>CM060318.1:72135645-72150645 GCA_030674155.1 Stramonita haemastoma
CTCACTGCGTGTTCGTCTTGTGCTAGACAACTCCCACCACCACCACCACCACCATCATCATCATTAACAACCGTCCACTTCGCCTGACCCAGACAATAATCAGTGACCTCAGGGCTCTTACGATTACAAGTATAACATTAATTCATCCTATGACCGCTATGGCCTACCGCTCCTTAGTACAAACGGACGGAAAAAGCCTTTGTACTATACTGAACTGTACTGCATACCGTTGACGCTCAAAGCACATTTCTCTGCGTGAAATTTGGCTACTCTCTTCAGGTATACAGTGTGGCCACAAATGCAGCGCCACTCGTTTAAAGACCTTTCTCATTTTGCGGGTATATATATTTTTTCTATGGGAGTGGGTTTCTTCTGTTGAATGTTGTCTGAAGCAGCTCTCTCATAGTGATGGACTCTTTCGCTTGCATAAGATATCTTTTGCATGCAAGGCCTCGGTCTACGTCGCCTCCAAAAGACTAGCACCCAGACCACCAGTTACGGTTTGGCAAAAGAGGGGGGGGGGGGGGAATCAGGTCTTAAACAGGAATTGAACCCACAACTTCTTAATGTCTCTTTGTAAAAGATGCAATACCATCTGAGCATCCATCCATCTGACCACCAACACCCCCTCCCCCCTCCCTCCACTCCCAAACACCCCACACCCCCAAATCAGTAACTGTTGTTGTTTTTATCTTATTTTGTTCAGTATCCTATCTCTCTGTCACACTGGACATGTTTGCTTGTAGAGCCACAATATGGTGTTTTTGTGGTCATTAGTTATATGTCACGGTTCAAGGTGAGTGACTACCCTAGCAGTCTCCAAACAGGAAAGCCCATAGATAGATACTGAGTGATAACAGGGTAAACAACCTCCATCCTATCATCTGTCCTACATGTGCGTACTTTACAGTGTGGATTTCCGCCGTTTGGCGAGCAGAAGCATCTTTAGCGAGGTGTGATAAAGTTACTGTTGTAGGCCTAATATAGCGCTTACATTTGTTTTTTTTTAATTTGGAGGGTGGACATTGTACCTTTAGAGTTCTTTTGGGGGGGTTATTGTTGTTTTTAAACAGCGTGGAAACATTTTGTTTGGTGTTTTTTTTTTTGGTTGTTTTTTTTCCTGCCTCATTCTCTGTGATCTCTCTAGAAATTTTGTGTGAAACGGGTTTTAACATAGTTTGGATGCAACAAGGTGTTGGGGATGTAAAACTTTTCTTACGTATGTTTAAACAAAGATTAATAGATATGTTTATTCAAGAATGGGAGGGGACTATAAGAGATAAAGAGAGGTATGACAATTACACATCATTTAAAAGTCTTTTTGTAAAAGAGGAGTATATAAACTCTATTGATGTCTACTGCTTTCGAGTCGCAATTACTCAAGCCAGATTTAATGTTCTACCCCTTAATAATAATGTATATAGATATAGTGAGAATAATCGAGAAAAAATGTGTCCCCTCTGTAAAACGAAAGTTGAAAATAAAGCCCACTTTTTATGGGAATGTTACGTATACCATGACTTGAGAGAAAGATTCTTAAGTAAATGTATCAACGTACCATTGCACGATCTGTTCAGTGGAACAAATGATGAGTACAGGCACAGTTTGTCTAGATATGTTTTTCATTCTATCAATAAAAGAAAGAAAATGCTAATTCAGGATGTATTTTGAAAACTTTTATGATTCGTTACGTAATTGATATGCATGCTTTCCACAATTTTCCCTAGAAATTATGTTTCTGTGATTTGGTTTTGTTTCATGTTAGATTCATAATCATGATTTAGAATAATGTGTGTTTTTCTTCTTTTGATCAGCATGAATCTATACCATTTGTGCATTTGCCTTGCCTATGATACGAATGAACCCTTTGTTCCATCCCAAGCCCAAGAAATGTATTGTGGTCCATGGCCAATGTATATTAAATCAGTTCAGTGATCAGTGTTTTCTCTCTCTCTCTCTCTCTCTCTCTCTCTCTCTCTCTCTCTCTCTCTCTCTCTCTCTCTCTCTCTCTCTCAATCAATCAATCAATCAATCAATCAATCAATGAGCGACATTAGTGTTTTCTTCAGGTGCTTTTAATTAACACAGCATTTTCTGACAGGTGAAAGTTTAATGTCTACCTCTGACATGAGCAAGCAACAGTTATCGTGCACTATCTGCGTACCTACACCCTGTAAGTGAACACCTGATACACTGTTTGACCTTACACCATCACTCGTGTTAATAATCTGGAGTGGAAGGTCTACAAACTAGGGCATAAGACATGCATTCATCACAAGTGGTGACTTAGTTATGAATGCGGTAGGCTATCTGTGTCTTAATCAATTAAGCTCAAAGTGAAAGGAAATGGTATAGATGTGATTCTATAAAGAACACATCAGAGTGTTTTCTTCTTCATCGTCATCGAATTCTCAGGCAGCAACTATTGTTGTCTTTCATATGAGCGAAAATGCGTTACGCTGCTGTTAAGCGCCGGACAAATCCGGCCCAATGCATCCGGCTTCGGCGTGGGAGAGAATTGTCATATCTTCAGTCTTTCTGGATAAACAATAAGGCAGGAGAATGGACTAAGAAGGCAGAAAATATAAAAGAAGGGGGTGACAGGAAGGAAAGGAATAAGACAGAAACAAAGAAAGGGATTGAAAAGAGGGAATTCCTAGTACAGAATTTCTAGAAGGTGGGGATGCTATTGGTACTGACAGGCTCCCCGCATCCCCTGTATCTGAGTGTGTGAAAGTAAATGTAAAGGTGTCCCATGATACCATATGGCTAAAGGGGAGCGAGATGTCAGAAACATCAGGTTACTCTAGGGGCCAGCATCTTGAGGTGGGCGCCCATCTCCTCTCCCTCGCTGCTTTTCCTTCCCTGACCCTAAAGAGGGCAGGTACCCATTTACACCTGGGTGAACTGGGGGGAAACTTTTCTGAAGCCAAGGTGCTAACGGTCACCCATCCAGAAGGCAACCACGTTCATTTCGCTGCGTAAGCTTAATTTGGGAAGGGCTAGATGCTGTAACAACTTAACCACCCCCTCCCCTTATCAATGTGATAAGGAAGCAATACGTTTTGAAAAGTGAAGTGTAAAGAGCTTTATTAGCCTAGTGTGTCTATGATCCGACACATTTCCTGGTTCTTTACAAAGTCTTCACTTATAAGACAATTTCTAACTGATACAACAATAACAGGAAGTCAGTATTATATACAATATTATGGTCAGTATCATATGTTATTTGCACACAGCTATACCTGATTTTCATGCATACAGATATACCAGCACATGCATATCATACGGTGCGCAAGCTCATACAGTTTATATACAGCTCGCGCGCGCGCGCATTCTTTTATATCGAGGATAACAGAATAAGCAATAATGTGCTTTTTTTTCATCCGGTCCCCGTGTGTATGCAGTTTTGTAAATATTGTCATCTGTTCCCACCGGCACACGATGGCCTACTCTTACGAAAAGCGGAACAGGATTTAACGTGTGCGCAAGATGTTCTGCGTGCGTTCGCACACGGGGCCTCGGTTTAAAGTCTCATCCGAAGGACTTTTGGGGAGAGTGTATGTGTATGTGTGTGTATGTGTGTGCATGCGTGCGTGTGTGTGTGCGCGCGCACGCGCGCGTTTGTGTCTATTGTCTGTCTTTCTGTCTCGTGTCTCTGTGTAATGTCCGTATACAATAAACGCTATACTCACAATTTGCTGAGAGCTCGCAATGGTCTTTTTTGTTGTTTTCATAGCATGTACACAGCTGTCCACTCCTCTGTGAGTTTCTGTGTTCCCATATATGGTCACTGCAAGGGCACCGCTGAAAATTGACCAAAAAGGCATCCCTATTTCATTTAGAACATGTTCCACTATTATTACGAATGCACTAGGCATAATGCGTATGACTCTATAAGGAGTGTGATTTTACATTGAAGAATCATGTTATGCCAATCGCGACAAAAATCAAACCCGCGACTTCATGGACAGAACTTGCGGGATTGCAGTTAAAAACAACATCAACAACAACAAACCACAAATAACAGTCATAACCACTCAGCTATAACATCCATCTAAAATAAAAGATATTTAAAAGATACAACCCACTTCCCAGTCTCAGACATTTCCTCTTCTTCTTCTTCTTCTTCTTCTTCTTCTTCTTCTTCTTCTTCTTCTTCTTTCTTCTTCTTCTTCTTCATCGAACACTCAGACGCTCAGACAGCATCTCCGGTTGTCTATCATATGACCGAAAATACCGTGCACTGCCGTTAAGTGCCTGACAATTCAGGCCCAGAGCATCCAACTTCAACATGGGAGAGAATTATTATATCTGAAGTCTTTCCAGAAAAAAAGACAGGATAGTGGAACAAGAGGGTAGAAAATAGACGAGAAGAAGATGAGAGGAAGAAAAGGAGCAAGGCAGAAACAAAGAAAAGGACGGAAAAGAAGGAAATTCTTAGCGCAGAATTTCCAGAGGGTGGGGATGCTATTTATACTAACAGACCCCCCGCATCCCCACTGGGGAAGCCATTTTCTCCTAATAACTCCAACTCACCAGCCCAACAAGAGCAGAACTGCACTGAAGGAGCAGCATCGTCTGCTTTTCTTGGGGCGTCGACGTGCAGCAGGCTTACGGCAGCAGCGGAGGCAGAGGATGAGGAGGTAGAGGAGCCAGAAGACGATGCAGAGCAGCATGGGCACTGCCGCCCACAGCCACAGAGACTGCCGAATTGTCACAGAGAGTTATGAGTGTGTCTTTGTGTGTGTGTGTGTGTGGGGGGGGGGGGGGGTGGTGGTTGTGTGTGTGTGTCTATGAGTGTGTGTTCGTGAGTGTGTGTGTAGTGTGTGTGTGTGTGTGGGGCGTGTGCGTGTGTGTGTGTGTGGGGGGGGGGGGGGCATAACATAAGTGATGTGCATTTTGAATAACTATGTGGTGCATATTTGTGTAACTTAGCGGTTCTTTATAAAATTGGAAATGAATGAGAAAGGGGGGTGAGGGGGGGGGGAGATAAGAGATGAGACAGACAGACAGACAGACAGACAGACAGACAGACAGACAGAGACAAACAGACAATGAAGTGGAAAAAGAAAAAGATATAATACAATAATTTTATGTTTCTATGTTTGCGCCTACTTCTGTAAAAATGAAGACATTGATAAAAGTTGCCTGACCAAGGGTCCTCCATAGCCCCTTAATTTGGCAAAGTCAGACAATTGATGGAACGAGCTGATATTCACATAGATGTACTCCAATAGGTAATGAGAAATTGAAATGGAAGGAGGGGGGGGGGGATGCTAAACTAAGATTATGAAAAGTGAATACCCAAAAGAGATTCATGTACAGTTACACACCCCACTCTGACGTTGGCACAATAATCAAAACCGCAAACAAAACAAAACAAAACAAAACAAAACAAACAAAAACCACCATCATCAAAAAAAGGGAAGGATGAGGAGGAAAAGAGGAAATGATTTTTGGTACACTATTGAAGAGTGAAACAACAATTAATATTCAAACTGACAAGATCTGTAGATAACATTCTTTGCTACTGAGAGTGACTCAGAGAAGGTCAAGTGAGAAAAGACAATGAATAAATTATCAGGGAAAGCAAAAGCTTAAGAAGAAAGAGGGACAGCTGTGAACCTGTAATTATTCAGTGTTTAAAAGACCGGAATATATAACGACACTTTGTTTGTGGCCTTTCATTGGTTAAAGAAGGAGGACGAATAAAAGGAATTGATAAAAGAAAAAAAGCAACCAAAAGGACGGGAAGAAGATGAAATATAAAGAAAAAAAGAAAGGCAGCAACGGTAGCGAGTACAAGGAGAAGAAGAGAAGAGAAGAGAAGTGAAGAGAAGAGAAGAGAAGAGAAGAGAAGAGAAGAGAAGAGAAGAGAAGAGAAGAGAAGAGAAGAGAAGAGAAGAGAAGAGAAGAGAAGAGAAGAGAAGAGAAGAGAAGAGAAGAGAAGAACAAGAAGAGAAGAGAAGAGAAAAGAAAAGAGAAGAGAAGAGAAGAAAAAGAAAAGAAAAAGAGAAGAGAAGAGAAAGAAAGAGAGAAGAGAGAAGAGAAGAGAAGAGAAGAGAAGAGAGAAAGAGAAAGAAGAGAAGAGAAGAGAAGAGAAGAGAAGAGAAGAGAAGAGAAAGAAAGAAAGAAAGAAAGAAAGAAGAGAAAGAAAGAAAGAAGAAAGAAAGAAAGAAAGAAAGAAAGGAAAAGAAGAAGAAAAAAGAACAGAGAACTAGGCTAACACTTTTTTTTAAATACGAAGAAGATGCTGGTTTCGTATCAATTTCATAACCAAATTTTTTCAATTTTACTTCTGAACTTACTCTGAACCAAAACAACCATAACTACTTTTCGGGAAATAAAATCTATGTTTACCACACACACACACACACACACACACACACACACACACACACACACACACACACACACACACACACACACACACACACACACACACACACACACGATGAAAAAAAGAAAATCTATTGCTTACTTAATGTACCATCTGGAAATAAAATTTTGACTTGACTTTACACACACACACACACACACACACACACACACACACACACACACACACACACACACACACACACACACACACACACGCACACACACACACACACACACACACACACACACACACACACACACACACACACACACACACACACACACACACTCACACACACACACACACACCAAGCACACACACACACACACAAACACACACACACACACACACACACACACACACTCACTCACTCACTCACTCACTCACAAAAGACTCACCTCTCTATATTTCTCATTGTCTGGTCTAAAAGTGGCACTGACGTCTGAAAGCGACAAATCCAGATGAGGGAAGTCATGAAAAAAGTCTGTCAGCCATAGTCTATGATAGTGAAGGTCTGTAGTGACTACAGCCATGGTATATAGCTCTACATCTGTCAGCCTCAGTAAACCTGGCCTCTTCTTTACCCTCTATCTCTCTCTGTGATATGATGGTTATTGCGGCGAGTGCGTGTGTGTATGTGTGTGTGTGTGTCACCCAAAGCCGGGTGAGATATCAGTCCTTCCGGGGATCGAAAATCCTAAACCAGTTTCAGGTTAGATTGAGATCTACACGGTGTACAGTTTTGAAAATGTCACCTAGTCACCAATATTCTTTCCTGCCGGACAAAGTAGAGTTTGTGGAAGATAGAATGAACAGGCCTGTCACAGGATGGATGTTTTGTATTAGTTTGTTTTTCCTTTAGCGGCTAGAGCTCCAAGGTTTACCAATAATGAGATTTTTTGGGGAAAAGTAAGATTTTGTAGTTATATTGTGGCTTCAGGGGTGATTATAAACACCTCATTACTGTAATGTGTGCAGGGGTTTTAAAATATTTTTGTCATCTGTTCTGACCGCCACAAATGGCTTAACATTAAAAAAGTAGAACAGGTTTTAACGTGTCTGCGAGATGTCCTGCGTGCGTTTACACATAGAGCCTCGGTTTATGGTATCATCCAAAGGACTTACAGGGAGTGGAGTCAATACTGATGTTAACTCCAGAGTAAAAATCACTTTGAACGGGCGTCTCGGTGGTGTCTTGTATCTGGGCTCGAACCCAAGCCGTCAAATTGAGAGCGCAACGCTCTGCCCACCGTGCTATCCCACCCACCGCTTATTTATGAATCTACAGGTAATCTCTATTGATACACGCTTTACCTATGACTTTATCAACGGAAGAGAGGTGGGCAAGATAAATTTTATAATCATGAGATAAAAATACGTGTACAGGTCTATTGTAACCTGCTCGGTATTAACTCCATCACAGTGAATGGTGGCCAAAGTGCCGATATATCAAGTGGTTACAGCCAGAGTCAAATTTGTGATCTGGCGGTAACCGTCTGTGGATGTAGCTGATTCGCGTCTCCAGAAGAACAAGTTATAACTCCGCACTGGCACAACAGACTAAATCACCACATGTCCACAAAGCTGAAACTCGCTCCTTCTCCCCTGTGTGCCTGTGGTAAAGAAAACTAGACAGGTGAGCACATCCTTCAGAGGTGTACGCTATTCAGCGAACTGAGGAAGAAAGTGTGGTCGACAGAGATAACCTTAAAGACCAAGCTGTACGTCCCACGAGAGGAGCTGGAAAGGACATGCCATTATTTTTTCCAGACACATCTGACTGTGTAAAGTGAACGAGAGAAGAGAAGACTAAGGGAGTTTGCCCCGAGTTATCTAGCATAGGCACTGACTCCAGTCCACAAGAGTCCTTTCACATGACACTCTCAACCAAGGCCCTGCGTGCGAACTCAGGCAAAACATCGTGCACACCGTAGAAAAAAAACAACCAACAACCTAGCACCTTTCGCAGAAGAGTATAGCCTACCAGCAGTGACTGGTATTAGGGATGACACGAAAATACCCAGCATGCAATCTGCTATCTGGAGAAGCATAGGCTCCATCACACTCAGCGTGGCTGACACTCAGCGTCAGCGTGGCGTGGTTCGTGTGTGTGTGTGTGTGTGTGTGTGTGTGTGTGTGTGTGTGTGTGTTGTGTGTGTGTGTGTGTGTGTGTGTGTGTGTGTGTGTTGTGAGGGGAAGGGGAGATAGAGAGACATACATACAAACAAACATACAGATAGACAGACAAACAAACAGATAGGCAGAGACAGAGACCGAAAGGCAAAGAGACAGAAAGACAGAGAAAGAGACAGACAGAGAGACAGACAGAAACAGAGACAGAATCAGACAGACAGACAGAGAGAGAGGGAGGGGATTAGGGAATAGAATCGAAGCCCTCTTTGAATCAGTTTTGCACGCACACACACGCACACACACAAGCACACACGCACGCACACAATCACGCGTGCACGCACCATACACACAATTTTAAATAAAATTGAAACCAAACCGATGATACCAAGCTCTGACATGTCATTTGTATTTGTCTTTTACAAAACACACGATGCAAAACACTTATCTGTCAGTTCTCTTTAACACTTGACATTGTAATGATAATATCAAACCCACATTGATTTTAACTTCATAAGTTTGACTAGCAATCCAATCTTGTTATTTATAGCCCTGCCACAACAAACACGACATCGGGGCTGTGACTAGCAATTCTCACCGAAGGCATCTTTATTCAAAAGAAGAACTGGTCTGCATTTTCTCTCCATGCCCAAATTGGCCTAACATGCTGCTAGGTTAAAGTAATCAAAATGATGAGTAACGGTCAAAGTACAAAGCAAAAAGATAACATATGTTATCAAATTCCCAAGAGAAAAAAGTCAAGAGTGTGTAGAAACTTTAAAATTTTGTTCTGAGACCATAACGAGTAGTAATGACATTGAAAAAGACAACAACATTCTTTACTATGTATTTAAAATGTCTATCAAAAAAACAACAACACACTAACTTTTTCCATTCTTAATGCTTATTTATTTCAAACAACATGGCACACCTCGAAAATTAGGGCTGGGTTGGGGGGAAATGGAGGATGCGGTTTCAAATTTTATGGAGTAGCATGGGAAAACTAAACCTTTCTTGGGACCTAAGTGTATACTTCTGAGACTACCGCCTCTCTCCCATTTAGCAATTAAGACGTCTAAGTGCAAGCCTAGCCTGATGAGAAGAAGCTAGAGACTGCTATAGCCCTGTTTGCAAATGAAGTACGAGAGTTAGCACACGCAAAAAACTCAGTTAAGATACAGAAGTTCTGTCCCTTAGCGCTTTGCAGTGGCCCTTATTGTGCCAGGGTTTACCCATTGTGAGAAGATGACAAACCAGTCATGCACATCTGTCTTCTTTCCAAGCACTGCTGGGGAAAGCTACAATCATACCCCAGGAGTTACAGGGTCGGACTTGTGATGGAGGAGTGTTGGTTCAAGTCTAGGAAAGCCACCTGAACGACGGATCCCCCCCCCCCCCCCCCCCCCACCACCTATTTTTTTCCTGTTTTTCTGTTTTCCCCCCCTGCGGGTTTTTGGCTGTATTTCTCTGGCTTTTCGGTCTTTCAGATGAGACTTAACCTGTTCCATTATGTAAATGTATGTGTTAAACCCTGGAAAAAATTCAAAAATCCATTGTCAATATTTTGTTTAACAGCTGGCCATCTTTGCTAGGAGGATGAATGACAAGAAAATACCCAGTTTTTCATCAGAGCTTTCCTAGAACATTGGATTACGCATGTTGCCTAAGCATTCGCCACATAGCCGTTGAAGTGGTTTAGAGTATGTTAGAATATTCGTTACAGTGAGCCGTCCTTGAAATGAAAGAACCCCCTAGCTGAAAGCAAAAACAAAAACCAGACAATGATTTATATATAATAATAAAAAAGAAATTATTTAAAAATAAAAAAAATATTACATATCTATGTTCCGTCCTAATCAGGAATTTTCCCTTGCAAAATACCTTTAAAAATTGTAATTATTTTCTCCTAATCTTTGTGCGTGACTGAAGATTCTCAATGCAGGTAAAGTCACCAGAACAGCAGGCAGACAATTTAGGTCAGCTAAGGGCATGACATGGATGCAGGAACATACCCAGCATCCACCCTGATTACCTGGACAGGAAAGGGCTCCGCCAGGTTTTATTTACATACAACACCACAAAATACACCACAAAAAATCAAATCGCGACTCCTCAAACAGCGAAGGAGAGAGACAGGTTGTCAAATCAGTACTTTCAAAGCTGTCCAATGGAACAGCTTTTCATTTTGTTGGTTTACAAACATACTTTGTTCACATCACCGTGTTTTTCTTCAGGATAAAGCAATGATAACATCTACCTACTAAACTATAGAACAAGCAAACTGCATCCTATCCGCTCCCTCGTCTCCAGAACACTTGCAGTTTAAACGTGTCAAGGTAATGGTGTTTTGTACCAGCAACGAAATCAAAGCATTTGTTGATTTGCTACTCTTCTCATACCTTGTGACTATTTTGATCAAATTTACCAAGAAAAAAGTTACTGTTCAGAAACTAGGGTAGTTCTTCTTGGCCTTTTTCATTTACTCAGTTTTTTAAATACTATTTTTCTCTTCTTGGCCTTGTTTCATTTACTGACAGTTTTTTTTTAAATACTATTTTTCCTCTGTACTACTTTGTCCCGTGTTATATAATACGATGAGCAAGTGATGAACACCGTCAGGTCTGAGATGCGTACGAGTCTCTTTGATGGAGACAGTAGGTCTGTCTGTATGCACCAGATCTGGTTTCCCCCAGAAAGGAAGAAAGACAGCTGGCCGTCAGTTGACCATGTTGTGAGCTGTGTAGTGACCTCTGTCCAGCATGTCATGCCCGCGGCCATGACAGGTCTTCTGTATGCACCAGAGGCGTCGCTGTCCCCTAGGACAGGCCCCGCCACAGGCTTCAGACTCTGTGGACGTGACCGACATTCGCTGACCCTGCTCTGCACGGACAGGGCAGACAGGGAGGGGGGACGGGTGGAGCGGGCCGTGGTGGGGCCCTGTCGGGGTGTGGTGGTGTGCTCGCACTCGGCCGTCTTGCACAGATGGCACTCAGTGTGGGTGGGCACCACGATGTCCAGTTTGTGGGGAAGCGGGGGCACCAGGGGTGGCTGGGGGGGTGCGGGCTGTGTCTCTCCGTCCTCCAGGCGGGTCAGGCTGCCGCGCTTCCTGCCGCCCCGGGCCCTGTGCAGCCGGCGCATGATGTCGTGGTGCACGCCCTGGCCCATGTACTGGAAGCGGAAGGGGTCGTCCAGGGCGGGCCAGGAGGGGATCACCGTGAAGCGGGGAGGCCAGGACTCCCGGGAGGTGTGCGCTCGGTGGTGGGGGTGGTGGGGGGTGGTGGGGGTCAGGCAAGAGGACCCCTGACTCCTCAGGCTGCTGTGTCTGATGGGGGTCAAAGGCCGAGATCTGGAAGAGCGGCGCTGAGGCAGCGGCTGGTAGGTGAGTATGGAGTCCGTGGTGGAGGGGCGCTGTGCGCGTGCAGAGAACGTGGCCGTGTCCGATTCCGGGGTGACCGTGGTGCAGTAGTCAGACTCGGTGGACAGAGCGCTGAAGCGGTCAAAGACGTACTCGAACTGCTCGCTGTCCAAACGGTCAGCGTCAAAGGTGCTGATGCTGTCCGTGTCCTGGTAATCCCTGCCCCCTAGCCCTGAAGAGGGCGGCACACCGGCAGAGGTCAGGAAACGGGTAGAGGCGTTGGTGGAGTCCAGGAAATCCTGACTGCGGGTAGGCAGACTCCCCCCAGGAGTCCTGAAGTTCCAGACAGCCACTGAGGACTTGGTGTACTGCGGGAAGAGCATGCCCCGTAACGCCTGCCTTCCCTCGTGGGCAGCAGCGGAGAAGTCTCTGACCCCGGAGTCCTGGCGCTGGAAGCGGATGTGCAGGAGAGGCAGCGGCACCACGTTCTGGCCGGACTGCCGGGCCGAGGAGCTGCCGCTAGGAGGGGATGCCTTGTCTGGAAGACTCCGCGGGGCCACCAGCCGGAGTTTGCTCTTCAGGTCCTTCAGCTTGCTCTGTCTTTCCGTGAGTTTGTGGGCCTGTGGAGATGAAGGCATTTCCAGTTTATTACTAATATCACTGGTTGTGTCTAGAAGAAAACGATAGAATGTTTGTTTCGAAAAGGTGTGTAATGTTCAGGGTGGAAGGTTCTGGAGTTCGTAGGCATATTGGTTGATTGGATTCACAGTCACAAAGTGGAGATGGTTGTTAACTCTGTATTGAATGTTTATCTGTTCTAAGCGTAAATTTAAATGGTACGACCATGTCACAAGATCAAAAGAACTGCAAAAACAATACTGCAAAGCAGTGTCCAAGGAGGAAGAAAGAGAGGTAGACCAAGAAAGAGATCGGAGGACAACATCGGCAAATGGACAGGCCTAGAACTCAATAAAAATTTTGAGAAAGGCAGAACAGAGAGAGGAATGGAGGAAACTGATTGTCAAGTCTTCAGGGGTGCCCCCACGGTTGCCAAACTAAGGGATAGATAGATAGATAGATAGATAGATAGATAGATAGATAGATAGATAGATAGATAGATAGATGGATGGATGGATGGATGGATGGATGGATGGATGGATGGATTTCTTCTAAGGAACTGCTCGCGCGCGCGCGCGCGCGCACACACACACACACAACACACACACACACACACACACACACACACACACACACACACACACACACACACCACACACACACACACACACACGATAGTTTCCAAGCCCATGTAGGCCTACGTTGCTTACGAGCTTGTTTGTTTGTTTAATTTGTCTGTCATCGCCAAGTGTGGACAGACTTTAAACTGAACAACACACACACACACACACACACACACACACACACACAACACACACACACACACACACACACACACACACACACACACACACACACACACACACACACACACACAACACAACAGAGACAGAGACAGAGACAGAGACAGAGACAGAGACAGAGAGACAGAGAGAGACAGAGGAGAGAGAGAACAACCAAACAAACAAGGTGTCCCATAACCTAGGCGGTCGTAGGGGAGCGAGGCATCAAAGACCTCAGCTTCTCTAGGGGCAGCATGAGGGCGGCTCCCATCTCCTCTCCCTCGCTGCTTTACCTTCCCTGACCCTAAAGAGGGCAGGTACCCATTTACAGCTGGGTGAACTGGGGGAACTGTACTGTGGCCAAGACGCGCAAACGGTCACCCATCCAATTGGCAACCACGCTCGACGCTGTTTAACTTGACTGGGGGAAAGCGAGTGCTCTGACCAGTGAGCTATCCCGTCCCCAACCAACCAAACAAACACCCCCCCCACAAAAACCCACACAAGTTGCACACACGGACCTGAGAGCACTGAGAACACACGGCGCCAGGCAGAGAGGCGCTGTTCAGGCCTGCCTCTGACCCGGGCTGGCTCTGGCTCTGGCTCTGTCTCTGGCTGTGGCTGTGGCTGTGGCTATGGCTCTGGGTCCTGGTCTTTTCCCGGCGCTCTGTGTGAGGCAGGTCCAGCAGCAGGTGCACCCTCTCCAGCTTGCTGAGCCCGCACCCCAGCTTGGTCAGGTCACCCAGCTCGTGACCTCCCAGGATCGGGGGTGGGGGTCGTCTGTGTCGAGGCTTCCCCGAGTTGTGGATCAGCTGGGAGGGACGGGGCGTTGATTTGATGGTGGTGTTGTTTGTGGTGGTGGTTCTGGATGTGTTGGTGGTGGTGGTGGTAGTTTTGGGTGAGGTGGTGGTGGTGGTGGTGATGGTGGTGGTGGGGTTGGATGAGGGGGAGACTGAGGTGTGGAGCTTGTCCCGACCGTACTTGCTGTAGAGGAGCTCCAGAGAGTGCGGCCCCAGAGATGGCTTGGGGCGCTGTGCCGGCATTGCAGCAGCCTACTGGTGGCGGCAGGGGGTGGAGGTGGTGTTCTTCTTCAGGGAGGTGGGGGGTGGCTGGTCAGGACTGACTGACTCTGTGAAACCTGGCCAACGGAGCTTGAAAGCCTTGGCCATGGTCCCTCACTGAAACATGAAGAAGGATTTCTCATGCACATCATAATTACAGATCAGTGGTCTAGAGGTAAACCACTCGTCTAAGAAGCAAAAGAATCTCTGTTCGATCCCAGTTTTAATCCAAACTTTCCCCCTCGTCCACTACTCTTTGAGTGTTTGTCTGGGTGGTAATCTTTGGGGGGAAACGATAAACCTGTATCACATGTGCAACATACATCTAGGGCATGTTAAAGAACCTAAGGCAAACAAGAGAATTAAACGTCGCAAATGATGTAGAAAGAAACTACTCTCGTGAAGAAACAAAATACACTCGCAGACAATATATTTGAAAGATAACTATGAGTGGTGTTGCCCTTGTGGCGACAAGCTTTCTCTGAGGAAAGCAGCCTGACTTTCAAGCAGAGACCCCTGCAGTGACTGAAAGTAGTAATGTGATAGGATAGAACAACATATAGACTAATACACCACAATACATTACAATACAGTATTGCGCTTAAAATCACGTGTGCTGTAGTATTTTTTTCCTAACTATACAAAGGTACACAACTCGAACCCTTGCCG
>CM060318.1:72155645-72183145 GCA_030674155.1 Stramonita haemastoma
TAACCACTAGGCTATCCCCTCCTCCTCCTCCTCCTCCTCCTCCTCCTCCTCCCAGCTGAAATATTGATCTCAGTCCAAATTTGCTCATGTCAGCACACTGAAATCGCCCCGGGTGAGGTGTTCCAGCCTTGAAGACTATTGGAAAGAGTGTTCTTTCAGTAATGACTATTGATTGAGATTCATTGTCACAGGCAAGCTGCCAATCGTTCTGACAAGCGTAGTGCTGGGTGAAGCTTTTTGTTGCGACTATTCATTATGTTTATTAAACCAAGGAACGATAATGGTCGCCCAGTGGCGAAGGGAATAGAGAAGACGTGTAGAGGGGACGGGGAATAGAACACTGAACACTGAACACTGAACACTGAAATGATTTATTGTACTTCAGCCTTTGGCCACAATACAATTCAAAGGGAAGGAGAAAAAAGAAAATGAAACAGAACTTCGCGCGCAGTCTTCGGTAATACGCAGTCTTCGGTAATACGCAGTCTTCGGTAATACGCAGTCTTCGGTAATACGCAGTCTTTGGTAATACGTTGCTCCTCCGTAATACGTTGCCACATTAAACACCTTGGCATGTACCTAAACTGCACTCCTGAAAATGCATATTTCAAAATCCCAAGTGCTGACTTAAACAATACCACAGATCTTAGCTCAAAGTTACAGAGTAAAACACAACGCATAGCAAAACTGGGATCAAATTCGATATTACAGTTATACCTGACAATGTCAACACATGCATTCAACATATAAACATAAAATGAAATGTACATCAGAGAGAGAGAGAGAGAGAGGGGGGAGAGAGAGAGAGAGAGAGAGAGAGAGAGAGAGAGAGAGAGAGAGAGAGAGAGAGAGAGAGAGAGAGAGAGAGAGAGAGAGAGAGAGAGAACCCAAAACTTTTAGTGTACTTTAGTCTTTGGTCACAATACATCAACATGTAAAATATGAAACGGCAATTTACAACCTTCTTAGTCACGAAAATATTAATCTGCACTTTAAAACTTACCAAAAGACCTCAAGGCAAGAACACCTTTTCAAAACATCAAATCAAATAAGTAAATAACTTATCATAAACAGAATCATATTGTTTTCTTCATCTTTAGATGACTTTAAAGAATTGCACTTTGCCTTCTGTTTACTGCATGGAAAACAAATCTGGACAAATTGTGTCTGTGATTTCCATTTGTTGCTTTTAAAAGCGCATATACAGGAACATTTACTGATTCTTTCAGAAATTTATCTCGTAAGTCTTTATAGAGACAACAATCAAAAATAAAATGGTGCTCGTTTTCAGGTTTGTCATTACAAAATGGACAATTTCTATCCTGTGCTACCTCACTGTATCTATTTACGTTATTTTTAAGCGGAAGCACATTCAATCTCAACTGGGTGATGGCGACACGAAAACAGTACGTCTCCATATCACATACATATTTTTCTTTTTCGAAAACTGATTTAAATGTTCGATATAAATCATACCTTGTACGGTCTCTGATGGTTCCATCCCATTCCTGGACGAACAAATCAATTAGCCTTTGTTTAAATACACGTAAAAACATTTTTACATCCCCAACGCTATGTTGCATCCACACAATATTAAACCCAGTCTCACATAAAATTTCTCTTACTTTTGTAGCCCAGCAGTCCTTTCCAGATCTATCTAATTCAAATAGCATTGCATAAGCCTTATGTGGTAGTCTACTTCTATCCATCTGTAACAGTTTTAGCCAGTATCTCAAACAATTAATACAAGAATGAATATATAATGGATATCTTCCCAGCTCACCATAAACCATCTTATTTGGTGCTCTTGCTGGGACTCCTAGAAAACGTTTACATGCCATTAAATGAACCTTTTCTATGTGCTCTAGTCTCTGCAGTCCCCATAATTCTGATGAGTACAATAATACTGGTCGAATTTTAGTGTCAAAAATTTTGAAAAATACATTCGAGGTCATCTCTTTATACTTCTGAAACACCTTATTTAATTGAAAAACTGCTTTTTTCCCCTTTGCTGCTAAATGTATAGTACCTCTTTTAACACTGATCATAGTTGTAAAGTTAAACCCCAAATAACAGTAATTATTAACAACCTCTAATTTCTCGGAATTGTAGAACCATTTTTCATGCATGCCTAAGTACCCCCTTTTCTAAATACAATCACTTTTGTCTTTTCGGAATTAACACATAGCTTCAGTTTTTTGCAACATTCATGCAACACATTAAGTTGAGTTTGAAGGCCCATAGGGGTAGTTGAAAGTAAAGCAACATCATCAGCAAATAGCAATATGAAAAGCTCCATATAATCTGATAACAGTGCTCCATGTTTGCCCTTTTCTTTAATGTTGTGTGCTAACTGATCAATAAAAATTGAAAACAATGTAGGGCTCATAACGCATCCTTGCCGAACACCAATAGGACATTCAAACATTTCTGAGAGTTCATGGTTTATACATATACATGACAACAGTGATTGATACATAGCTTTTAAACAAGCAAAGAATTTTCCTTTTACACCTTGAGCATCTATACATTCTAAAAGTTTGTCATGTCGAACAGAGTCAAAGGCTTTTCTAAAATCTACAAAAGCAACATATAATTTTCTGCCTTTTTTACACAAATATTTCTGAACTGTTGCATATAATGTAAAAATATGATCGACCGTTGAGTGGTTCTTACGAAATCCTGCTTGGGAATCTGAAAGTAAATCATTATCTTCTAGCCATGTGTACAGTCTTTTGTTTAGAATAGTTTGTGTAACACTTTGAAATAATGCTAAGTAGGGATATTCCTCTGTAGTTATCAACCATTTCAGGATTTCCTTTTTTATATATTGGGATGATAATGGCTTTTAACCATTCCTGCGGAAAAATACCTTGATCAAAAATAGTATTGAACAGTTTTGTCAAAAATGAATATACTTCTTCCCCACCAGCCTGTAGCATTTCAGCAGAAATAGCATCAATTCCACTTGCTTTACCTTTTTTGAGTTTTCTAATGGCTTGGGTGACTTCTACTTCTGTTATGGGCTGATTTAACTCATGATTATTTTCTTCAGATAAATCAGCTTCAATTACCCTCTGATCTATCTCTTCATTGCTATTTTGAAACAGATTTTTAAAATGGTTAAACCACTCTTCCATACTAATATTGTTACCAATTCTCTTTTTCCCACCGCATCCCATACTTCTTAACTGGTTCCAAAACTGAGAAGAATTATCCATTTCTCTTGCCAAAATTTCTGTTTTTAGTTTTTTGAACTTCTGTCTTTTATCTTTCAGTAAGTGTTTATATCTTTTTCTTGCTTCTACATACAGTAATCTATCTTCATCTGATCTAGACTTTCTAAAACAGTTAAGCTTTCTCCTACTTTCCTTTTTTGCTATCTTACATTCGTTATCAAACCATTCTGATTTTTTCTTCTTATTTTTATGAAATGTCTTTAACATGCACTGACTAGAAGTTTTCAGGCATGCTACAAAAATATCTAAGGCTTGATCTATATCTATATCCAGACTATGTGTGGCCAGAATCAGTTTGTCTTTGATGCCTTTACTTTGCAACATCGCAATAAAATCACTATTGTATTCTTCATTCCATACAATTTTCTCACAAACCAAATTTTCATCTTCAACTACCTCCCAATTTTTGTCTGTTGACCATTTCTTAATCTGTAATTCCAAAATAACTGGAAGATGGTCTGATTCAGTTAAGCTTTCAACAGTAAGGGATACAACATTGACATAGGAAAGCAACTCATATGATGCAATAAAATAGTCCACTGTACTTGTTCCAGAGGCTGCAATATAGGTACAACTGTCATCAAAGTTTTGTTCACTAAGCCCATTTAAAATAATGCATTCAAACATATTACATATTTCTAATAATTGCTCACCAAAAAGATTGAGACGGGGAATAGAGAGAAGGAGAGAGGTGGGTAGAAAGGCGAGAATGAGGGATGAAGTGAGAGAGAGAGAGACAGAGACAGAGACACAGAGACACAGAGAGAGAGGCATAAAAGCAGAGAGAGAGACAAAGATACAGAAACTACACGATGTCGTGAAAAAAGAAAGACAGAGACAGACAGACAGACAGACAGAGGGACAGACAGATTATTAGTTAATTGTTATTGATCAATAATAGTTCAGTGGTTATAGTGCGTGTTCTCCCCGAGCTAAGCAGCCTTGAGCATGGTTGCCTTGAGGATGGGTGACAGTGCTTGCACCTCGGCTTCAGTGCAGTCCCCCAGTTCACCCAGCAGCTGTAAAAAATGGGTACCTGCCCTCTTTGAGGACGTGGAAGGTGAAACAGTGAGGGAGAGGAGATAGAGAAGACGAGGTCTCTGACACCTCACTTCCCAACAACCGCAGAAGTTATGGGACACCTTTACCTCTTATTTATCAGTTACTTCAGTTCTACAGCAATTCGTTTTCATCCAAGAATTTTAATTCGTTGCCACACTACACACACACACACACACACACACACACACACACACACACACACACACACACACACACACACACACACACACACTGAGCATTTGTGAAAACATGGAGACAATAATTATATATCCTATGTAGTAAAGAAATCACACTAACAAACACATCCAGACAGGTGTCTGCGATTATGATCTTAACTTTAAAAGTTGTAGATAGTATGCATATGTTACAGTAACCATAAGAACAAACACCTATATATAGGTAACTGTGATTATAATGCAAACGCTGGAACTGTAGATGGTATATAAATACGAAAGGTATCATGACGAGAAAGACGTTTTGATAGTAGCCTGTGATTTAATCTTATCGTCAAAATTTAGACAGTGTGTAGATATCGAAGTAATCACGACATTAAATACACCGGGATGGGTAAGTGTGATTGTAAACCTTCGTGTTAAAAAGTATAACATAGCGTATAGATAGTAATCACGAAAGCAAACACAGTTGGGTGGGTAACTGTGATTTTAATCTTAATATTAAAAAGTGGAGAGTATAGACAGTAATCAGGGGGCGGGATAGCTCAGTGGTCAGAGCGCTCACTCTCCCCTAGTCAAAGTTAGGAGTATTGAGTGTGGTTACCAAGTGGATGGGTGACCGTTTGCCCGCCCTGGCTTCAGCACAGTTCCACAGTTCACCCAACAGTAAATGGGTATGCCTATCTGCCCTCTTTGAGATCAGGGAAAGTAAAGCAGCGAGGGAGAAGAGATGGGAGCCGCCCTCAATACGCTGGCCCCTAGAGAAGCTGAGGTCTCTGATGCCTCGCTCCCCTACCTTTTTAGATAGCAATCACAAAACAAACACATTCAGACATGTAATTATGGTTATAACCTAATCACGACAACAAACACATTCAGACGTGTAATTGTGATTATAATCTTAACATTAAAAATCATGCAGAGCAGAACACATATGGTGTCTGCTGACCGCGCTAATCCCTCACTTAGTGTATGTAGCCTATGTAGCCTAGCCTGTGTCCGCGGTCATAGGGGGTCACCGCTATGCAATAATCGCCTTAGGCCATTGATTAAGGGTACAACAGTGTAGTGTGCTGTGTGGGCAGGAGTAAGCTTGGTGTAGTGAAGTATGGTAGTTATTATGAAATGTTTTGAGTGATCGGCTTGCAGAGTGCCCACAGTGTGAAGACGAAAGTGGCCTAATCACCAGGACTGTTCAATAAGTTCCTAACCTGACTATAGTTATTAAAATAATACAAAGGTGTGGTCTCCATTTTTTTTTCTCTGGCCAGGGCTGCTAGGTTCATTTTGTTCGTTTTTTTCTGTTTGTTTGTATTGTTGGGTTGTTGTTGTTGTTTTTCTTTATCTCCTCAGCTTAGAGCTCAGAGGTTCACCAATGCTTAGATTTTTGCTAATGCCACCGTTTTTCCACCCACCATTTATGTAGCCACACTCTATGGATGGTGTCTAAACACGACACCTGTGTGCATGTTGTTTTTTTTCTTTTGTCCAGTTTTGTCATGGTTCCTACCAGCAAGAAAGGACCTACTCCTCCAAAAGGTGGAACAGGTTTTTAATGCGTATACGAGACGTTCTGCATAATGCACGCACACGTGATCTCGGTTTATAGCCTCAATCAAAGGACTCTGACATTCAATTCGATTTTCTCGTTAAACTGGGTAAAAAGGGCAAGGTTGGGAATCGAACCCAGAACCTCACAGTTCCCTTCTTAGGCAGGGAAACGTCTAGACCGTCCTGCCACCTTCTGTACTCCCTGCTTGTTTGTTTGTTTTCTTGCTTCCAAAACACAGTTCCCTTCCATCAAAAGACACTTGTTCCAGGGGGTCGGCAGTAGCTGCATCCCTGGTCAGTCAGCAAGGGGACGGGATAGCGTAGTGGTCAGAACATTGCGCTGTCAATTTGACGACCCGAGTTCGATTCCCGTTGGAGGGGATTTTTCCCCTGGAGTTAACATCCCCAAAAGTCTTTTGGATGAGACTGTAAACCGAGGCCCTGTGTACGAACGCACGCAGAACATCTTGCGTACACGTTAAATCCTGTTCCGCTTTTTGTAAGAGTAGGCCATTGAGTGCCGGTGGGAACAGATGACAATATTTACACAACTGCATACACACGGGGACTGGATGAAAAAAGCACATGAGTGCTTATCCCATTATCCTCGAAATAAAAGAATAAAAAAGGGCTCAGTGTTGGTTGTGACTTAGGGTAACTCCAGATGACCCTTATGGGTGACCAGAGAGTTGATACAAGAGGGGCGACAGTAGAATTGATTTTATATCCTCTTTTTATCTGTATAAAATAAAGTTGCGCAGTTTTATTCCAAAATGTTCTCAAATCTTAACCCCCCCCTTATAAATTATGGCCTCTGTGGTCGGTGGGGCTATAAACAAGATCAGATTGGTTAGGGGGTACGGCTAAGTCTTCACAGCAGCCGTGACGTCATTGTCAGTTGCAAAATATCGCCCAGCCAATATGCCTAGGGACATGTAATGTACATGTATGTAATGATTGACATTATGTTCCATTAGTTTGTTGTGGGCTTTTTTTTTATCATCTTAAAAGTATGTGTGCATATAATGAATGTGTGTGTGTGTGTGTGTGTGTGTGTGTGTGTGTGTGTGTGTGTGTGTGTGTGTGTGTGTGTGTGTGTGTGTGTGTGTGTGTTGCTGAACAGTTTCATAGTAAGGCTACGAACTTATTGAACAGTCTTAGTATGATGAGGAGGATAAGATGGGATGTGGATTTGTGTGTGTTGTTTAGTGGTGTGTTGCGCTGAGTTGCGTTGCGTTGAGTGCTTTGTTATAATTGTGTTGCGGCATCTCTGTGTTACATGACGTTGCATAGTCCTGTAGTGTAGTGTAGTGTAGTGTAGTGTAGTGTAGTGTAGTGTAGTGTAAGCAGTAATGAGCCTTTTCCCTTTTCCCCTCCTTCCTCTTCATTATTATTTTTTCCCCTTTGGCTGTTTTGGTGGTTCGGTGGTTTGGGTTTGTTTGCTTTTTGTTTGTTTGTCTGTTTAGTTGGGGCGAGGGGGGGGGGGGGGGCGTTTGTATTTCTTCTGGTTTAGTATTTCATTTTTGTCTTCTTCTTTTCTATTTTGACATTTGGTAGAATCTTGCAGCAACTGGCTTAATATGATGACGCTGAGTTTTTTGTAACAGAAAAAGATCAGTGCTTAACTAGATCTCGATCTAGTACGGATGGAACTGTTCCCAAATCGGCGTACTGAAGTTTGGGTGCTTTTGTTTTGTTTTGTTTTGTTTTGTTGTTTTTATAATCAAATCTTACAACCTAGTGATGTTAATGCCTAAAAAAAAAAGTGTGTGTGTGTGTGTGTGTGTGTGTGTGTGTGTGTGTGTGTGTGTGTGTGTGTGTGTGTGTGAAAACATACTTTGATCTTTGCCAAAAGGCCGAGAAACGATTTATCGTTATTAATAAGCCTCAACCAGTTGTTGTTGTTTTTTGGGAGGTGGGGGGTCAAGGTTTGGGTTAAAGTCAAGGTTGGGATTTTGGTGAGGACTGCGACATAATCAGGAAAAACTTGTGTTCTTCTGGTGCAGCTGTTTATTGCTGCCACACGAATTCTTTTATACCTCCATAACATGATATAATATCATAAACTCTAGCCTACAGATCACAACTTGGTTAAGTTGAGAAAGATTGCTTTGGCGTGACCGACAGGAAATAGGCCGATCGACAACGAGTTGTTGAATCACTGATCATCAGTTCATTATGAATTTATGTACCTCTGAACTTGTGGAGTAATTCACAGTTGCAGTTATTTTTTGTCTACTTTATCTCGGATCTCTGACTTGAATTATTTCCGGGAAGTCTGAAACAACACATTGACTATATAATTATCCTAATTGCCCCTTATTTCCGAAGTCGTCGTGGCCGAGTGGTTAAGGCGATGGACTCGAAATCCATTGGGGTCTCCCCGCACAGGTTCGAATCCTGTCGGCGACGGTTTTTTTTTTTGTCTCTTTCTTTCTATTCATTCTTCAACTTACTGGTACACATACACACATACATGCCCACACAAACACACAGCACATTAAAAGAAAAAATAATAAATAAAAAAAATTCGATATATATATATATATATTTGTAAAAGGTTTTTTGCCAATGGTCTTTACTGCATTGTGTGCCTTCATATTCATCGGTGGCTGTTTTATTTTTATTTCTTTTTTGTATTCTACTCTTTTATTTTGAAAATAATGGAATAAGCACTGAAGTGCTTTTTTTTTAATTATTTTTTTTACATCCAGCCCCATGTGTATGCAGTTTTGTAAATGTCATCCATTCCCACAGGCACACAATGGCCTATTCCTCCAAGAAACAGAATCTTGCACAAGATACATGTGTCAAAGTCAAACGTTTATTTTCAGATGGTACATGGAATAAGCAGAGCAGATGCTTCTTTTCAAGCCATCTCTCTAAGGGAAATTTTTTTTTTTTTTTTAATTTTTATTCTTTTATATCGAGGATAATGGAATAAGCACTCATGTGCTTTTTTACACCCAGTCGCCATGTGTATGCAGTTTTGTAAATCTTGTCATCTGTTGCCACCGGCACACAATGGCTTACTCTTTCGAAAAGCAGAACAGGATTTATCGTGTGCGCAAGATGTTCTGCGTGCGTTCCCACATGAGTCCTCGGTAAGTCTCATTCGGAGGACTTTTGGGGAGAGTGGAGTCAGCACTGATGTTAACTCCAGGGGAAAAATCCCCTCGAAAGGAATTGAACTCGGTCATCAAATTGCAAGTGCAATGTTCCGACCATTAGGCTATCATATCATATGCCTCTGTGTGTGTGTGTGTGTGTGTGTGTGTGTGTGTGTGTGTAACTTTGATTTAAAGTTATCTTGGAATGTTTAAACAAATATCAATCATAGTTTTTCATAATAATTTTTTTCTTTCAAAATCATCGTTCTATTTTATTTTATTATTATTATTTTTTTTTTTTTTAATTTATTCTTTTATATCAAGGATAATAGAATAAGCACTCATGTGCTTTTTTTCATCCAGTCCCTGTGTGTATGCAATTGTGTAAATATTGTCATCTGTTCCCACAGGCACACAATGGCCTACTCCTACAAAAAGCGGAACAGGAATTAACATGTGCGCAAGATGTTCTGCATGCATTTGCACACGGGGCCTTGGTTTATAGTCTCATCCGAAGGATGTGTGTGAGTGTGTGTGTGTGTGTGTAACTTTGATTTAAAGTTATCTTGGAATGTTTAAACAAATATCAACCATAGTTTTTCATGATAATTTGTTTCTTTCAAAATCATCATTCTTACCATTGTATGTGCCTGTCAGTGTTGTAATTATGGCTCCATGGGATGACTAGATTATTTTTACATTGACATTGATATTGCTATCGCAGTCTGAAGAGGAAGGCACTTGTGGGGATGGATGGTGGGGGACAGGGTCTGTCAGTGTAAATAGCATCCCCACCCTCTGGAAATTCTGTGCTAGAAATTCCATTTTCTCTATCCCTTTGTTTCTGCCTTTCTCCTCGTCATCTCTTTCATGTAGGTAGGGAAACAAATACACTTGCATGCAGGAAAAAGAAAAAAAAAAAAGGGTAGGCGCTGCACATGTGGCGACGCGCTCTCCCCGGGGAGAGCAGCCCGAATTTCACGCAGAGAAATCTGCCGTGACATAAAGTGGTACAAAATACAAAAGTACAAAAATGTCCATTGTCTGCCTTCTTTGTCCATTCTCCTGCCTTTTTTCCAGAAAGACTTACAATTGAAACCCTGCTTTCCCACACTGAAACCAAAATAATGTGCTGGACCTGACTTATCAGGCACTATAACAGCAGTGCTACATATATCTGGTTATATACAGACAACAGTAGTTGCTGTCTGAGCATTTGACGAAGAAGAAGAATGAAGAAGGGATTTATCCTTGGATCTGAGAGACCACAAGACAAGTTGGATCAACACTGATCATTATTGAAAATGCTGATAGACTATGACTGTTAGGTACCATTATCAGCATAAACTACTAACGAGGGTAAAGAGAGGAATAGGGAAAGGGAGGGAGAGAGGTACCCAAAAACAGACAAATCCAAAGAACAACCAATTCATCAAATTGTCAAGAGAACCCAACAACTGAAGAATATGTTATGGCATAAGGTGTTTGGTTGTTGTCTTTTTTAAAGTGTGTGTTAAAAATTAAAAAAAAACAAACTTTTATATATATATTGAGGATAATGGAATGTGTGTGTGTGTGTGTGTGTGTGTGTGTGTGTGTGTGTTTCTTCAGATCCTTGTGGTGGAACGATCACCCCTTTGATAAAAACTCTTTAAAAGAAAGAAAAAGACATACCAAAACACGCAAGCAAATTAAAATCTCTCCCCCCCTCAAAAAAGACCCCAAAAAAAAAAAAAAAAAAAAAACAAAACAAGCAACAACAAAACAAAACAAAAAACCTGAAAACGATTCAGTTAAAAAGAAAAAAAATATAGGAAACAGATGAGAATACAATAAAAACCAAACAAACCCAAACCCCAATTACACAAAATAAAAACACTGGACACACACACACACACACACACACACACACACCACCCCCACAGAGGAATAGAAAATAAAATTAAAACACATACACTTATGCAAATGATTTATGTGTCCATTCTGCAAAGTTATCAATCCACTGAGGTTTTTTTTCTTTTGTTCTTGTTTTCAAAAATTTAACAGTGTCTGATCAAACATTCTTCTGAAAAGGAAAAAAAAAAAGGGAACTGTTGACATGTTCATACTCAGACTGCTAAAGCGTCAAAAGCAAAGCTTTCAGATATGGATATACTCAGGGCTTTTGTTTTCTAGTTGAGATCCACAGAATGTGTCAATGGTGTTAGGATTACACTCTTCCCTCTCTCCCTTGTCTCATCCTCCACCACAAGCAAACAACACCCCAGCAAGGAAAGCAAAGAGAAAATTTATTGGTATAAAAGCCATATTTGCAATAAATCATCACAGTTAAACGTGTACGCAGTACATGCAGCAGTTAGCATGTGCATAACTACACATCCCACCCTTACCTTTTCCTTGAAACCGCCTTTTTCTTTTGCACACATAAAGAAAGCGATAATGGTAAAATCATTACCAACGGCCCAAAAGATGTAGAATATGAACTTCCGAAAATAAACAGACACACAGCAGATTGAAAAGGAAAAAAAAAAGAATGTGCTGTATGTTTTGACTCTGCATTATAGTGACATACTCTTTCCAATGAGAGCAGCTCATTCTTTTTTAAAAAACAGATATCAGAAGAGGGAGTATTGCCCTCATCATAAAATCGGCATCACAGATTTTTTTTTTTTTTAAGTGTTATTTCTCTATGATGTCTTCAGTAAATTTGACTCTGGTACAAAGCCATCAGTAGACACTCAAACCAACCAGTGAATATCTGGGTCCCTTCACTCAGAAACAATGGATGCATTAAATGGAATTTGGTTGGTTGTTTTTTTTTTCTAATGCTGCTTTAAAATGAACAAAGTTTATGTTGATAATGTTGCATGCTTGTTGCAAGCGTTGGGACTTATTGCAAGCCCTTCCTTAAAAGGTGTAATAAGGGTGAGTTTTTAGAAGAGAGATGAGAGGCACTGGAGATCATGGATAGAAATCCATCATTGACAAGAGACACAGTAGATGAACTCGAGTCTCAAGCATCTACCACACAATAGTGGGGTCACATGAGGCAAAGAATATTGAGTCAATAAAACTGCTGAACACAGGTCACACACCCTGAACCACCACTTAACAAAAAGCTTGTGATAAGCCCATAAGCTTGCATGAAAACATACAAGTGACATACACTATTAAAAAATTGTCATCTGGCGAATACTTTTGGTTTTCTTCACCCAGAATACCACTTCATGGTCCAGTATCTAATGGCAGACAGGCCAAAAAGCTGTCTTAAGAGTTGTAAAGATGTAAAGGGTCATCAAAACTTTGAATAAATGCATGACTTTAGTTCAATCTGAGCCAGCAAAGAATCTTGTGGTAACTAAAGTGATCACAAAGAATGTGTTTTGTTCTGAAGCTGGTAAAAATGCAGATGAATTTGGACTGACCTTTAATTTCAAACATTATCATTAGTATATCACAGAGGATTCATTATTTTCTGCTGGCCCGGTTTGCCAGTAAGCACACAACTGACTTGTAAGTATCAGGAGTCAATTTCTTGCACTGTTCAAAGATAAAAACTTTAATGCATCTTTGTGACAATCAAGGATATTATAATTATATTAATGTAAACATACAGGAGACACACTCTCTTAACTAAAAGCTCCTTGTCAAATTAATATGTGAAAGCTGTAATTTTCTTTGGGACTTTTTTTTATTTTTAATTGAGAACAAAAAATGAGACAACTCTTTTCTGCTGTTGTGTGTACAAATCTTGCTACCTGCCAAACACCTCCTTTGATGCAGTCCTTTTCTTTATAATTTGACAAATGACTTCCACCAGTCATCTAATTTTTCTGTCAACGTTCATATCAATTTGTTCAGCCCTGTCTGGAAGTACTTCTTTAAATCCTAGGCTAGTTTTCAGGGTCAGGAAAACTACTGCAACAGCTCCCTTCACTTTTAGGTGGTTTTAACTGCCACATGTGCAATACTGGCTAGCTGACCAAAGTGGTACAGGAGACTGGTGTCATTATTACAAATTTTCTGGCAACAGATTCATCCACATTTATATGCTGTTCTGCTGAGAGAAAAATGTCTTACAGATTTTGCACAGGAACAAAAAGAGCTTAATTTCTATAAATCATGAGACTTTTTAAGCCCTTATGCCTCATTTGCCTTTTCCTTGAATTTTCATAAATCAAGAGATTGTTTGTTTTTTGCTTTTTCACTTCAGTCATATACAAAGTGTTCATAATTTTAAAAGGATAATTTCTGACGAAAAAAGCTAACAAGCCAACACTCAGATGAATGATGCAAAGATTGAAACTACCAGAGAAAGGTTTTCTACTCATACTCACTATCTATGAGGTGCATAAAATGCATGCAGTTAGTTGTGAGAGATAAAATTATTGAAGCAAAAATATTCCACTTAACATCATTAATGTGTTAGTAGTCTTCCAATGACCATTATGCGCTTGGCACGATTTATGTTGAGTTTAAAAAAAAAAAAAGTTTCAGAATGGTATTTATCACCTCTGATTAAAACCTTAAGGTTTATTAAATTTTCATGTAAGTTACACTTTTTTCCCACCAATAAACAATTTGGTCTTGTCTTTTCTGAAACTTCTTTCTTGAAAACCTCCCCAGGGTCAAGTGTTTTCTGGATTGAGAGAACTGGATTAAAATGCATTTTGAACAATTATGTTATTACATATACATTTCTGCCTCCTTTCCTGAGTTACACTGGAGCTTGGATTGGCTAAAGTAAACAATTCCATCTTAGACAACTACATCTTCATCACTTTCTAAAATTCTTTTAAGATTCTGAGGCAGCTTTAGTCATTGCAGCTTGAATCTTATATTTCAATTTGAATTGACAGCCTCGATATAGCCTCTGTGATTTCTGTTATCAGAGGAGGCTTGTATTATTTGAACATCAGACTGAATAGAATCATGACAAAACTCAGCAAATTCCACCTGGTACAGACAGGTCTAGTCTTTTTGGTGTTTTTCTTTTTTCCAGGTCAGCAGTGATAATATAGACAAGATGCTGCTTGTGAACTTGGCCCATAGCAGAAAGTCTCAGCAGGTCATGATTTTACTTCTGAAATATTTTTCAAGGCTGCATGAACCACACTGCAATATTCTCATGCCACTCACTAATTCAGTTAAAAGATCTTCAGATTTTAGACTTGCATATTTCTATAATTTTGCTGCTGTAAATAGGTCATCCTACATTGAATTTCAAAAACAAACCAAGAGAATATATCATCAGTTTGAGTGAAAAATTCATACTGATTAGTTTTAAACACTGGTGCCACACCTGTACAATGGAAAATATTTGTCAGTTAGGTGACATTGGCATACTTCTCAATCATTACAATGAAAGTTGTTTTTTTTAAATAACCAAAAGGCAAAGGGGTAGGTATTTGTGTTGAAAGTATATATTTAAGCAGGAGTTTGATAGGATTACAAGGAAAAAAGTATTTAATAAACACTTCTACTCCATCACAACATAAACACTGAGATAGAAATATGTCTTATAAAACTAAAACAAATATTGTTAATTAAAAAGTATGTATTTGAAAAGGAAAAAAAAAGAGAAAAGGTGGGTAAGGGTGGGTAGAAAGGAAAAGGAAACTGTTTCCCCCAGTTCACTCATGCAAAAAACAAAAAAAAAATCTTCCAGCAAAAAAGCATGGGTTTTGAAGGCAGTTGGATATTAGTTTTCCTTTGCAGTCATTCCACTGTGAAACATCAGGGCAGGCTGAGACACTTTACAAGAGTCTCTATGGCCAACTTTTGTTTTTACTGCAAAGCTCAGGAGACAGGGAAGAAAATATGTGTTGTCATGAAGTGTGTATTTCAAGACTGAGCACCTGGGTCAAGTCTTATCAATGCCACTGAAAGAGGGCTTTGGTTGGTTGGTTAGGGTTTTTTTTTCAGGGAAGGGGGGGGGGGGGTACATAAAAAATTCATGCAAGAACTCTTTCCTTGACTGAAAAGAACAGAAAATTGATCGTGTGAGGTTGATCTGCAATCAAACGGTCTGAGTTACAGTTATGTTGGTGTAGCTTTATTGGGGATACCAGACACAAAGTAAATATACTGGTTTATATCCTAATCTTTTTTTCAGCTTCAATAAAACACAGAAACAAAAGATATGCCAAAAGAAAAGGAAAGCAAGAACAGACACAACAAGACCTAAATCAAATAGCAAACAACTTAATAAGCAATACATGTGCAACACAAGATTGTCGCAACAAAATCAGTGACCATATCACCAAGCTATAGAAAAAATGTGCAATAATTTTTCTTTTTTAAAAAGTCAAGATAAAGAACATGAGAACAAATCAGAATCTTTATATTCCAATCCATCTGTGTAAACCATACTGAATATGCATGCACTGAGGTACTTCTAGAACAAGTTGAAATAAACTGAGATTTCATTTTCAATCACCATCTCTTTATTTATTTGAAATCATCCATCGTCAACCTAGTTTCCCCAAAAAGGAAAAACAGTTGCACAAAAATGTATCCAAATGAGCAAATCATCAAAGATTACATGCAGATTCATATAACAGAGAATATTTCAGTTCACAATGAAATAATAAATAGCAGCAAGACATAAGGCAAAGTTCCAAGATATGGGCAGTAAAGCAGACATCAGATGAGCACTACCTAAAAAAAAAACAAAAACAATACGAAAACAAAAACAAAAACAGGAAGAAGACATAACATCTGGCCTGATCCTTCCTCTTGTCCGTGAGGAGCACAACACAGCATCTATCCTCTGAACACATCACTCGCCAGTACACAGCCACCAACCTGCTAATGTTGTAACAACATCAAACACTCAACGCCCATCTCCCTTTCCAAACAAATAAATGCAGAACTTCACTGCTCACATGACAGACATTTTCTGAACTGAAACAGCTGAGATTCAACATCCAGGCACTCAACAGAAACAATTAAAGCAAAAAAACAAAAAACAAACCAAAACAAAGAAAAAGCACCTCCACAAAAATGTAACAAGAACAGATTTCCTTTGTGAAATACACCACAGAAGACTGGATATTCACAATGGGAGAGTTTTGTGGTGAGTGTGTGTGTGTGTGTTGTGTGTGTGTGTGTGTGTGTGTGTGTGTGTGTGTGTGTGTGTGTGTGTTGTGTGTGTGTGTGTGTGTGTGTGTGTGTGTGTGTGTGTGTGTGTGTTTGTGTGTCTGTGTTTTGTGTTTTTGGCATATAAGCAGTAAATTTGCAATAAAAAACACAAAAACAAATACTTTTCTTTTGCTTTTTCTTAAAAGGATAGATACTTGGTTCAGATCTACTGCAGAGATGTGCCCTTCAAAATTATTGGGGTATCAAGTGATTCTTTTTTTATGTCGTTTTCTGCTTAAAATGAGATTAATCTGTTTTCAAAATACATACTGTAAGTGTTCCGTCTCCCTTTTACATCAATATATTTTCTCAAACTGCAGGTATGAATGATTTCTCACTCCTTCTTTGTTGTTGAAAGTTAAGGTCATAAATCAGTGTCTGGAGATTATTTTCATTAAAGACAGCACAACACAATCTGGTTTTGAAAAGAAGAGGGATCAAATGTCACAATAAAAGGACAGTTTAGGTAATGACCAGAATGGCTGAACTGGATAATCAGAACAGCCATACAGAAAAAAACATCCTAATTTTCTATGCCTCCAGACATCCTTTTTTTTTCTTTCCAAATACTTTCCATTAGTAAAGACAAAGCTATTTCTTGAAAGCGGATTCATTTTTCTCTCTATAACATTGCACATCACTTTATCCCATCTAGGTACTAATTTGCATAAACTACTAAAGAAAAAAAAAACATTGAAAGAACACATGCAAGCCAGTTTGTAGCTCACAGGATATTTTGTTAGACTGAATTAAATGCAAGTGTGATAAATGAATACTTGTCGTGGTTCACGTAAGGCATTAATGCAATGTTATTTATTGAGAGTGAATTATGTTCTTCAGTCTATGGCAGTAAATGATTGTACTTGGTTGACAATAAGGCAATGATGTGACCAGATCTATTTCTGAGTTTCTGATGCTACAACAGAACATCAGTGCTTGTCATTGATGGCAAAGGCAAGACACAGAAACTGGAACATGCAGACAGCAATCCACCACTGCTCAAACACACAAAGCAGATCTTAAGCGAACGATGTACAATTTCCTGAGGGAGCTCTTTTCTCAAGGTTTCAAGGAAAGAACTCTACACAATCAACCAATCAAAGATTACAGGCAAATAACATTTTGAAAAAAAAATGTCAGCTTCTTCCACTCCCTCCCCCCCACCCCAATGAAGAAAATAAAAGACATACATACATATATGCATGCATGACCACATTACAAAACAAAGAGAAAAGTTCACTGCACGAATGCATGCACAAAGACAACATGAAAACGCAAAATCACCAAAAACTTAAAAATGCAGCAAAGCAAATAAGGCACTACACTGACAACAGCATGTAAACTGACGACAACATTATATTCTTAGGAACACTTGAGTTCCCTACAAGGAGTCAGGACATTTACTGATAAACCCATAACCCATATCCTCTACAAAGAAAAGCTCTAATTAGAGAGTGGGGAAAAAATGGTTTAAATAAGAAACTGACAGATGAGCAGGTGTAAAAATAAGGCAGAACACATTCAGACTGAAAAGAGACAATAATGAAATACACCCTACCCACACTACATTCCTCTCTCTCTCTCTCTCACTCACACACACACACACACACACACACACACACACACACACACACACACACACACACACACACACACTCCAGGCACATACATACCACACACACTTATTTGCTGCTTTCATTCTTTCAACACACTTACAACACTACACATAAAACAGAGATATAAACACAAATATCAAGAAAGGAGCTCTGGAAATAAGAAAAAAATACAAAATCTTCTCTGAGTTTATAATCTCCACTACAACATTGCAATCACAAACACAGGAGCTTGCAGAATGACATCATTCATCTGCAGAGTTTGAGAAATCATTTTCATGTACTTAAAAAAAAAAAAATTCAATGAATACTCAGATACACATTCATGCAATAAAAGCCTTTCGAAGAAATAAAAACTGAGAACTTGAACATAAAGTGCCTGCACTCCATGTTATTTAAAAATCCATAAACTCAGCATGACAAGAACATACTATACATGCTAAGACTTGTTTGCAATTTGTTGTCAGACGAAGCAGGCATATGCAACATATCTTGAAAAAAGAAAAGGAAAACCACACATCTTACAAGCCTCCCTTCTCTGAAAACTCAGAAAATATGCGATGAATATATATATCCTTACATACAATAGCAGAGCCCAGAGAAAACATCATGAATATATATGAATACTGAACATGTCACAGTATTGAATTCCAGTAAATAACTTTCTCATGGTTAAATGGTAATATAACAGTACATGTCATGCAAAACAAAAGAAAGGTAATGATAATAAAACAAACACAAGATAAAAAAAGAAAAAAGAACGAGCTGTTTTTTCTGCATCTGGGTTTTTTTGGTACTGAACTAAAAGCAAGACACAATCTGACCAAGCTTTTTCCAAAGAGAAGGAAAAATCTGTACAATGACATCAATACTCTTAGACGACCACATACAAGCCAGGAATGAGAATAAAGAGCTGACTGACAGTTTGTCAAGAGTGAAAGGGAGAGAGAAGGGGAGGAAACAAGGGCAGAGAAGATAACTCTGAAGTTCACAGAATATAACACAAATTCTCTTCTGCTTTCACAATATTCATACACAGCCAAGGTGCCAAACGACCTTGCATCATTACATAATCAATGAATGCAACAGGCATATGTATTTACAGCCCATGATGCTGTCTTCCCTTTACACGTCATTTTATCCACCTTGTGCTTGAGATGGGTACCTCTTCACGTGTACAACTTTCTCTGAACCTCCAGCGAAAAAAACAAAACAAACCCAAAGTTCCAGTGTGGTTCTTTAAGCTCAGTCAGAGTACCTATTCATCACCTGGTTCAGGCTTTACAATTCAATATGGACACCTTACACATTCTTATGATGATGTGAGATATTGCAAGGATGATATCAAATTATATGCATAAAAGTCTTTTAAGAATGACATAAAAGATGATCTGGTTCTATCAGGGGCATCTCTCTTAATGATGTCACAAGCATATGTACACATTTCACATGAAGATCCTTACACACTTCAAATTCCCCCCCCCCCTCCCCAAACCACCTCAAAATTTGAGAATCAAAACCCTTGTGTTTCATCAATTTTATAAATATGATATTTTCTTATATTTTCTTTCGTGAACATGAAATTAATGAAAACTGGATGACAGGGAAATGAAATAAAACCTATGTTACCGTTTACTTCCCCTTCGCTATACGATGATTCAAGAGGGAAAATTCCCTTTGTATTTTCTCTGACAACTCACATACTGTATGAGGGTAATATCTGCCATAAAGAGAAAGAAACTTGCTTCTTCACTTGGATGAAGGAGTGAACATGAGGCCGGCAACCAAACTATGAACACACCAACTTACACGAAATGTATGTTTCTTGACTTACTAAGCCTGTGAGACAGGTACCTACATAGGTGGGCGAAAAAAGGGGGAAAAGAACTTTGATGGGAGTGTAAGGGAAAAATTCATTTTAAAATGAATGTCTATACTTCAAATCTTTCCAGATTCTGAATGTGGCACAATGCAAGACAATCTTCCTTAATGTAGAGATGTGACAAAAAAAGCCTGATGATGAAGATGTTAAGAAATCCTTTGCTGTCGATGGCTTTTCAGCATCATTGTTTTCATTACAAAATCATAATCCCATTGTTTTTTGTTTTTTATTCATCTCCACTTCTCTTTGTTTTTCCGCATGTAACACTAAATGAACACAGAATGACCAAGTGAGAGAACACACAAAAAATACTCATATCTATGAGACAGTGTGTGTGTGTGTGTGTGTGTGTGTGTGTGTGTGTGTGTGTGTGTGTGTGTGTGTTGTGTGTGTGAGAGAGACAGAGAGACAGAGAGAGACAGAGAGAGAGCGCATCTGCATGCATGCATTAAGTGTGTATTTGAGAGAAACAAAAAGAGAGAGACAGACAGATTCAAAGACACAAAAGACAAGACAAACAGCAAACGAGGGACAAAAAGCAAAAGAGAGACAGACAGACTGACAGACAGACAGACGACCAGACACAGACAAAACAGCGCATCACACAATGGCCCCCATAGAACTCCTCCAATTCCCCAGTGTTTGCAGTCGGTCAGTGGAGGAGAGAGCCCCTCACAAGAAAGGGTTGTAGCCGGTGCCGGTGTTCTGTGGCTGCATGGGCTGTGCCGCGGGGTTCAGGGGCATCAGGGGGGTCGGCAGTAACGTGCTCTGCGCCGGCTGGGAAAAGCCAGGTGCCGGGGCCATCTGGGTCATGGCGACCCGACCTCCTCCACTCCCGTTCTGGAAAGGGTTGTTGGAGCCTGATGCCGGTGTGGCAAAAGGGTTGTTACCTGCACAAAAAGGTGAGTGAAACTTTAGGAAGCCTGATGCCGGTGTGGCAAAAGGGTTGTTACCTGCACAAAAAGGTGAGTGAAACTTTAGGAAGCCTGATGCCGGTGTGGCAAAAGGGTTGTTACCTGCACAAAAAGGTGAGTGAAACTTTAGGAAGCCTGATGCCGGTGTGGCAAAAGGGTTGTTACCTGCACAAAAAGGTGAGTGAAACTTTAGGAAGCCTGATGCTTTAGGAAGCCTGATGCCGGCGTGGCAAAAGGGTTGTTACCTGCACAAAAGGTGTGTGAAACTTCAGGGAATATTCCATACACTGGCTTCTCTGATGCTTTGTGCTGGTTGATGAAGAGTGTGCAACATCTGTAGCTTGACAAAGGCTTTTTTTATTATTTGTGTTTCTAAAGGTGCAAAGATTCAGATTGACAGCATATTTATGTGAACCTGGAGCTTACCTTCAATCTTAAAAAGGACCTGACCTGTTCCAAAAGGAATTTTGCCCCTGGAATAAACATGATATATGACATGGCATCTGTTCAGATCTTTTACTACCATAATGGTTCATCATGCTCATGAAATTTACTACAGTGCAGTCCATCACAGAAACTGAACTGAGACAACAAACCAGGACTAAGAGAAAACAACAACACAGAAACCAAAAAACAATTCCAAATCACCCCATATACCAAAAACTGTACATTAAAAGAACACCTTTCAAATCAGTTAGTTGACTATTACAAAGCTAAAACTAAACAATCATTCTTGCCTGACAGACACATACATAGACACACAGACATATATAGACATTCCCCTGAAAAAGAGCACAGGTACAAATGATGAGGGGAAGCCCAACACATCTTGAGGACACCAGCTTACCCTTTGCTGGAACATCGGCCACCAGCTGGTCCAGGTTCACCAGGTTGGCATTGGCTCCCAAAAAATCCTCAGGTGACTTTCGGCGAGACGGGTCCGGCATATTTTCCTGCATGGCCCCCATGTTCCAAGCATCTCCACTGGAACCACCCCCTGCAAGTGTATGACAGCACACACGCTTCAGTACTTAGGTAATTACTCTGTTATTATTATACTTTTATGATCCACTGTTTCAGCTACCTACTTATAAATTAACAGAAGCTACTAACATACCTGCAGACATATATACACACAAATACACACAAACACCACACATTGGTACACCGGTTAGTAGGCTGTTACTTTAATACTTTTTGAGATGCACTGTATCAGCTACTGACATAAATTAACAGAAGCTACTAATATACCTGCACACACACACACACACACACACACACACACACACACACACACACACACACACACACACACAAAAGAAGCTATAAACATACCTACATACACACACACACACTCATGCCCCCCTCCCCCCCCTAACACACACACACACACACACACAACACACATACACACACTCACCCCCCCAACCACTCACCCCCTAAAAGGTCAAACTCGTTGACAGCTGCTTGGTTTGCCACCTTGGCAGGCGAAGTCTCGGAGCTGCGTGCTGACAGCAGATCAAACTCGCTGTCGATGGCTGAAGCTGCCCCTGTACCCCCTGTGGCAGCCACCGGGGCACCAAAGGCGTCCAGCTGAACCGTTCCAAACCCTCCTTCACCGCTGCCTTTGGCTCCACCCCCAGACGACCACGGATCGTTGGAGTGATCTGCAAAATTGAAATCATCTCCTGTATATATATGTATATGCTTACATACATATACAGCTCTATGTCAAAATGATGCTACCCAGTTATTTACTTGCTATAAGAAAAAACACACTATCTTGCAAAGCCTCTTACAACACTATCCAACTGAAAGTGATCAACCTGAAAATCTAGAACCAGAATGACATCAAATCAGGAGCATTTATATACTTTTTGTTGCTGCAGGAGTTGTCAATTTTTTTACTATAATTTCCTCAACTGTTTGAAATCAAACAAAACGAAAAGTAAACAATATTTCTTTTTGTTTCTGAGGGCGATTCCCATGGGAAACGAAAAATTCTTAGTATTAATAATACAAGGATGATGAGGATGACAAAACCTTGCAGCTGTGGAAATGTATGTGCTTTGAGACTTCTTGACAGGGCTGTACTCTATGCTATCTATCATAAAATGTCCTGGCATCAACCGGGCCCCAAGAGTTACAGACACCTGCAGTGTTGGTGTGGTAATTTGAGCAACACTCTCAAACTCGTGTTCAGAAAGTGGATGATGCTCAACTGTGTGGTCCCAGTATTTCTATTGAGCGCAAAGCACACTCACTCTGGATAGGAGCCGGCCAGGGTAAAAAAAGAAAGAAAAAAAAAGCATATGACTCTTACTGGATTCAAACCTGTAAGTAACCCTAGCTGTTAACCACTGTGTTCAGGCAGCCATTCCTTACTTGGGAAGAGGAGACGAGGGAAAAGGTGGGTTTGAGTATGAGCCTGAATTAAATATTATTGTCAATTTTCTACACACACACACACACACACACACACACACACACACACACACACACACACACAGAGTCTCTCTCTCTCTCTCTCTCTCTCTTTCTCCCACCCCTGCACCCAGACACAAGACTCCCACGCACCAGTGACCGACACAGGAGGAGTGGACCTAGCGGAGCTGGCCACAGGCATCCCCCAGGGGTCCACAGGCGCTGCTGGGGCAGGGGCTTGAGATGCTACAGCAGCAGCAGCAGGAGTGGGGGTGGTGCGCGCTGGTGGCGTACTACTGGCCTGTGACCCCCAGGGGTTGGACACAGGTGGGGGTGGCCCAGGGAGAGGGGCTCCCCAGGGGTCCTTGGGTGCGGGCTCTGGGTTGTTGAGAGGCATACCCCAAGGGTCCGTGTTGGAGCCGGCTGGGGCAGGGGCGTTGGAAATGCCCAGGTCCAGTAAGCTTTCCGTCTGCTGCGGCTGACCACAAATACTTCTTTTTTTTTTTTTTTTCATGCCTCTGTTCTATCACCATTTTTCAGTACTTAAACAAAAATCAATACAACAAAAAAAATTCACACATTGCTGATAATGAAAGTAATGATGTACACTTGATGCAAAGTGGTAATCATCAGACTCAACATAATTCTCATTGTCAAAAGGTTTTGCCAAACTTAACTGGTGAAATACACACCACACTGCAGGTGAAGACCAAAAGAATGTCCAGTTATTATCTTCTACAATTCAGACATGTTACCTTAATAAGTGAAAGAAAATGACAGCAACAACATCAACACCACCATCAAACACAAACTTCTTAAATGCTCATTTACTTTGCCAATATGCATTTAAAAAAAACAACTTTTCCCAACAACTCAAGTTACAGATTTTTAGAAAAGAAATAATAGGTCTTTGCGAAAAAAAAACACCCAAACCTTTTATTTAAAAAAACTACAACAAAACAGAGGAAAAAATACATAGACATACAGACTGACTATCACACATACACACACACACGCACGCACGCATGTGCGTGCACACACACACACACACACACACACACACCACACACACACACCACACACACACCACACACACACACACACACACACACACACACACACACACACACACACACACACACACGCCACCCACCCACCTACCCACCCACCACAACACACACACACACCACACCACACACCACACACACACACACACACCACCACCCACCCACAGCCACAACCTCATCACACCAGCACAGGCAAAGGCTAGGGCAAAACATTCAACACACACACCCCACCAACCTTGGTGTCAGAAGCGTGCTTGCTCTCCTCTAGGGCCATCTGCAGCTTCAGCTCGTCCGACTGCAGCTTCTTCACCTCCTCCTCATGCTCCTCCTTGCTCAGGGCCAGGGCCAGCTGCAGCTGCAGCTCCTCCTCTCCTGGGGACGACGGCCGTGCGTTCTCCATCTCTGTGGTCAGGTCACCCCCGCTGCTCGGGGATGCTGAAACAACCACAGGTATTTAGATGGATGGCTTGATGAAAAAAAAAGCAATTGCACTGCTTATTCGATGTACCATCTGGAAATAAAAGTTTGACTTGACTTGACTTGAGGGTGACTTTTGAGCACTCCTCATAAAAATGTTGTCCCTTGAGGCTCCTATGTTATTTTATAAATAGCATACCCAGGCCATCTGGAAATTTTGTGCTGGAAAATTTTCCCTTTCTGTCACTCTTACTGTTTCGGTTTTTTCACTGATAAGTAAGGGGAAACAATATCAGAAAATGAACTTTTCAGCACTTTGCTCATCTGTGCCAACCATGATCACAAAGGTCCAACTACAAAAGTTATTTCAGATTCAGCAAACTAATATTATTTTCTGATGATTAATTACTTCTTTTTTTTTATGAAAATCTACATGATAACTTACAGTCATTGTATCCAGAGCCATTGCCCACATTGTCTGGGCCACCACCGATGGGGGGAGAGTGTGCTCCTGGGCTACTTCTGCCCAATCGCACCTGAAACAGATCATGGTCATCAGTTAAGTCCTTCATCAATAAATAGTGAGGTGGATTCATAGCTAGCATGTTGACTTGTGGGTTGGGAACTAATCTGAGATATGTGTGTGTGTGTGTGTGTGTGTGTGTGTGTGTGTGTGTGTGTGTGTGTGTGTGTGTGTGTGTGTGTGTGTGTGTGTGTGTGTATTAAAAGTATTATATGAAGAAAAGTTCTTCTGTGTTAAAAATTCTATCCAAATAAGCATGATGATATACCTGGTAGGAAAAAGAATAAACACGTTTTTGATTACAACCTAATTTATGAAGTTCTACCCATTCAAATTCCACCACTTTTCAAAAAGTTAGAAATGAAGGGGTTTTTTTGTTTTGTTTCATTTTCTAACAGGTTTTGAGTTTGTACAAAATATTTTGTAAAAGACAATAATCCCATTATGGACTTTTTCCAAATCTGAAATGTTCTCCCTAGAATGAACTTCAGGATCTTTTTCAATATTTGTTATAGTGGAAGATAAAGGAATCCTTGACAACTTCTTATAGTGTTATATAGGGGGAAAGCCTTTCACAGCAGTCTTGTGGTTATTTTCATTAGGTTATAAACTTTCAAATTTATGTGCATACATTCATGTTCACATGCAAATATGCATGCATAACAACATTCATCAGTGCATGTGTGTCAGCAAGACAAAAGGGTGTGCAAACACACTCCTTCCCTAATGATAATATTGTAGTGACTAGTCTTTAGCAGTTTTCCAAAGTTATGACAGATCATATTCATAGTCTCTTACTTTTCCAGTGGGGGTAGGGCCTGGTCCAGAGCTGCCTATCCCTGCTGAGTTTTGCGCAAAGCGTTCTTTCGCCTTGATGGCTTTGGCACGCTCGTTCTTCAGCCTTTCATCATCAGACAGCAGGGAGACCAGGTGCTTGGCTTTCTCTCGCACATTCAGCCCTTGATCTCTGTTGTCCACATCAATGTGCTGGAAAGACGTCAGTGTCTTGATGGCATGGAAATTCTCCTTGCACTGCTGGGCCACTTTCTCACTGCCTGTTTTGATGATATACTCCAGTAGCGTGAGGGCTTTGTACACATGGCGCCAGTTTTTGCCATCATCGTTCAGTCGTTTCCAGACCATCTGCATGATTTCTGTGAAGGCCACCACATTGTAGGTAAGGTCTGACACTTCTGACATGAGAGTGCTTGAAGGTCCCCATGGATCATTGGACGTCGCTTCTCGAACCTTGACCTGAGCCTCTGAGTAGTTCTTCACCACATTTTTCAGTGTTCTGCGAATGGGTGGCATTTTGACAATGTTTGTGATACACCGTTCAGTTTTTGTACTAGATTAAAACACCACAAATGAAACTGCTTCGAGTGTGAAGTCTTAGAAAGACATCCCGATTGTCAACACCAGTGCAAGTGTAGTAAAGGCTGAAACACAAGATTCCATACAATAATCACGATCACTACAGCAGAACAATTGATACAATATTAGAATTGATAATATGTGCAAAAAAAAGCCTTAACCACTTAACTGCTGAATGCAAGTGCAACCTTTAAGCCAGGGAATAAAATTCTTATGTACCACTTGCTATGTTCATGTCCCTTACAGTAGCACTCAGATATTACTGTATAAAATTGAATAATCCTGATAATCTGCCAAATGACAGTACGCACATCATAGACTGCTTTCAGGCAAGCTCAAAGCAGTTAGGTTAGCATGATATTTTGCTACAAAAATGTCAGAACTTTTTTTTTTTTAATATATGAAAATACACTTTCTTTATACCCACTGTCATTCTGAGTACCCCCCATCTCAATTGCATCACACATAAGTTGAGGCAAAATTTCAGTTGAGTTTTTTTATCTTCACAATCTTCTGGATTAAACAAGATCGTTTTCATCAATGTCAGCCTCATCTAAAACCTCATTTGCCACTTCTTCAGCTGTGTTAAGTTACTTATGCATTCAATGACAAGAGTTAGTCATTTTGAAGAAGCACAGTCCAAGCAATCATGCAAAATATGAGCTAAAAAAAACTGTTTTCGCCACGTTTTTCAGCTAGATGTTGCCAAGCAACAGAAGAGTGATCATTAATTTTTGAGAGGTTTCCCTTTAATAATAATAAAAAAAAAAGTTTAATATATAGTCATCAGGGAAGCTAGCTTCTTCACACTGAGTCATTAACCAGGAAATTTTCCAGGGTGTAGGCATATAGAGTGCACATTTTGCCACAGAAAGTTTCTGGGATGCAGCAGTCGAGGGGTTAATAGATTTTTTGAAAATGTAATACAAACCACTGTACTTGAACTACTTCTTATACTGTTATTATGATAATCATGTCTTTAGTTAAAGCTATTTCAACTTCAGCAAC
>CM060318.1:72188145-72195645 GCA_030674155.1 Stramonita haemastoma
CCGCTTTTTGTGACTTTCTATTTTTGTTCCTTGGCTAGAGCTCCAGGTTCCCAATGGTGAAATTTTTGCATATGCAACTTAACCGTTGCTCAAGCCCCCTGCCCCACCATTCAGGTAGCTGTATTTGGACTTTGGGGATGGTGTCTAAATACGACATGTGTGTATGCATTTTTTAAATAAATAATAATTTGTTATCTGTTCCTTACCAGCGTAAAAGACCTACTCTTCCAAATGGCTGTTAGCATTGTAAAGTGTGCTGAAGACGTTCTGCTGCGATCGCACATGGGGCCTCGGTTTATAGTCCCATCCAAGGCTTGGACATTCTGAAAGGTACCATTGCTTATTATTTTCTGCTTCAATTAGACTTTGGTGTGTTCTTGAAGTTAGGAGGCAGGAACAGTGTCAGGAGTCTGCAAAAATATTGATACAGGAAAAGAAGGCAAGAGATTTGGAGGAAAGTGTGTGGTGGGGATGAGCTTGACACGGTAATCCATAACTACTTCATCCATGAATATCAGCTTTGTGCAGGCACTCTGCTCTGTGCTGTTGTGTGAAACCACTTGCAGTAAACAGTGCAGTCTGCCAGATGACTACTGGTGAAAACTTAAGGACATTCGACCCAGGCCAAAAATGTTGTCATAATTGTGTATTGATGAAAGCAAAGTGCCAACATTGAAATGTTATGGTGAGATTGCCTTCAACCATGACAAGCTCTTAGCATAACAATCTTTTCCTAAGAGAAAATATCCTCTTCAGTCAGAGTATGGTTGCCTATACGATGAGATACTTGAAAAAGAGTCACACACAAACCTTTTCGGCCATTGTGTAGTAGTTTATGACCTCACAGTGATTTCCAGGTGGGATGACTAGAGTCAGAGTGCATATTCTGGGTGACCCCCAGGGAGGTGACCTGGGGAATGTACAACAACAACAAAAAGTTTAATCTAACTAGCATAATCTGATGCAAACAACTAGTGGTATAAAGAGTTTCCAATGCAAACACACATATAAACACCTTCTCTCTCCCCTCTCTCTCTCTCAGTTAACACACAAGATACGGTTTGAGTTCCCTTTATTGCTCCATGTCTTGTCAGTTGTATATAACAATATAGATGGAAGTAAAGAAGACAAAAATCTCTGCACCAATGCCAAAATGTAAACTAATAATCATTATGTAGGCACTAAAAGTCTAAGCATGTACCTTGATTTGTTATGTTCACAAAGTCAGTGGTTTTGAGCATGTGATATGTGCATGTAGCTGCTAGCATGGAATGTGTGTGTGTGTGTGTGTGTGTGTGTGTGTGTGTGTGTGTGTGTGTGTGTGTGTGTGTGTGTGTGTGTGTGTTTGTGTGTGTGTGTGAGTGTGTGTGTTCAGCATGCAAGTATCCCTTTGTGTGCGTTATGTGTGTATGTGTATGCACACAGGTGGGTGAGAGAGAGATATGTAAGTGTTTGTGAGTGTTCATGTGTGTTGGCTGCTTGTATGTGCATGCGGAGGTGAGAGAGAGAGAGAGAGAGAGAGAGAGAGAGAGAGAGAGAGAGAGAGAGAGAGAGAGAGAAAGAGAGAGAGAGAGAGAGAGGGTGTGTGTGTGTGTGTGTGTGTGTGTGTGTGTGTGTGTGTGTGTGTGTGTGTGCCCACACGCGTGCATGCACATCAATTATATCAATGATCAATTATATGTACCTAAAAGGCAAAGGAACCTGAACACAATATTGCATAACACTGAACACTCCCAACAATAGGACTCACTCTGCAACTACATGTTAGTTCCTGCTGACTGGCAAGCATTCACATGTATTTGTGTCTGTTTTAACTTTCACCTGTCTCACTCTCCTTCCATTCTCAAAGTGCATGACAAAAATCTGCATGCACACATGATATGCACTTATATTCACAGTTCACACCCACACGTCCGTACACATATGCGCATGTATACATGATATGAGTTTTTAAACAGTTGTCAAGTACTTGAAGATATACAAATCATATACAAACTTCAGATTTTAACTGATTCATAACAGACAAATGTCTGCCTGCTCACACACATGAACACACACACACACATGCACGTGCACACACACACACATGCACGCATGCGCATGCACACAAGCGCATGTACACACACACACTGTGCACTTGCGCAGTACACATGCAGCAAAGATCACACCAAAATAATTAGGAGAGAACTGCAAGGCAAAGATGCAGCATTCACAAATTTTTATACTCTTAGCTGCATTACATTACAATGTCTCATCAATAATACCGCCCCTGATGTAAGATATATAGCATTACTTTTTGCAGAGTAATAGCAATTATATAAACATGAGCACCAAACAGTTCGTGAAACACATTTAACTTTTTATGAGTATCTAGCTAAGATATAATCAGTCAAACGATACTAAATATTTTCCTCTTCGTAAATATTCATGTTAATTGTTTAGTTCATCCAAGGCACCAGGAAATCATAACAAAGAGAATGGAGATGAAAAGAGTTCATCAATGTTTTCTGTCTACTTCATGCATTTTATACAAGGAAAGTGGCAGCTTGGTTAAGACATTCACCTGCCTAACAAATAAACCACAATGTTCTGGGTTCAATTCCCAGACTTGCCCTTTCTTCCCGATTTGATTGTTCCAAACTGAATGTCCAGTCTTTCAGAGAAGACTAAATCAGTCGAACTTGTGTGCTTATGGGCTTGTGCTCATCAAAAGAACCCATGACAGTTGAAAATCAGAAAGAGCAGGAAGGCACCTCTTGACTGTCCTGGCAGAATTGGTAGGTTCAATTACTGCATTGTGGATTCTGTCTGTCCTGGGTACTGACTTGTCCTTCACAGTTACACTTCTTGAGAATGTTCTGCAACTTTGGCTTCAATTTCTCCTGCTAATGACATTGCATCAGTGGCAGCATATAATTATACTAAATCACAAAAATGAATTGGGAGCATTTTGCACATCACCAGAACACTTAAAAAGTTTATACTTTCATCACTCTTGTCTTAACTAATGGCAACTTAAAACTAGAATAAGTACTGTATGTGAATTTAAAGAGTAGACCATCTCCTAATTTCTTTGAGACAAATAGCAGCAGAAGCACTGGTGTTAAAGTCCAAACAATCTGCTCTCACAGGCTGCAGAGTCAGTACAGTCTTTGGAATGTGTTTCCTGAAGGCTGGGCTGTGCTCCATTATGATAAAAACAACAGTCTCCTAGACTTTGTCTTCTGACACCAAGATCTTGAGATCCTGATTCTGCAGGGGTTTGAGATATGCCACATGGAGATGTGGGTAGTATAATGCCATGTGACCTGACTCCATACTCTGTTTCCATTTACCTGAAGTCTGGATCTGCTTTGCCAGAAGGTTGCTGACCACATCTTTTGAGATTCTCTTTGATTTTGTGTGTGTCTTGGAGGCTTGCTCTTTCATGACACGATCCATTCCTCTTCATTTCTCGCCTATGCACAATCCCTCAATGCCAGGACGTCTTTGATTATAGTCTTTCAAAATGTCACAGTGTACCAGCCATGTATGTTGTTAGAATGTCCTTTTCTAACAATCTTGTTCCTCCTTTTTCCAACATCCTTATCAACATATTCAGCCAGTCTTTGTCCAACATCTTTATCAACAATTCAACCAGTCTTTTTTCCAACATCCTTAGCAAGAAGCATCCCCCCCAAAAAAAACCCCACCCCAAAACAACAACAAAACCCCACAAACAAACAAAAGTAACTAAAAACAGCAGGTCTTTGTCCAAAATCCTTATCAACAATCCAGCAAGTCTTTTTCCCACATCCTTATTAACAATCCTTTAGGATCTATTCCAACGCAGAATAATCATGTAAGTCTTTTCCCAACACTCTTAATAACAATCCTGCACGTCCTTTTCAAACATCCTCTCAATTTTTCCCCAACACCTTTAACAGCAATCAGTTCATTCATTTTTCAACACACTAAACAACCATCCTGTATGTCTTTTTTTTCACACCAATAACCTTGTTGATCCTTTGATGACAATCTCAGCATCCTTTTTTTTCCCCAAGATCTTCATCCCTCAAATCTAAATGCCCTCGGCCAGAGTGTCTTTGATCATGTCTTTGAGGTCCAGATAGCGTTTGGGAGGAGCATGTTTCTTAGAGGCCTGGTAACGGTCGTTCAGCTTCTGCAGTGCTTCACAGCACGTTGGCCGCGCGCGTTCAATCGCTTCAGCTCCCGTTTCTTACGCTCGTTATCCCGACGTATATCATCCTTGTCCAGCAAACGGATGTCTGGGGGGAAAAATGTGATAAAAAGTGTAATGAAAGTTCAACAAAAAAAAAGAAAGAAAAGAGAATGAACAACAAAAGTAGCTCCAAAAAAACAAAGAATTACATGACTCAATTGCTACATCTTTCTGGATGGAAAATATATCACATAGAAAAAAGAGTTCTGTTTTTCTTTATAGCAGACAATGAATAATGTACATTTACCCTGTCAATTTCACTATCAGAATTTTTTTTTTTTTTAATATCTAAACCTGGGAAATAGCATACAATCTACCATACATGAGTGTACACAGCCACTGTTAACTTTTATATGTTTACTGCTAAAACCACTACTGTTCCTCCTTCTTACTTATATAGGCCTATTAGCAATACAACCACTTACACAACACATATGCTGCAGTTGCCACTGTTTTCTCACATTACTATTTGTACCAAACTACAATTCTTCCTTTCTCCTCCTCTCTCCTATTACTATTAGGTTACTAGTACTACTAGTGCTACTTCCACCATACAACCACAATTCCACCACTACCATCACAACTACTGTGCTGCTGCCACCATTGCTTCATATTACTGTTAAGTATTTAATACTACTACATATACAACTACGATTATTCCCCCTTCTCCTTACTTACTATTTGGCCAAGTGCTACTACTTCCAGCATACATCCACAATTACCACCACCACATCACTACTGCCATCATCACTGCTACTACTACTACTATTCTACTATACTATTTCTACTACTTTCTACTACTACTTTACTACTACTACTACTGCTTCTATTGCTTCTACTACTACTACTACTCCTCCTCCTACAACTACTACTACAACAACTACTACAACAACAACTACAAACAACACTAATACTACAACACAACTAACTACTACAACTGCAAGTCAGTTAGAGCATATAACAAAGGAATTCACTGACCCCGAGGGTCGGCCTCAGTGAAGCCAGTGGCCTGTTTGATTTTCCTGAAGAGCCCGGACAGTTTGCCCCCTCCGCTTTTGGAGGCGGTGGCTGGCGGCTGGTCCTTCGCCCCCGTGGCTGCTGCGTTGTGATTGGTGGCCAGCTCCTGCGCCCTCCGCATCAGAGTGGCCACCCCTCCTGGCCCACTCTCTGTCAGGGAGTGCACCTGGGTCATAGAGCGGCATTGGTCAGTTGCTATTGTAGTGAATGAGAGGAGGAGGAGGAAGGAGGAGGAGGAGGAGGAGGAGGAGGAGGAGTATGAGCAGGAAGAAGAAAAAGAAGAAGAAGAAGAAGAAGGAGGAGGAGGAGGAGAAGGAGGAGGAGGAAGGAGGAGGAGGAGGAAGAAGGAGGAGGTGGAGAAGGAGGAGGAGAAGGAGGAGGAGGAGGAGGAGAGGAGGAGGGGAGGAGGAAGAAGAAGGAGAAGGTGGAGGAGGAGGAGGAGAAGGAGAAGGAGGAGGAGGAGAAGGAGGAGGAGGAGGAGAAGGAGGAGGAGAAGGAGGAGGAGGAGAAGAAGAAGAGGAGGAGGAGGAGAGGAGGAGGAGGAGGAGGAGGAGGAGGAGGAGGAGGAGGAGGAGAAGGAGGAGGAGAAGGAGGAGGGGGAGGAGGAGAAGGAGGAGGAAGAAGAAGGAGGAGGTGGGAGAAGGAGGAGGAGGAGGAGGAGGAGGAGGAGGAGGAGGAGGAGGAGGAGGAGGGAGGAGGAGGAGGAGGAGAAGAAGGAGGGAGGAGAGAGAGAAGAGGAGGAGGAGAAGGAGGAGAGAGGAAGAGAAGAAGGAGGAGGAGAGGAGAAGAAAGAAGAGGAGGAGGAGAAGGAGAGAAGAAAGGAAGAGGAGAGAGGAGGAGGAGGAGGAGAGAGAAGAAGAAGAAGAAGGAAGGAAGGGGAAGAAGAGAAGAGAAGAAGAAGAAGAGAAGAAGAAAGGAGAAGAGAGAGGAGGAGGAGGAGGAGGAGGAGGAGGAGGAGGAGGAGGAGGAGGAGGAGGAGGAGGAGGAGGAGGGAGGGAGGAGTAACTATTGTGAATTATATTCCTTGGTTGTTCCCGCAGTGTACAATTCATAGGTCTGTTGAGTACTCATGAGCCAGTTCAAGACAAACTTTTATAGGAGTGTGCATAAACTCACACATGCACACAAGCAAGAACCAAATGACAAAACAACTTGGAGACAAACAAGCAAAGAAACGTTTTCACATAACCAGGTGCATGGCACAGTCTGACAGTGGTTACAGTGCTAAGTTCCTGGCTGGAAAGTTGCAAGTTCAAATCTCATATGAAGCAAAGATTTTTTTCAATTTCAGCTGGCTCCTACCCAGAGTAAGTTTGCTATGGACTCCCTGGGAAGACTGGGACTGCAGGATCAAACTTCATCCACTCTACAGATGCAATTTTGAGAATGTAACTCAAATTACTTCACCAACACTGTAAGTGTACCTCTTGATCCTTGTTAATCCTGGGATCATACATTATGGCAGGAAGTGTAGAGTACAGCCCTGTCACACAGTCTCAAAGCTGGTCCACTTCCATGGCATCATCATTATTTGATCTTCATCACTACTGACCATCATGTAATAATACTATATAAAAAAAGTCTCTCATTTGGAGGCTGTAATTGCTCTGGTCTCATGCTGACCTCAGTTTCTGCTTCCAATTCATTTCCATGCCTGTGGTCGATCAGTGTCAAAGCCTTTAGGGTCAGGGGTTCATGGTAGAGTGTCAGTGGAGAGACATTGTGGTGGTCATCACCCAGGGTGGGCATCTCATCTCACCCAGTCTGGCTCTGTGACTAAGCTATTCTTGTCATCAGTAGGTGGTGTCCTGCATATGTTACACTTAGATTGTCAGGACAAGTACCTTTGAAAACTATTACTAATGTAGTGATCCAGCAGCAGTGCAGGGCCCCTCTGGTTGGTGGCCCCACAGCATACTTCTAACACACTTCTGACCCTGGGCCTAGGTATGGCTTGAGTTGTGAAATCGGTATGACTAGCATGAAGGCAGAAGAACACAAGAACGTCACAGAAGAGCAGGATGATGAGCACAAAACAACTTACATTCACAAACATACCATCTCCTCATCACCCCCTAAATCTCAACACACCCACCTTTTTCAAAAAATCCTCGGAGATGAGCTGCTTGATGATGTCCTTGAGGTGGCCATAGCGGGAGACGGAGAAGGCAGCCTTGGACTGTTCGTAGGCCTCCGCCGTCTTCTTGAGGGCCCCCTCCACCTCCTCAAAGCCTGTCTGCACTCGTGCCACCTCCCTCGTC
>CM060318.1:72198145-72200645 GCA_030674155.1 Stramonita haemastoma
GAGAGAGGGGAGAGAGAGAGAGAAAGAGAGGAGAGAAAGAAGAGAGCTCAGACAAAGACACTTTAGACAGAGATCTAACACACATGTGCACAGAGCTTACCATCCATCGTACATTTCACAGACTGTATCATTTAACCCAGAAAAAATAACAAAGATATGATTTACATTGATTATATATGATGTCACAATCAAAACTGAAAACAAGGAAAGTTTCCACATACATGTACATGTATCCTTCCTTTTTTGTTTTCACTCAAAACTATACTCAGCTTTTGTTATACCGAGAAACTGGTTATCTTCCTGTAGTAAACTTGAGGAACAGTGTAAAGCGGACACAGTTTGCAACTGACAACATAACATACACACACACACACACACACACACACACACATCACACACACACACAAGCATTATATTATTTTTTCTTAGACAGATAGCTTGCCTTGGTGGAAAAAAAAAACACATTGCACTACTTGTTCAATGTATCATCTGAAAATAAAGTTTGACTTTGACAGCATTGAACATGAGAGAGAAGAGAGAAGAGAGAGAGAGATAGAAGAAGAAGAGAGAAAGGAGACAGAGAACAGAGAGAGAGAGAGAGAGAGAGAGAGAGAGAGAGAGAGAGAGAAAGAGAACCCCCCCCCCCCCCACCCACACACACATGCACAAAGACTGAAAGCTTATACCTATGTTCATACCTTGGCATAAGCACACACACACACACACACACACACACAACACACACCACAACACACACACACAACCACACAACACACACACCACAAAAACAACACACACACACACACACACACACACACACACACACGTTAAGGGAAGAAAAATGCACAATGCATTACTGACACTGTACTGTACTGATGTTGCTGAATTAAAAAAAAAACGTGTGCCCTAAACTGGCTAAAGGCAAATATACAGTCCGTTTTTAAAGTTCACTCCCTGCATAATGTATTCTTGCATGAGTTAACAGAAAGGCAAGACACTATTGACTATAGACAGAGAAAGGCCAAGACAAAGAAACAGCTAGACAGATTGCGATACTGAGTGACCGACAGGTTTTTTTTGTATTTTTTCAAAAATTCGTATAGGTTATACCTGGGGGGAGGGAGAGAGGAGAGAGGAGAGAGAGAGGAGAGAGAGAGAGGGGGAGAGATGAGAGAGAGAGAGAGAGAGAGACAGAGAGAGGAGAGACGAGAAGAGAGAGAAGGAGAGAGAGAGAGGAGAGAGAGAAGAGCAGAGAGAGAGAGAGAGAGAGAGAGAGAGGAGGAGAGAGAGAGAGAGGAGAGAGAGAGAGAGAGAGAGAGAGAGAGAGAGAGAGAAAGAGAGACAAGGAGAGAAGAGGCAAGGAAGGCAAGCAGGCAAAGAGAGAGAGAGAGGAGAGAGAGAGAGAGAGATCATTTCCGAGAAAAACAGGTGGGCGCGCGACAAGGTATATATTTCTCTGGCCCTCTTCCTCAGAAACGACCATACAATACAATGTTGACTGAGAAATCGATTTGTAAACCTAGCCTGAACTGGCGGTAGCGTTCAGCAATTACTCTATGCAGAGTTGAACAGCTCAGTCAACAACGACTTGCACATTTTGGACATCAAAGGAAAGTAACTGAAAGCCTACCTCAAAGCATGGGATGCGCGCACGAGTAAAAGCGGGTGGGGTTTTGTTTGTTTTTAATTAACACGTGTGCGTTTTTTGCCCACGCGCAAACGCGCGGCATAAGCATGCCCGTACACGTGTATGCATACATGTTGCCAAAAATCGAGCTGCTCTGTGAAAAAGAGAGTAGGCCTAACCCAGTTTGCATCAGAATGCTGATCCGAGTTATCTGCACAAACCGGTATCTGTGCCAAAAACAACAGCGATGGGAAGAAGGGCACGGGGAGGGGGGTGGTGTTAAAAAAAAAAAAAAAAACGAGCAGAAAAAAACTCAAGGGTGATGTTTGCTGTTAACGTTGTGGACAAGATACACACTGGTTATCGGCAACTGTCAACTTCAGCCTGCATAGCATACAATGGTACACTTACCTGTCCTGTATAAAAACTACCCCCCCCCCCCCCCCACTCAAATCTGCCACATTTCGTCAATGTACACTCAAGTGATTGTGTTTCAACCTAGACCGAGAACTTGCCGTGCTTGCTTTACCTGCCTTCGCCTTTGTGAACGTGTCTTCTAAAAATGATGGATGAGTGGGATAGTTCTAAGATCCTGTCACCGGAAGGAGACAAAGCTTGTGTGTGTGTGTGTGTGTGTGTGTGTGTGTGTGTGTGGTGTGTGTGTGTGTGTGTGGTGTGTGGTGCGCGCGCGTGTGTGTGCGTGCATGCATCTACACATGCATAATCATGTATACATGTACACTTTCGCTTGCATGTTGAGCGAATGTATACACGCATGTGTATGCGTGCGTGCTTAGCCTACAAACGTGCTTGTACTGGGGCAACTGCGCTTGTAATGTTGTGTCAAACAAGCGTGGAGCTAATCTGTCCTGT
>CM060318.1:72205645-72213145 GCA_030674155.1 Stramonita haemastoma
GTTAGTGACACGACTAAAAGTTAAAATCCAGATAGCCTAGAAATGGGCCTAAGGAATGGGGGAAAAGGTTACGTGGCAATTCTAAGCAAAAAACAAAATATCGATGAACATTACTTAACAAGGAACTAAAGTGACCTGCCAGGTGGCAATTGCAACCTGACATATTCTAATAATAATATACAACTAATTCGTTACTATAGATAGATCTATCAATTCAGTGATTCACTGATTAGGCCTACCTGATACACTATGATTTTGCAGGCTACACGTTTGAAGGAGTTGGTGGGGTACAAACAACAACAAACACCCTTGCTGTTAGCAGCCAAGGAGACTTTAAAACAACGGGAAGGCATGTCAACTGGCTTTGCCCGAGTATGTGCTCTCGGCTGTCGAGAATCCGTGTCTAGTTGTACCCATAAAGTCATGTATACAGAGTGGCGCGCGCGCGCGCGCGCACACACACACACACACACAAAACAGCAAGCGCGCACGATTTCCCGCCAAAAAAAGCTTCTGACTTAATAAGGTTGATCGTCTGCTCTTTGATCTTCCATTTCTGGGAAGCACAGACACTAGGGGCCTTACCTTCAATGATCAACAAAGTTACGCCGAATTTCAACACTTCGTCAGACGTACTCTCGTTGTTCTACGAAATGTCCACACCGTGTTCACACACACACACATTCCATAAAAGATAGCAAAGTTCCACAGGTGGGCCTTGTAAACGACACAGACCCGTTAGGCCAAGTAGCTAACACAACTGCCACAGCAAGCTCAACAACATTTTCCCCAGCGCTGAAAACATTCCAGTAGCCAAGTTGTCTGCTCGCGCGTTGCGCAGTGTGTTGTGGCTGGGTATGCCGCCACGGTGTTCTCCACAAAAAGAGATATCCATGGCAAATCTGACCCCCCCCCCCCCCTTCTCTCTCTCTCTCTCTCTCTCTCTCTCTCTCTCTCTCTCTCTCTCTCTTTTCTCTCTCTCTCTCTCTCTCTCTCTCTCTCTTCTTAACTCCATCGACTAGATCTTGAGCGGTGTCCAGGGTGCTAGACTTTAATTTCAAGATGAGATGATGAACCGAGGTCCTGTGTGCAAAACACATTTAGATCACTTAAAGAACCCACGACAACTAGAGAGCTGTCCACGACAAACTAATGTAAAACAACAACAGCAACAACAAAAAACAAGCAGAAAACACACACACAAAAAAATAGCAAAAACAAAATCACACTCTCTAAAAGAAACAGACACTAACACAGACATTTTTTTCTTCAAAATGTGGGTGGTGCTGTCCTTGTGCGACATGCACTCTCTGGAGAGAGCTGCCGAGTGTCGCAAAGAAATATGCTATGACGAAAAGCTGTACACTAAATAAAATAAAATGAGATACAAATAAAATAAAATAAATTCAAAAACAAAACAAAACAAACCAACAAAAGGTGTACACTATACTGCACAATACGACACACTACAAAACAAAAAAAGACAGTAGCCTACAATGTATCACAACACACACACCACACACACACACACACACACACACACACACACACACACACACACACACACACACACACACACACACACGGGAGGGATGGGATTGCCTTGTGGTTAGAGTGTTGTGCATTGCGCTCTCCATCTGCCAACCCGGGTTTGAATCCCGTATAATTAATTAAAGGGGGGGTTTTTCCCCTGGAGTTAACATCAGTGCCAACTCCACTCCACCCAAAAGTCCTTCGGATGAGGCTATAAACTGAGACCCCGTGTGCAGACGCATGCAGAATATCTTGGCACACGTTAAAACCTGTTATGGTTTTCGAAAGAGTAGGCCATTAAGTGCCGGTTGGAACAGGTGATAAAATTGACAAAACTGCATTTGCAAGGGGCTGTATGTAAAAGAGCACATGACTGCTTATTCCATTATCCTTGGAATGAAACACACACACACACACACACACACACACACACACACACACACACACACAATCCAGGATAAGAGAGAGAGAGAGAGAGAGAGAGAGAGAGAGAGAGAGAGAGAGAGAGAGAGAGAGAGAGAGAGAGAGGAGAGAGAGAGCAGACAGACAGACAGACAGACAGACAGACAGACAACAGAGACAGGAGGCAGGCAGGCAGGTAGATGGACAGAATGACTGACAGAGGCACAAACAGAGAAACAGATGGATACAAAAAGAAACCTCCACCCATCCACCCCCCCCTCCCTCTAAACTGCCTATTCTCACACACATGATCATCGACATCGCCTTCCAAGTAAAGTTATTGTCCGGGGGAAAGATTTGGTGTGGTTAACACTAAACGAAAGAGATTAGCCACCTAGGCAAACTCAAATTTTGCCGTCAGTTTTTAGCCAGGAACGTGAACGAATCACCAAGAAGATGGAAATAAAGTTCACAGGTGTGAACTGAAAAAAAGAAAGAAAAAAGATTGAATGAAAAATGGATACTGATTTTTTTGTAGAACTTTTAAGTAGAACAAAAAGGTCAAAATTTGTTCAGGAACTAGATTACTCACAAACACAGCCCGGATGAAAATACTCTACGTTGGCTTACTCCTATCCACTCCTTTCCTATCTGCGGTTTTTCCAGCTGTTTTTCTTTTCTTTTCTTTCTTTTTTTTTGTTTTGTTTGTTGCGACTACCAGATTAGGTTACCCTTCCAGGACCACTACCTCTCTTATTCCATGCATAGCAGAATCTAGTCCCTTCCACTAATGATGTGTGTGTGTGTGTGTGTGTGTGTGGTGTGGTGGTGCGCCTTGCAGTTAAAATAATTGTGTGCTAAGTTCTCAATATGAATGACTTGCTGTGACGAATAGAATGAGTTTGTTACACTGACATAATCCCCTTGTTGTCACAGTTTTTGCGTTCGCTTTGCTTCTTTTTTTTTCTTTTTCTTCTTCTTTTATTTTTCCCAGGATTTTTTCTTCTGTCGGGTAGACAATAGTTTGCCGACAACGGCAGTTTCTTTTTTTTTTTTTTTTTAGATAATATATATATTATTATATTTTTGTTTGTTTGATTTTTACAGCAGCAGTTTCAATGTTGTGTGTGTAGATTTTAAAGAGCAAAAGGAGAAAGGACTCCCCTGTACTTCTGACTGAGTTTCAGCATGTGGACAGATGGAGTAGATATAAACTTTTGAATGAAAGGGAGTGACACAATCTGGAAAATATCTTATACTATGCTATACACTGCCGCCGCTGTAGTATAGTGGTCAGGGCGTTGGACTCGTAATCTAAAGGTAGCGGGTTCGATCCCAGCTTTCGGCTATGGCGTTGTGCCCTTGGAAAAGGCACTTTACGGCTATTTTCTCACCCCACCCCGGTGTAAAAGGGGGTACCAACCTTGTGTTGGGGGTTAACCCTGCGATAGACTGGCGTCCTATCCAGGGGGGAGTCTATGACTCTCAGTCGCTTAACGCCACAGAAACCGGGATAAGCACCGGCCTGATGAGCCTTAGGCTCGGGACAGACTTTAACTTTAACTTTTTGCTATACACTATTTTGCAACTGATGTCTTAGAAAAAACAAACTCTCTTGAACTGAAGAAAGATAGAAGGGAGGAAAGATTGAAGAAAGGGGGAAAAAAAAAAAGAGAATTGAAAATAAAAGAAACCAAGGGAAAGAAAGCAAAGAAAGAAGAGAAAGGGAAAACAAACAAACAAAAACGAGAAAAAGAGCACACAACAGAACAAAAAACACAACAACAGAACAGAAACAAGAAAAAAAAAAAGAAAAAAAGAATGAATGAAGAAAGAAGTAGGGAAGAAAAAGTCTAGAGGAATTTTTTTTCTCAGATTTTTTAGTTCATTAGTTGATCAACGACTTATATGCACTAAGTTCTAGTGGTACATGTCTGTTCGAGGCTCCATGTGTGCGTTTGTTTGTTTGTTTGTCGTTTGTGTGTGTTGTGTGTGTGTGTGTGTGTGTGTGTGTGTGTGTGTGTGTGTGTGTGAGCGTGCACATGCATTCAGACGAACTGGTACAGTGTTCCCGCAAAAGTGTGCTGGGCTGATTTCTGAAGTCCTATGATTATAAGAAATTCTTGAACAAGGTCTTAATCATTGACTGGGCATGATGCCTTCAATGTTGATACCCAATTCAGCTGCCGTAATAACCATGTCATTGTGTCACCGTTGTTGTCTTCCATGCCACACTGACTTGGAGACACCAAGGGAGAAAACATGCAGGGACATAGAGAGTCATTGCTGTAAAGGAGTTGTCTTACTTAGTAATCGTCCGAACTCCACTGTTTGTGTGTGTGTGTGTGTGTGTGTTGTGTGTGTGTGTGTGTGTGTGTGTGTGTGTGTGTGTGTGTTGTTTTGTTTTGTTTAATGCCCGTTTACTACTTGGTGATATAGGCACACCCCCATTGAAGCCTTCACCTCTCATACACGCGCGCATTTTAGTTATTCATTTATTAAATTTAATATAGTCTATCTACTTACTTATGTATTATTTTTTTTATTTTGAGGAATAGGGAATAAGTGCTTATCTGCTGTTATACATCCAGTCACCGTGTGCATGCGATTTTGTCAATTTTGTCATTTGTTGGCACTGGCGCAAATGCCTACTATTCTGAAAGACGGAGCAGGTTTTAAAATGTGCCCAAGATGTTCTGCGTGCGTTTGCGCATGAGACCTAAGTATATGGTTTCATCCAAAGGACTTTTAGAGGAGTGAGGGGGGGGGGGGGGGGGGTGGGGGCTTTTGACAATTGACACTTTTCAGTGTTGAAAGAAGGAAGACAATAGAAAGCCATAACCACAAAAAGAGGAAGTTTTTATACAGAATACTTTTATACCCGAACATTACAGTTTAAAATATCGGAACAAAATGGGAAGGGATGAAAGAAATCGATTGTAGGCCTCTTCTGACAGACAAACTGCAAACAAATCCACTCAGAGACACTCTAAAATTAGAGTGTAATGGGATTTACATTTACATTTCTCCAATATAGGCAAACAACGAGTACAATCACTTGCACTCAACATGGGAGGAACAAGATGAATATTTGACCGGTTTTTGTATGGATTCTCTAAGTTTCTGGGCCTAGTCATGCATGCTGAACAAAGGGAAAGGAGATAGACTTCATGAATTCATCATTTTCATTGCACTACATCTGACAACAAGTATTTCGCCAGAGGGGACAAAATCAATGAACCCTCTCCAACATATAGTTTATTGAAACTGAAGATTTTTCAAGCGCATCCTTGCATCAATTGTTCGACGAAACAGATCAATGTGTTGGATACATCTTTGATGAATGAAACCATAAGAATTCATCTTTGTATTCAATTGTTGGAGTGTCAGTTCTGTTTACAGTTAACAGTGAGCTAGTCTTTGAATTCATCTATGAAAGAAAAGGACATTTAGCCGGTTCGTTGGAAGAGCCAAACAATGCTGATACTATTTTCTGTGTGCATTTCCATCCCGATTAAAGTTTTCGTGTTCACGTCACAAAGTAGCAGATGATAAGCTTGTTTTCCATTCTTAATAATGGGACTTTTGTCAATCTTAACCAATATTTGACACATTCAATGTAAGTTTATTTGGCATGTGAAAGGAAATGTTGATGAATCTTTTGATTACGCATGTACGATTGTTTTAATTGGATTTACTTCCTAATTTTTACTCTGAGATTCCTCAAAGCTTTCTGGAGTTTCAACTACCCTTCTTTTTCTTTGTTATCATTCTTCACACACATTTCCAAAACAAATTCTTGTGGAGGAAGTATATCTATCTATCCCGTAGTCTGGCGACCGTGGAGGGCACCCCAAAGGCCTGACAACTAGTTCCCTCCATTCCTCTCTCTGTTCAGCCTTTCTAGGGGTTTTGTTGAGTTCTAGGCCCGTCCATTCGCTGTTGTTGTCCTAGATCCTCCCATCTCTTCCTTGGTCTGTCTCTTTTTCTTCCTCTTGGACAGTGCCTTGCAGTATTGTTTTTGCAAGCCCTTTTGATCTTGTGACATGCCCATACCATTTAAGTTTACGCTTCTTTACGATTGTTAGAAGGTTTTCGTAGGGCCCAATGGTTTGCTGGAATCTGTTACGCACGTCTTCGTTGCTTATGTGGTATTTGTGGGAGATGCCAAAGAATTTCTGGAAGCATCTCATCTCCGCCGCCTGTACTCTTCTCTCAAAATCTGCAGTCAGGGTCCACGATTCAAAGGCATACAGGAATATGGATATGACAAGAGAGTGCATTAGTATGATCTTGGAGTTGAGCGGGTATTTTTTATCTTTCCAGATGGTGTTCAGTTTTGACAGTGCGGTTATTGTTTGTGCAATCCTGCATACTTGAAGTTTTGAACTGTTTCCAGTTCTGGTCATTGACCCTGAGATCAGTGCTAATGCCCGTGGCGTTATTGGTCATCAGTTTGGTCTTCTCTGCACTGATTTCCATGCCGTATGTTTTGAAGGCCATATTCGGGTGTTCTGTTAGGCTGGCAAGCTCCTGTTCTGATCCTGCTAGTCCGTCAATGTTATCTGCGAAGCGGAGGTTTGTGATTGTTCTGCCACTAATGCTGACTGATCCTTTATGGTGTTCCAGTGCATCAGCCATGATTCTCTTAAGGGAGATGCTGGAAAGAGTGGATGAGAGTAGACAGCCCTGCCTTACTCCAACTGTTGTTCGAAACTCTCCAATATTGCTGTTGTAGTACACTGCACTGGTGGCCTTGTTGTACCACTCTTCGATGACTCTGATCAGGTTTTACATTGATGCTGTACAAATTCATGAATGCCCACAAAGCTGCATGCCACACCCTGTCAAATGCCTCTTAAAATCAATATAGCCTAAACGTGAAAGAGGTCCTGTTGATGTTGAAGGTACCACTCACCGAGTATTCTGAAGTTGAATGTCTGTTCTGTTGTACTGCGCCCTGTCCTGAAACCTGCTTGTTCCTCAGCAATGACGGACAGGACGGGATAGCCTAGTGGTCAGAACATTGCGCTGGCAATTTGACTACCCAAGTTCGATTCCCGTTGGAGGGGATTTTTCCCCTGGAGTTAACATCAGTGCTGACTCTACTCACCCCAAAAGTCTTTCGGATGAGACTGTAAACCGAAGCCCCGTGTGCGAACGCACGCAGAACATCTTGCGCACACGTTAAATCCTGTTCCTCTTTTCGTAAGAGTAGGCCATTGTGTGCCGGTGAGAACAGATGACAATATTTACACAACTGCATACACACGGGGACTAGATGAAAAAAAGCACATGATGCTTATCCCATTATCCTCGATATAAAAGAATAAAATAGATTTAAAAAATAAATAAATTAGCAATGATGGTCTTTGCTTGTGGCTTCAGTCTATTCAATATAATATTCAACATAACCTTGCTTGGGTGGCATATGAGGCTGATTGTGCGGTAATTCTGGCACTGTTGTAGGTTTCTTTTCAAGGGGAGGGTGATGATGAGTGATTGTGTCCATAGCGTTGGCCATTTTCCAGTCTGCCAGATCTTGTTGCAGATTTTTAGTAGAGC
>CM060318.1:72220645-72222544 GCA_030674155.1 Stramonita haemastoma
TTGTTTTGTGTTTGTGTTGTGTGTGGTGTGTGTGTGTGTGTGGTTTTTTGTGTGTGGGTGTTGTGTGTGCTGCGTGCATGCGCGTGCGTGGTGGGGGTTTGCGCGGGGGGTGTGTGTTGTGTTGTGTTTTGTGGGGTGTTGTGTTGTGGGGTGTGGTGTGTGTGGTTTTTGTGTGTTGTGCAAAAATCGACTTTGTCTTTGATCTTGCTATCCAGTACCTGTTTGTTTCAAAATCTGGACTTTGTTACACTCGCGATTACTTATAGCCTTAACTTGCATGCAAATAGTGAATGTGTGTAAAAGCTGCGTGTTGGTGTCTTAAAGTAGTTTTGTCTGAAGTGGTTAAAGCTGGCAGAGATAAGACTGTTTCCCCCGGGTCTGCAAAACTTGTGCGGGGTTTTCGTGCGCATTTTAACCCCAAAAAATGTAGGTTTGGGGTTTTAAAAATGCCCACTTTTAAATTCATATCAGTGACCCGATATATTCCTTGTGTAAAAAAAAAAAAAATAAAAAAAAAAAAATCCTTGTTTGGTTGAAGAGGCCACCCATTATCTTCAAACACGTCAACTAAACGAATTTCGGGGAAAAGTCGGGAATTTTTTTTTATATACTCGCAGTCTTGAACGGCTTTTTTTTAAATTTCCCCATCTTTAACAAACCCTGTGGGGATGGGTTTTGGGGGGGGAGGGGGGGGGGGGGCTGTCAGTATAGCAGCCCCCTATGGAAATTCTGTCCCCAAAAATTCCCTCCTTTTTTACCCCTCCCCTTTGTTTTGCTGGTTATTTATTTCTTCTGTCGCATCTTTTCTAATTTCTCCCTTCTTTGTCCATTCTCTCCCTTTTTCTCAGAGAGACTTAAAATATACAGTTCTCTCTCTCTCTCTCCTTTCCTCTTCTCCTCTTTTCTCTTCTTCTCTTCTCTTCCTCTCTCTCTTTTTCTTCTGTCTTTTCTTCTTCTTCTGTCTTCTTCTTTTTCCCTGTCTGTCTTCTCGGGTTCTCTTTGTTCTTTGTCTTTTTTCTCTTGTTCTCTTCTTTGTCTTTCTTCCTGTCTTTCTGTCTTCTTCTTTTTCTTCTTCTGTCTTCTTTCTTTTCTTCTCTCTCTCTCTCTCTCTGTGTTTTGTCTGCTGTCCCTTGCGGGGCTTTTTGGCTGTTCGCTGTTTCTGTTGCTGTCGGTCTTTTTTTGCGGCTTTGGGGTGGTTTACTTTGTTTTAATATAAAAGGAAAAAAGCGGAGCAGCTTACAACTAATTTTTGTTAATTAATTAATGGCCGGTTCCCCTGTTGAAAAGTTTTTGGGCCAGTTTGTGACAAGGGGGAAAATTTACTTTATGACACCACACACACACACAAAACACACACACCCCACAACACACAACCACACACACCACCACAACACACAACACAACAACCCACACCCCACACACACCCGGGGGGTGCTAACAGATTAAGAGCTGTGTGTTGGGAAAATTTTGGGGGTGATTGGAATGAGAAAGGGTGTGTGTGTGTGCCCACAGCAGTTGGATACTGGCAGTCCAGCAAGTGACCTGTTCGATGTGACCTCCCGGGGGCACTGGTCGCGCTACGAAAAAGGTCGCTGTGTTTTGGGGAGGCACTTTAAGAGGTATAGTCCTTCCTTCCTTCCTTCCCTTTCCCCCCCCTTTCCTTTTTCTTTTAGTCAGAGTTAGTCAAATCATGTATTATTTATTCATTCATTCGATCAGTGTCAGTTGTTTGTCGTCAATCAGTTATCAGTAGTCATATTCATTAATTCATTGTTGTTCATTTTCATTCATCTCATCAGTCAGTCATTTTAGTCGGTCGGTCAGCCAAGCAGTCAGTCAGTCAGCCCCAGCCAAGAGTGAGTGATGGGAGTGAGTCATGTATTCATTCATTTCCCTTCA
>CM060318.1:72222644-72227644 GCA_030674155.1 Stramonita haemastoma
AAAGAAATGTTGATGATCTTTTGATTACGCATGTACGATTGTTTTAATTGGATTTACTTCCTAATTTTTACTCTTAGATTCCTCAAAGCTTTCTGGAGTTCAACTACCCTTCTTTTCTTTGTTACATTCTTCACACACATTTCCAAAACAAATTCTTGTGGAGGAAGTATATCTATCTATCCGTAGTCTGGCGACCGTGGGGGCACCCCCAAAGGCCTGACAACTAGTTCCCTCCATTCCTCTCTCTGTTCAGCCTTTCTAGGGGTTTTGTTGAGTTCTAAGCCTGTCCATTCGCTGTTGTTGTCCTAGATCCTCCCATCTCTTCCTTGGTCTGTCTCTTTTTCTTCCTCCTTGGACAGTGCCTTGCAGTATTGTTTTTTGCAAGCCCTTTTGATCTTGTGACATGCCCATACCATTTAAGTTTATGCTTCTTTACGATTGTTAGAAGGTTTTCGTAGGGCCCAATGGTTTGCTGGAATCTGTTACGCACGTCTTCGTTACTTATGTGGTATTTTGTGGGAGATGCCAAAGAATTTCTGGAAGCATCTCATCTCCGCCGCCTGTACTCTTCTCTCAAAATCTGCAGTCAGGGTCCACGATTCAAAGGCATACAGGAATATGGATATGACAAGAGAGTGCATTGGTATGATCTTGGAGTTGAGCGGGATATTTTTATCTTTCCAGATGGTGTTCAATTTTGACAGTGCGGTTATTGTTTGTGCAATCCTGCATACTTGAAGTTTTGAACTGTTTCCAGTTTCTGGTCATTGACCCTGAGATCAGTGCTAATGCCCGTGGCGTTATTGGTCATCAGTTTGGTCTTCTCTGCACTGGTTTCCATGCCGTATGTTTTGAAGGCCATATTCGGGTGTTCTGTTAGGCTGGCAAGCTCCTGTTCTGATCCTGCTAGTCCGTCAATGTTATCTGCGAAGCGGAGGTTTGTGATTGTTCTGCCACTAATGCTGACTGATCCTTTATGGTGTTCCAGTGCATCAGCCATGATTCTCTTAAGGGAGATGCTGGAAAGAGTGGATGAGAGTACACAGCCCTGCCTTACTCCAACTGTTGTTCGAAACTCTCCAATATTGCTGTTGTAGTACACTGCTCTGGTGGCCTTGTTGTACCACTCTTCGATGACTCTGATCAGTTTTACATTGATGCTGTACAAATTCACGAATGCCCTCAAAGCTGCATGCCACACCCTGTCAAATGCCATCTTAAAATCAATATAGCCTAAACGTGAAAGAGGTCCTGTTGATGTTGAAGGTACCACTCACCGAGTATTCTGAAGTTGAATGTCTGTTCTGTTGTACTGCGCCCTGTCCTGAAACCTGCTTGTTCCTCAGCAATGACGGACAGGACGGGATAGCCTAGTGGTCAGAACATTGCGCTGGCAATTTGACGACCCAAGTTCGATTCCCGTTGGAGGGGATTTTTCCCCTGGAGTTAACATCAGTGCTGACTCTACTCACCCCAAAAGTCTTTCGGATGAGACTGTAAACCGAAGCCCAGTGTGCGAACGCACGCAGAACATCTTGCGCACACGTTAAATCCTGTTCCTCTTTTCGTAAGAGTAGGCCATTGTGTGCCGGTGAGAACAGATGACAATATTTACACAACTGCATACACACGGGGACTAGATGAAAAAAGCACATGAGTGCTTATCCCATTATCCTCGATATAAAAGAATAAAATATATTTAAAAAATAAATAAATTAGCAATGATGGTCTTTGCTTGTGGCTTCAGTCTATTCAATATAATATTCAACATAACCTTGCTTGGGTGGCATATGAGGCTGATTGTGCGGTAATTCTGGCACTGTTGTAGGTTATTTTTCAAGGGGAGGGTGATGATGAGTGATTGTGTTCATAGCGTTGGCCATTTTCCAGTCTGCCAGATCTTGTTGCAGATTTTTAGTAGAGCGTTGATCATGGCTTTCTCTCCAGCTTGAACCAACTCAGCTGGAATGTTGTCAGCCCCTGCTGACTTCCCCTTTTCAGCGATCTGACAGCTGTTTCCACTTCTTGGAAGATAGGGTGGCTGTCTGTATCTGTGCTTGTGAGGACATTGAGAACTTCTGGATCTCCTGTGGTTTTTGTAGTTGTACAGTTGTACCCCTTTTATTACCTCTGTCTTAAGAAATATTCATTCTTTTCATCTATGTACATCATAAACACATACACACACACACACACACACACACACACACACACACACACACACCTCTCTCTCTCTCTCTTCTCTCTCTCTCTCTCTCTCTCTCTCTCTCTCTCTCTCTCTCTCTCTCTCTCTCTCTCTCTCTCTCTCTCTCTTGTAGCTAAATATTTTTTGGTGGGGTTTTCTTGGTTGTACTTTGCTTGTTTGCTCGCTGCTTCATTTTTGTTTAGTTGTCTGTTCTTTGGTTAAGAGCTTTTTGTTTAAGTGCCTTTTTTTGCTTTTTTTCTTGTTTTGTTGTTTTTGTTTTTGTTGTTTTTTGTTTGTTTTTTTGCTAGATAGATGGTTTGATGAAAAAAAGCAAATTTATCGCTTACTAAATGTACCATCTGGAAATAATTTTTTTTGATTTGATTTGATTTGATTTGATTTGATTTGATTTGATTTGATTTGATTTGATCTCTCTCTCTCTCTCTCTCTCTCTCTCTCTCTCTCTCTCTCTCTCTCTCTCTCTCTCTCTCTCTCTCTCTCTCTCTCTCTCTCTCTCTCTCTCTCAGAGTGAAATCTTTAAACGCAGGCAAAACTTCAGAAGCCAGAAAACACAGAACTTGATCGACTTGCAATGACAAGACGGACAAGAAGTTAGCTGATCGATCTTTTTGACCGGCAGAACAGTGGGTAGCTTTCTGAAATACAGCACCGCTGCTGCTGATCTTCATGCGTGAAGAAGTAGTGGCAAGCGATCAATAGGGATACGTTTTGAATTTGAGCAACTAGCCCTCCTTGCATCCATCATTTGTGAAAGACGCTCCGCCAAACAAAACCAGAGCTTGCATCGTCTGCTAACTTTTTAAAATTATCATTATTCAGTACTGGAAACAAGGAAAATACGGAAGAAACGTACATTTTTTTGGATTGTCTTTTTACGATTGTTTATTCTTTTACACCGAAGATAATGGAATAAGCACTCATGTGTTTTTTTTTTACATCCAGTCCCCGTGTGTATGCAGTTTTTGGAAATTTTGTCATCTGCTCCCACCGGCACACAATTGCCTATTCTTTCGAAAAGCGGAACAGGATTTAACGTGTGCGCAGGATGTTCTGCATGCGTTTGCACACGGGACTTCGGTTTATAGTCTCATCCGAAGGACTTGTGACCTCAGATGAGCTTTTGTCTTGTGTGTGTTTTTAGTCATCTTGGTATGACAGAGCCTTATAATGTGAGGAGGAAAAGAATATTTTGATTTAATAATCTGTCCACATTTATTGTGACTTGAGACAACATTTTACTAGGTTTTCGTCTGTTTAGTCAACTTTGTATGGCCTAGGAGTGTCGTTTACTGCAGATATAGTTAGGGAAGATGACAGTCGACAAAAGAATGGCAATATTCAGTGTCATCGGTATGTGTTTTCTGCTGATGCAAGCCTGCCAGTGCTCTCCTGTGGGTATGTATCTGTGGTTAATGTGTATTGTCTGATAGAGAATTCATTACTGCTAACAAAAAAAAAATGAAAAAATGAAAAGAAAAACAAAAGTTTTGGCAAGTAAAGAACAGTGTCAAGGAGTTTACCTTTGCATGAAGGCAAATATGTTTTTTTTTAAATGGGCAATAACATTACTGCATAAGTTTAAGTTTTAGTTCAAAAGTCCATTACAAAGTAGACTATTTTGTGCGGAGCCAGAATGAACATTGGAGTAAACAGACACACACACACACACACACACACACACACACACACACACACACACACACACACACACACACACACACACACACACACACACACACACACACACACACACACACCACTGTTGTCTAATGTCACTGTTAAGTGTGTGTGGGAGGGGGAGTTGAATAAACGAACGAACACACATGCTGAAATGTTTTTTTTGAAAATTTTGTTTGATTTTAAAAAAGTAGGGAAAATATGGGCATGAATTGTTTCAGATTGCGGAGCACCGTTGTTTTTCTTCTTTCATTTCCCCTTCCTTTTAAAATACCTATTTTGTTTGTTGATTTGCTTGTTTATCTATTTGATCATTTATATTTAGAGTGGGTGTGGTGGTTAACATGTCTTTTATGGCAAAAATAAAAGGGTTTGTGGTTGCTTCATTCGTGTCTCTTCATCCGCAACAACTCTCATCTACCCCCCCATCCTCCTTTTTCTGGTTTAACGTCCAGCTTGACGAAAGAAAATCTAGACTTCTTACCAAGGAAGAAAATGTTTACTCTAATTGTGTACAAATCAGTGTGGTTTGAACAGAAAGCAAATTTCAGGTGTGTATCTTCTGTGATGACGCATCTATAGTATAGTGATGAGGATAATATTATGTGTATAACATCAGGAACACCTTTTACCAACATCTTTTAGTGTCTCGCTGTGTCCAGCAGGATGCTGCCTACTTTTCCAAACCTTGAAAAAACATGAATGTTTTTATTATTATATCGAAATGATGTGAACAAGCGTTGATTCAGAAAAGAAAAAAAAATTACACCTGGTTTTTATAGACTTGTCGTTCTGAGATTTTTTCATTTGGTTGTCAGATTTTTTTCGTGTGTTTTTAATGTGTTTTTGTTGTTGTTTTAGTTTTAAAAAAACAAAGTGCGCTCCCCCTCCCTTTCATACCCCCCCCCCCCTTCCCGTGTGACCTCTGAAGTTAGCTGGATTGTGATGAGATGAATATTTGTAAAAAGGATAAACACAGAAGAGAGAGAGAGAGGAGGAGAGAGAGAGAGAGAGAGAGAGAGAGAGAGAGAGAGAGAGAGAGAGAGAGAGAGAGAGAGAGAGAGAGAGAGAGAGAATTGAATAAATTTATTTTAAGAGGGTAATGGCATAAGCAAAC
>CM060318.1:72240144-72262644 GCA_030674155.1 Stramonita haemastoma
TTGTAACTCTGTGTGTGTGTGTGTGTGTGTGTGTGTGTGTGTGTGTGTGTGTGTGTGTGTGTGTGTGTGTGTGAGTGTGTGTGTGTGTGTGTGTGTGAGAGAGAGAGAGAGAGAGAGAGAGAAGAGAGAGAGAGAGAGAGAGAGAGAGAGAGAGAGAGAGAGAGAGAGAGAGAGAGAGAGAGGAGAGAGAGAGAGAGAGACTTTTGAGTGTTTTTTGTGTATGTTTTTTGTGTTTATTTTTTCAGTTTTCATTGTTAGTGTTGTTGCTTGTATTTTCTATAGGCATATTGTATTTTTGAGGCTGTTGAAATCATGTTGGTTAATTAATGTTGGTGAAATGTTTTTCTCTGCTTTTTAAATTAATTTTTTTTTTTTTAAATTTTCTTGATGTTTTGTTTTTGTTTTTTTCCTTAGATAGATGGCTTGATGAAAAAAAGCAAATCGATGCTTACTCAATATACCATCTAAAAATAAGATTTTGACTTGACTTGACTTGACTTGACTTGACTTGACTTGACTTCACACACACACACACACACACACACACACACACACACACACACACACACACACACACACACACACGCACACACACACACATCCCTCACAAGTTTGTCTTTTGCCATGGTTGATAGGGTGGATTCAAGTGGCATACTGTGTGGAATATGGACAATTTAATAACGGGGGCAAGATGGCCTAGTGGTTAGAGCGCGCGTTGCGCTCACGATCTGATGGCCGGGGGTCAGGCCCGGGGTTGAGCCTGAATACGGGTCGCCAGATCAAGGGAATTCTTTTTTCCTCCTGGAGCCAACATCAGTGCAGACTCCACATCCCCAAAAGTCCTTCAGATGAGATATAAATCGAGGCCCGGGTGCGAACGCACGCAAAACATCTTCCTCACACGCTAAAACCTGCTCTGTTTCTCGGAGGAGTAGGCCATTCGTGTCGGTAACAACAGATTACAGACAACAAATATACACTAAAAATACCAACCCGCATGTACAGTGGTGTTGTGTTTTAGACATCATCCCCGAAGTCGGAATGCAGCTACTTACATAGTAGGAAAACACATTCGCAAAAACCTCACCATTGGTGAACCTTGGAGCTCTAGCCGAGGAACGAAAACAAAATCTGAAACAGCTGTAAATGGGTACCTGCCCTCTTTAGGGCCATGGAAGGTAAAGCAGCGAGGGAGAGGAGATGGACGCCGCCCTCAGTATGCTGGCCCCTAGAGCTGAGGTCTCTGACGCCTCGCTCCCGTACGACCGCCTAGGGTATGGGACATCTTTACCTTAAAACTGAACTGGTCGCATACGCATCGCGAAGCTGGTGATGGGGCATTGCCCTTACTGGTCTGTTTGCTGCAGCACATAATAAAATGAATGCCTTGCAAGTTCAGCCTGTGTTCCGTGGAGAACTTCCTCGTTCTGACCAATGCTGTTGACAAATCTACTGCCCCCCCCCCCCCCCCCCCTCCACCCACCCTCCTCTTTCACAACCCTCCTTCCAGTACCCCAGTTTGTGTTTCTGTGTCTTAACTGCAGGACCCCCCTCCCCCTAAAAAAAAACCCCCCCAAACCCCCACCCAACCCAAACAAGCATTCTTTTTCCCTGCAAAAATAGATAATTTAAAACCAGTCCTGTATCTACTGCAAGATCCACTGGGAACAACATGTTACCAATAGGGAAGTGAGCAAAAGGACTGGCATCAACAATATCATAGAAGAAGTGAAACAAAGGATGACGTGTTCCCGTGGACCTGTAATACATGTGTTTTATCTGCGTCTACTCCCGTGTAGCAGTCCCCCCCCCCCCCCCCCCCCCCCCCCCCCCCCCCCCCCCACAACACACCACCTCTCTCTCTCTCTCTCCTTCTTCTTCTTCTTCTTCATTCTGCCTTTCTTTACAAAGATTCTTCTTGAGAGTGAGAGCGCAATAATGCGTGCACCAAATTATATAATACACAAGGGTATAAATGAGTAATGTTAAAGGATATGTATGTATCAATGTGGAGCTTTTTCTGTGTTCCCTCACTCACACATGCATACGTACAAACACCAAGCCGAGAAGAAAAAAAAACAACCCAAAAAACCCAAAGCAAATCTCACACCTGTCGTTCTGCTCAGGCCAAAATCTGAGTCATTTATGGATATCAGCTGAGTGCCAAAGCTTACATTAAACCTTTCTTATGTTTAGTTGTAAAATGTTGTGTTGAGATTGCCTTCAGCCATGACAAACTCTTAACCTAACAACCCGCACTCTCCTTTAATTAAAGGAGAAAACTCCTCTGAAGTCGGAGAATGGCTACCTATATGGCGAGGTATGTACTTGGAAAAAATAGTCATACATGCACAAACTTCTCATTCAGTGTATTTCCTATCTCACAGTGATTCCCAGGTGGGATGAGTGAGTCAAGAGTGCTTAATTCTGGGTGACCCCCCAGGGTGTTCAGCTGGGGAAACGCACAACAACAACAGCAACAACAGCAACACCACCACCACCACCACACCACCACCACCACCAACAACAGCAACACCATGTCGCGTGTCTGTGTTTGTCTCAGGGAGGGAAAGAGAACAGATCCTGCTCTGACGCGGTAGCGGAACAGATGCCGCCCATGGAAACCCTAGGCAAACAGTACGTCCTGGTCAGCCGTCACTACGACCTCGGAGGGGACCTGAAGGTGATCCTCCTACGCGCCGGGGACCGCGTCACCAAGGGCGGCATCACCTTCACAGCCAGAAAGGACCGTGAAGTCCTCAGCTTCTTGGAGGAAGACCTGGAGAGGCTGCTGGAGATCAATGGATCGGCGCCCATGCTGGTGGCTCTGGCCACGTACGGGACAAAAGCGTGCAGTATGGACGTCGCCATGAGCCTGCCACGTCCTCGGAGCTTGTGGAGCAGGGGGTATCTGGGTTACCGGTTGTGTCAGTACCATGACATCATCACTCTCGTACAGCCCAGTGGCGATCCGCTGGTTACTATTCGTTCGTATGATGGCTCCCTGGTATGTTTTTGGGGTTTGGGTTGGGTTGGGTTTGTGTTGGTGTTGGGTGGGTGGGTGGGTGTGTGGGGTGTGTGGTGGGGGTGGGTTTGTGGGGTGTGTGGTGGGGGTGTTTGTGTGTGTGTGTGGTGTGTGTGTGGGTGGGTTGGGTGGGTGTTTTGTGTGTGTGTGTGTGTGTGTGTGTGTGTGTGTGTGTGTGTGTGTGTGTGTGTGTGTGTGGTGTGTGTGTGTGTGTGTGTGTGTGTGTGTGTGTGTGTGTGTGGTGTGTGTGTGTGTGTGTGTGTGTGTGTGTGTGTGTGTGTGTGTGGTGTGTGTGTGTTATTTGTGTTGTTGGTTGATGTGTTTATTTGGCTCTGAAAAAGGGCTATTTTAGGTGTGGGCTTTTGTTTGTTTGTTTGTTTCCTTCCTCGGCTAGAGCTCCGAGGTTCACCAATGGTGAGATTTTATGAATGCGACCGTTTTTATCTCCAAGTTTATTAAGCAGCCTCATTGTCACTGTGGATATGATGTCTAAACACGACATCAGCGTGCATGCGGTTTAAGTTTTTGTCATCCCTTCCAACCGGCACGCAAAGGCCTACTCTTCCGAAAGGCGGAACAGGTTTTAACATGTGTGTAAGATGTTCTGCGCGCGTTCACACATGGAACTTCGGTTTATAGTCTTATCCTCAGGATTTTCAGGGTATTGAAAACTGTGCCAATATTTCTATGCCTTTTGTATTAAATGCTTAATATATATGCTTTAAACATACAAACAAAACATCTGTACCTGGAAAAATTATCATAAACCCCGTGTGTGTGTGTGTGTGTGTGTGTGTGTGTGTGTGTGTGTGTGTGTGTGTGTGTGTGTGTGTGTGTGTGTGTGTGTGTGTGTGTGTGTGTGTGTATGTGCTGTGTGTGTGTTGTGTGTGTGTGTGCGTGTGTATGTGTATGTGTATGTCTGTGTGTTTGTATCTGCCTGCCTACATGCATACACATGTAGACTTGTGTGTGTGTTCAATTCATTTTAGGTCTTTTCACAAAATGTGATATTAGACATTTATTTAAAAAAAAAAAAAGTGTAAGTGTGTGAGTGTGTGTGTATGTGGGGAGGGGGGCGGGGGTAGGAGGAGGAGTTTTGGAAGTGGGGAAGTGGGTTAATTCCCTTAATCTACACAGAACAGTTAAGAAAAAAGTAAAATAAAATAACAACAAATGTACATAATTCTTGAATGCAGAATAGTAAAAATTTCAAATTCTAAACAAAATCTAACGCATGAACAATGAAACTATTTACAATCATAACCAACAAGAGAAAAAATCTAATCAACAGAAGGAAATGACTTTTAAGTCCATAATAATCATAATAAAGAACCAATAGGACAGTGCAGTAATGATTTGAAAAACGTATACCTCAGTAATGGATCATTGAATATCTCTGATGAGGATGATGAGGTAAGAACAGGTATATAACTTTTCAGCATGCTGCATATCAATATATGATCAACAGTTATACTATGTCCACATATGCAAGATACATGTCCAACATATTTTGTTTTAAAACAGTTCATTTCCCATCTGCAAGCCAGAGAAACAATTTCTTTTATACAAAAAAAAATCTGTTTCATATATTTTAACAAAAGACTGAAATTTTACCATCCCTTCATATACACCTAGACAACCAAGTTTCTTTTTTTCATATTGGAATAACTTTTGTTGTGCTTTTTCCACGATCTGATAACATTCTTGTAGTGACAGATGAGGTGTCAAATTTTCCACATCTATCAATTGTTTTGCCCCATTTTTTGCTAAAAGATCAACTTTTTCATTGTAATATATACCAGAGTGAGATGGAATCCAACAAAAAGTTATATCTGAACCTTTTAAGGTGAGGAAATGAATTAAATGGCAAATCTCAATAACAAGTTCTGATCTAACTTTTGTTTGCATAGAGCTGATGGCTTGAATTACTGATTTTGAATCAACACAAAAAAGAATGCGGAAAACAGCTCTAGGGAAATCGATTAAGAAATATAGTGCCATTAATATTGCTATGAGTTCTGCTGTAAAAATTGAAATATTCTCCCCAAGATGAAATGATTTTTCCGATTTCAGCTCTGGTATAATGTATGCAGCACCAGCATTATTGTTTAAGACTGAGCCATCTGTGAAAACTTTTAAATGGTTTGAATAATATTCTTCCAAATGAATTTTTGCTTGTGAAGACACTAGATTTATATTACAATTCTTTATTAAGTCAATATAATTTATATCAAACTGAGCTCCTTTGAGTTCCCAAGTTGGAGTGGGGATACTTCATCTCTTTTAGCAATATTTGTATTAGGATTGTATCCGCATTTAAAAATGTTTGAGAAGTATATGTACCCAATGTGGTGTTAGAGGATATCAATCTTGCTCTCTTCGGAAAATCTCTGTCAGATTTAAGATTTATTGCTGATTGCAAATTATTTTTAACAGTTTGACTTCTTAGGACAAATTTACAACAAGCAGTCCTTCGTTGATTTTCTAGTGGTAGAATTCCAGATGCACTATATGTTTTTATACAGGAGGCATGGACTGGGAGACCTAGAGCCAGTTTGTATGCTCTACAGTCTATACTTTGAAGTTTTTTTAACAGATATTTTGGAGCATTGAAAAATACTTCTTGGGCATACGTCAATTTTGAACGAATTAAAGACGTTGAAAGATGCAGTAAGGTAAGAATATCCTGACCCCATGACTGTTTGCTAATAACTTTCAGAATATTTAAAGTTTTCCTTGCTTTATTCAGAATGTACTCAATGTGATGGTTCCATGTCAATTTTGTTGTAAGAAATTTGACTGTTTGCTTGTATTCTAAAATTCCATTACCTATTCGAAAGCTAGGCAATTGTGATGGATTTGATCCATTATTAAAAAGAACCATGTGTGTTTTATCAGTTGATAGAAGTAACCCATTTTCATTCATATAGTTTGCTATCATATTAAGTTCGTTTTGATATAACTTTTTAATGTAGTTCAAGGATCTTGCAGGAGTATTCTTTTTCATTGTTACATTCATCCACATACAAATATCATCAGCGTATTGAGCTAATTCTTCATGCTTAGATAATGTGTCTGGTAAGTCATGCATTAAGATGTTGAATAATAAAGGAGCAATAACTGACCCCTGTGGAATGCCCATTTGAAGAGACTTTGTAGATGAATATGTAGTCCCTATTCTAGTCCTAATTTTTCTGTTTCCCAGAAAATCTTTAATAAAGTTATACATGTGCCCTGATAATCCAATAGTTTTAAGTTTATACAATAATTGAGAGTGCCATACTTGATCGTAGGCTTTGGTAACATCAAAAAATGTTGCCAAAAGACATTTTCGCCTGGCAAACTGATACTTAATTTGAGTGGTCAATTTTACAAGATGGTCGACTGATGACCTTCCTTTCCTGAAACCGGCTTGATTAACAGGAATAATGTTATTCTTTTCACAATAATAAATGAGTCTGTTCAAGACAATTTTATCTAGCAGTTTACAGACATGAGATGTAAGTGCAATAGGCCTGTAACTATTTTTACTGGTGTTTGGCTTACCGTTTTTGAGAATTGGGACAATAATTGACTGTTTCCAGACTTCTGGTAAAATGCCACTCTCCCAACACCTATTAAATATATTCAGGAGGCTGTTTACCCATTGGTCTGGCAAATGTTTAATCATTTCATTTGAGATAGCATCGAAGCCAACTGATGTATGTTTGGATGATAAAGATGATATAGCGTCCTTCATTTCTTGAAGAGTTAATGGAGCATTCAAAAAATGGTTATTATCAGAAACAGGGTCATTATAACTATCTGATTTTTCTGCCTGTTCTCTAAAGTCTCTCTGTCTTTGAGTAAGACCCTCCAGTCTACTTGTTTTAGAAAAGAAATCAGCAAATGCTTCAGCTTTTTCTTTTAATGGAGGAAATTTATTGTTTTGTAAACAAATGGGATAATCTGGAAGTTTTATTCCATCTCGCATAACCTCTAATTGTCTCCATATCTTTTTAGTATCGTTATGATTTACAATATTTGATTTACAAAATGCTGTCCAGTAAGATTTTTTAGCTTGTTCTATAACTCTGTTGCACCCTATGTTGGCAAACTTCATGGCCTTGTGATTAGCAACTGATTTTTCACGAATATATTGCTTGAACATTCTTTTTTTCTGATTAACTGCTTTGTCACACTCTTCAGTCCACCACACATTGCCTAAATTATTGCAGTTTTTCCTACTATTTGTGTTTACTTTAGGCATTGATTGAGAAGCTACTTTTAAGATAGAATCACAAAAGGAAGTGTACAGCCTATCAATATCATTTTCACTTGAATCAGTTGTCTCTAGATTTTGAAGAGTGTTTGTGAACATGAACCAGTTTGCTCTTTTATAGTTGTATTTTGGGATAATATCTGGGTTTGCACTTTCTGCGTAAAACTTTTCATTAAAAGTAATATATATAGGGATATGATCACTACCTAGAGTTTCATTACATGTTTTCCACGAACATGTTAACCCAAGTTTAGGTGAGATCATTGTTAGATCTATGGCAGTTGGCCGGTGAGTTGGGATGTCTGGAATTCTAGTACATGATCCATCATTAAGTAATAGTAATGATGAATCAACGATATTTTCAACAAGCCTGTTACTGGTCACATTCGTACATCCATTTTCCCAAAAAGGTGAATGACTATTAAAATCACCACTAATTAGCCATTTTTCATGTTGGTTATTTACAATTTTTAACCAATCAGTGTTATCATTTACAGGCCCTTTGGGTAAATACACTGATACACAATTCACTGTTAAAGATTCTGAAAACTTGATACTGGCAGCGCATGAGAAAATATCTTGTGCAGTTTTTGGCACAGTTGACTTTATTAAGCAATAGTATAAACCAATATGAATGTATATTGCTGTATTAATTTTTGACTCTGTCTGTTGCTGTTGTTCACAGACAGGTGGGTAGTAAAACTGCTTCAGTCTTGGTAACTTAGTTCTTTTAACATTTAGAGACTGAAGAAGAACTTGACAAGTGTTTAAGGCTAAGTGCTGCTGCAAGTAATCAAGGTTTTTTTCCTAATGATCTACAATTCCATTGCAGAATTGAGATCTGACAATCAAAACGCATTGCTATTTAGATTAATTTACCTTCTTACACACCTTCTTTTTGTATAACAGGAAAGGATGGTGTGTGTGTGTGTGTGTGTGTGTGTGTGTGTGTGTGTGTGTGTGTGTGTGTGTGTGTGTGTGTGTGTGTGTGTGTGTGCCTGCCTGCCTGCCTGCCTGCCTGCGTGAGTGTGTTGGGGGGGGGGGGGGATGCAAAAAGACCTACCACGAGTTAGATCTAGTGAAAACAGTGTTAATTTCTAGGCTTATTTGAAGAGTATGCCAGATAAAACAACTGAGGGAAAAAGGGGGTGGTGGGGGAAATGGCAGCAATTGGTCAAGAAAAAAACAACAACAACAACAAAAATAAACAATAATATTAATAAAGAAAAAAAATTAATGAAAAAAACCCCCAAACCAAAAAGCCCCCCTCAAAAAACCACAAGAAAAAAAAATTGAGAAGTTACAGATTATTCAAATTACACTGACAAGTGACAGGAAAATAGTCAATATTCGTATCAAAAGGTGATGATGCTAAGTTATTGCAGAGGTACTGTATGCAACTTGTTCTTGTTTTTCTTTTTTGATTGAAACCAGTCATTTAGAAAATTAAATCTACTTCCCCATGGTTTCCACATAGCCTCTGGCGAAGTGTGGATGTTGTGGTAGATGGAATGACCCAGGTGGGCGTGGAAGGAATCGTCTGGTCTTCTTTGGCGTTTCCCAAAACAGCCCTCCGACGTGCCTGCCCAGGTTCCCCGCTAGCACACTGGCCCCTCTTGGCGTGGGATGTACACAGTCCGTCAGCATCCTGTGGCTGGTATCTAGATTAGCATGACTGACAAAAGACACGTTGTCAGTACCATAGAGATCTGACATAACAAGGGCATTAAAGACATCTCGTTTAATGTTCAGATCTATATTCTTCACAGGTGCGACTTTGCTTCTGATAATTTTTAGTTTGGGGTGTCTTGTCCTGATATCTTTGACACTTTTTGTGAACTGTTTACAACAGTCTTCTGTGTCCCTTTTCTTGAGATCATTGACCCCACAGTGAATCACAAGGGCCTCCACAGGCTTCTCTGCAGAAGAAACCACAGTTTTAAAGGTGGGGCCAATGTTCTCTGTGGAATAAACTTTTTGAGAGAGCTTCAAAACCATATGAACACCCCAATCATTCATCGTTTACTTTATTGACAACTGAGTCATGAAGTGAGACTACATATGGGAGATTTGGTTGTTCTTTCTCTTTGGACTTTGATTTGTTGACACCAGATCCTTTTTTTACGTCAGATGTTTTGACGTCAGTTGGTTGACATACCTCAAGTCTTTTTCTTTCTTTTTTTTTTTTTTTTTTTTTTTTTTTTAACTGGTTTGTCAACCACAGGTGTTGCAGCTGGCTTGGGTACTGTTCCCGCAACTGCCTGGGTTGACTTTGGCCTACTAACATCTGCGTAGGAAAGGCTAGATCTAACCTTATTTGTTGGGCTGGACCCACAGAACAAACTGTCTGTCTGAGTTCCGGTACTTGCCACAGTGTTAGATCTAGTTGATGCAAGATGTTTGGCAATTATATTTTTTTGCATGTCAACTGTGCGCTCGAGTGTTGAGATGCGCCCACATAGTGTCGAAATAATCTGTTTTAATTCTTGGATAGCACTCACCGCGTCTACAGATGGTGCTGGAGCTGGTGCTGGTTGACTGGTGGACCGGTCGTTTTCGTTGGCAGTTGCGGGAGCTGATTGTCGTGCAGATCGAGTCAACACTTGAAGTCCTCGATTTTCAGCTCCTCCATTGCGTTTCTCCATTCTAACGTGTCCTTTTGGAGCTGGGGTAGATACACCAGCTCCAAGACTGTTGGATCTGGTGGATCTAGTCATCTTCACAGTACATTTGCGAATAATTCGCAGACGATATTTAGCTGCAGGCTATTTCCGCATCTTGTTTTCCATCTTGTGTGTGTGTGTGTGTGTGTGGGGCGCGTGTGTGTGTGTGTGTGTGTGTGTTGTGTTGTGTTATGGTGTGTATGTGTTTGTGTGTGCCTGCCTACATACATACATACATACACGCATGTGTGTATGCATGTGTTTGTGTGTTGCGTGCGCGCGCGCGCGCGCGCGCGCGCGAACGCGCACGTTCATATACGCCATGTGTGTTATATAGGCAATCAAGCCAGTTTCATCCTCATACGAAAGTTACCGTGTGACAACGCTGGCTTGTTTTGGGTGTGGGGCGGTGGAGATCTCCTGTGCCCCCGACTCCTGCTCTCCCTTCTGGGCCTTTGACATCCAGATGCTCACCACCAGGGCTGCCAGCTACACTCTGCCCGTGCTCTGGACGCCGCCTACCCATACGGTGAAGCCCGCTCTTTACACACACACGCGCGCGCGTGCACGTATGCACACGCACACGCGCGCACAAAGTACACACACACACACACACACATATATATATATATATATATACACACACACACACACACACACACACACACACACATACATATATACATACATACATACATACATACGTATTACGTACATACATACATACATACATACATACATATGTGATAGTGCGAGTAGCAAGGATAAAGGCAGGGTAGGGAAAGCGTGGAACAATCGCACAGCAACCAGGCAACAGGAGACTCAGGGAAAACAGTCGCTAGGAATCTTCTTTTATTTCATCCTTTACTTCTCTCTCTGACTGACGCTCTCTCTGACGACTTCTCTCTGAGGACTCTACTTTGATGACTTTTTTTTACGCACAAATCCTCCTGTATTTGCATATTGCGTGGACCGCAAAGACGGCACCACGAAGCTGCAACCAAATCGGCAGATTTGAGCCAAGATGGAGGACATTTTGTGTTTCCTCATGAAGCTTCAATGGTGACTATCTTTTCGTCCGCGCAAACAAACTACACAGATCGTATATCAAAATAAACTAGAGAATTGAAACTTTGAAATGCAATATTGCATTTTAGTTAGCAACTATATTGCTGGAGGCTAAGGGCGATTACAGCGTCTAAATAGACCTACTTTTAACAGCATTATGTGACAGTTTTCAATAATTAACCACTTAAAGCCCAACAAGACAAAATACTTTATGACAGAGAAAGGAAGAATGTCATCCAAGGTTTCTATCGATGTACATATCATTAATCAAAGATGTTTATAATAGGAGATATCTATATTTAAACAGCCATGCAAAAACACGGATCTACGATAATCTGCTGCACATTCAGTTCTCTTCATTCAGATTTGTAAGCTACGACAACAGAGTTTACCGTCATACGTCGAAAGACGTCACGTCATATTCTTATGACGTAGAGGTCAAGGCACTAGAACCTGGTATGGTGCAACAGGAAAAAATAGTAATCAAACGGAATAAAGGCCTGTCACTGTTGTTTGAGATAAACCATGCAAATAAAAGATTTTCAATAATTATATCAATAAAATATGCAAATATTATGGCTTTTCAAAGCTGCTATTAACAATCTTTCATTTTCTAAATCTAACATACAAACAATTGCATTAAAAGGAAATAACTCCAATGCTAGTCTAAACTTTCTCTCTGGTTAAGCCACACATGCAAGTGCACATGGCTACGCATACATACATACATACATACATACATACTATAATTATAGACAAATTTTAGACAAATATATTTTGTTGTAATATATATGTGATATAGACAAATTTTGTCTATATCACATTTATGTTAACAGACGTAAAATTGAAGACCAAACCATACATACATAATGCTGCTGCTGCTGCTGCTGCTGCTGCAGCTGCTGCTCTGCTGCTGCTGCTGCTCCTCCTCCTGCTCCTCCTGCTCCTGCTCCTCCTCCTCCTCCTCCTCCTCCTCCTCCTCCTCCTCCTCTACTACTACTACTACTACTACTACTACTACTACTACTATTACTGCTGCTGCTGCTGCTGCTGCTGCTGCCGATACTGCTGCTGTGTAAAAAAAAAAAAATCTCCATCGACTTTAAACAGTTTTGATTTTGATGCGGAGTTTGACGGCTTGACATCCGTGGTCACACATTTCTTTGAAGCCATTTCCCAGTCTTACTCTCTGGCCAACTGACAAGCGTTCCCTAGCAAAGCCCACAATACAGGGCTCCCACCTGTAGGCCTATCGCACATCTTTGCTCTTGGCAACTTTGGCCCTTACCAATACCGTGATGAGGGTAATGGCTCTTCAGACATCTGACTGACTGACTGACTGACTGACTGACTGACTGACTGACTGACTGACTGACTGACAGAGACTGACTGGCTGGCTGACAGACTGACTGGCTGGCTGACTGACTGACTGACTGACTGGCTGGCTGGCTGACTGACTGGCTGACCGACTGACCGACTGATTGACTGACTGACTGACTGACCGACTGATTGACTGACTGACTGACTGACTGACTGGCTGGCCGGCTGGCTGGCTGACTGACTGGCTGGCTGACTGACTGACTGGCTGACCGACTGACTGACTGACTGATCTTCTTGCAGGAAACCACCTCAGTCACCACCCCAGCTTCAACACTCACATCACTGATGCCAGCCCTAACAACGGCGATGGTGAGGTCAACACTAAGAACCACACCAGTGACGTCATCCACAGCGATCACACCAGTGACGTCATCCACAGTGACCACACCAGAGACGTCAGCTCCAACGACTTCATCAGAGACATCAGCGACTAAAAACAGACCAGTAACATCAACCCAAGCAACCACACCATCGACAACAACCACAGCAGAGACAACAGCACCAGAGACATCAACAACAACCAAGACACAACCTCAACAACCAACAACAAACAACAATACCAGAAAAAACAACCACAACAACTACAACACCAGTGACATAACAAACACCAGTGCATCAACACAACACCAGTGACATCAAGCACAACACCAGTGACATCAAGCACAAACAACCAGTGACATCAAGCACAACATCCAGTGACATCAAGCACAACACCAGTGACATCAAGCACAACACCAGTGACATCAAGCACAACACCAGTGACATCAACCACAACACCAGTGACGTCAACCACAATACACCAGTGACATCAACATCAACACCAGTGACATCAACCACAACACCAGTGACATCAACCACAAACACCAGTGACATCAACATCAACACCAGTGACATCAACCACAACACCAGTGACATCAACCACCCCAACACCAACAACGTCAGCGACGACTGCTCTAACAACCGCTGCCCCGAAAAGGACAGTTAATCCTGACATCACACCCCCCTCCCCCCAGCCCACCACAGTCGCCACAGTAACCAGCAGCAAGCAGCAGCAGCAGCAGCAGCAGCAAGAGCAAGGATGACGCTACGACCCCAAGTGACGTCACGCCCGGAAGAAAAGACGTCATCACCACAACGAGTGACGTCACCCCCAAGCCCTGGACCTTAGGGTGTAACGATTCTTTGTGCTGTTGCAGGTGTGTGCGCGGTGATTCCCTCTCCCCCATGTCACCGGGAGAGCGGGAGAAAGTGGTGGAGAAAAAGAAGGCTGCTATACAGTCTGCCTTGCTGACCGACAGGAAGGCTTTGTCCTCTTACCTTCGTAGCAAGCGGTCAGCCCCTGACCACAGGGTCTCTGCCATTGTAATGGGCAGTAGTATCGGGGTGCTGTGTCTCGTCATGGTCTTCAGTTTCCTGGCCGGTTCGGACATAGTCAACATCATCAGGTTTCTGATGAATCGTTGTCATTGTGGACAGACCCGGTGATTCTTTGTGTTGTTGTTTCTGGGTTTTTGTTGTTGTTGATGTTGTTTGGTTGAGTTTTTATCAAGATCCGGGGTTTGGTCCACAGCGACTGCAGAAACAAACAAACTAAACCATTGAACAATATTCTAGTAATTTGGGGGTATGAAGGAAGGGAGAGTATCAGGAAGTAACAGGAAGAACCAAATCTATAGCTCACAAAAATTCAGTGCAGTATATTAAGTAAACGTGTACACGACTTTTAGAGCAATCAAATACATTTTGATAAATAAAGCATTTTCTCGATTTGCAGAGGACATAAGTCGACATAGTGACTTTAGTGTTAGAAAGCGTTTTTCGTAAACGTTTCTTCCGCAAAATGACATACAATGAGCATTCTTTAACGAAAGGGAATTTGTCATCAATTTCAAGCATTCCACACTTGTTACAATCATAACATTTCTTCCCTTGAAATGGCAAAAGAGCGATCTACTTCAACTTTGTAAGTTTAGGGTTCGAGCATCTAAAGTTGATGAAAGGATAAATATAAACATCTAGTAAACTAGAAATATACCCCCCCCCACACACACACACACACAACGACAACAATAACAAGGAAAGAAACACACTTTGCAGATCTGTACCACATCATATTCGCTAAATGCTGTAAAAAAATGTATTGGGATATTTGAACAAAGTTGTGTTGCAATATCGCTTTTGTTGCCTCATTTCATGCCAGATGGTTTACTATCAACGTTGCAAATAAGGTGGAAATCAATAGAGCATGTTTGAATAATATAGTATAATCACTTTTGTTCGCTTATAGTGCTGAATATGAAGATGTTACGGTAACAAAGTTATTGTACTGTTCTTTTGTTAATATGGGAATAAATTGTCATCATGGAGTTTCTCTATTACTTTAACAAACCCAGTATGTATTTTTGCACATGACCAGAAAATGATTGCACATGTTTAAGAGAAATCATGTCTCGTAAATGCACATGTTTAAGACAAATTATGTCTTGTGAAAACTTAGAACATGGCCTTCATTGTGTACACATTAATTTTGGTCTATTTTGCCAACGAAATTTGTAAATGTGCCGTGCTTTGAGATCATGCAATGGACTAGGCATTAGTTTGCCATTTGTTATTATTTGTTCTATGATCAGCCAGCATTTTGTAAACTGGTTGTTTATATTTTCTCGGTCTGCCTGTCCTGTCTGTCTGGGATTCGGTAAGCTGATTTCGTGGCTAACAAACGTGTTTTTCTGCGTTCTCCCAAGGCTAGCACTGAATTGTTTTCCAGCCAAATTATTGGACTTTGAAAAATTCAACCCTGTTCTGTTATGAAATCTTCACCATATAGTTTTGCGAACCAGTGAATTTGCTAGGATAAGTTTTACTGGGGTTTTCTTGCCTTCATGAAACTTTTATCAGTCTTTATCATGGTTGAATGGCAGAAATATACATACATCACAAAGATGCCAATCACTGCAGAAGCCTATTGTAAAAAAAAAAAAAAGGAACATTTCAACTGATATTTATCAGACTATTGGAGAAAAAATATTGTCCTGTGATGAAAACTTGTATTTCGCCTTTCTCTCACTGGGGTTACTCTACAGACAAGAGCTATGGCATTGTAGTGTGCATTTTTTGTTGTCTGATGTTCTTGCTGTCAGCAAAATGATGCCTTCTTCTCTCCCAAACAACATGGATTTCTGATCTTGTACAACATTTTGCAGAAAGTCTGACACCAGTCCAATTCCACAGCTCTGATTCTTGGTGCCACAATGCAAGTCTTTTCTGTCCCCATCATCAAGGTTCACAGACACTGATCCCTGTCTACTGTTTCACACTACAGGCGGCACCAGTACTTTACTGACCACACACAATACTCCCTCCCCCTCCTTGTTCCTTGTGGGGACATTGAACAAAACCAAGGACCACAAAACAGCACCAGTCAAATGGAAACTATGTGGTGGATTATGTGACACCATAGAAAAAGTCAGTGCCAACGACAGTCACTGAACAACATGCTAAAAGAACAGCACAGGATGATACAACGAGAAACATGCTTTTATCTGACATTGCCTTTCTGAAAGATGAAGTAGACAGACTCGAAAAAAAGTCATTCGGAGGGACAATCTGAAGTTTTATGGTGTTCCAGAATTCAAAGCGGAAACTGAAGAAGATAACACACAGAAAATGATGGAAAATATCAATGACAATTGTAGCACCAACGTGCCATTTTCCTCAGTGATATACGACATGTACACAGGTCAAGACTGTGCTAATATAACCGACATAAATCCTGTCCAATTGTTGTCACATTCTCGCAATGGAAGAACAGGCTAGCTTCTATCAGCGATGGGAGAAAGACGGGGGGGGGGGGGGGGGGGGTGGGGAGAAATTCAAATGTATTGTGCGCAATGGCAGGCTGTAAACATGTTTGCTTCAAGGTGTTGTTTCCGATATTGCCACAATTCTGGTGACAAATGATCCATCAAGATTCTGTATCTATGTCTTAGCTGTTGAATCATCACGTACTTTCAGCAGATTGTGAATTAAAAACAATTCAATCAGTTAATCTGCATGTTATTGCATTTGTTGGGCTGTGTGTGTGTGTGTGTGTGTGTGTGTGGTGGGGGAGAGAGGAGAGAGGAGATGAGGAGAGAGGGAGAGTAGAGGAGGGAAGAGAGAGAGAGAGAAGAAGAAGAGGAGAATCAAGGAAGGAAGATGAGATTTCGGAAGGTAATCTGATGTAATGGAGTTGCACCCTTGTCATGTTCTGCAGGCTGTCTTGGCTGCTCATTACCTGGTTTGAAATAACGCTGCACACCACACCACACACCACACACACACACACACACACACACACACACACACACACACACACACACACACACACACACACACACACACACAAACGATATAGGGGGCGGGATAGCCTAGAAGTCAGAACATTGCGCTCGCAATTTGACGACCCGAGTTCGATTCTCGTTCGAGGGGATTTACCCCTGGAGTTAACATCAGTGCTGACTCCACTCTCCCTCAAAGTCCTTTGGATGAGACTGTAAACCGAGGCCTCGTGTGCGAACGCACACAGAACATCTTGCGCACACGTTAAATCATGTTCCGCATTTCGCAAGAGTAGGCCATTGTGTGACGGTGGAAATAGATGACAATATTTACAAAACTACATACACACGGGGACTGAATGAAAAAAAGCACATGAGTGTTTATTCCATTATCCTCGATATAAAAGAATAAAAATATATAATAAAATAAAATAAAACACACAAAACACACACACACACACACACACACACACACCACACACACGCACCACACAGCACGCACACCACACCACCACCACACACACACACACACACACACACACACACACACACACACACCACACACACACACACACACACACACACACACACAGGGAGGCTTCTATCTTTTTTGTTGTTGATTTTTTTCCTACTTTGTTGCCATTGTATTGAATTGTGGTACAGTTGATAATCCAAATGACTGCTGAAAAATAGGTTGACTTGACCTGACTTGACTTGACCAAGCTTGACTTGAACTGAGCAAACCTGACTTGTTATGACTTGACTTGACCTTGATTCGTTTGACTTAATTTGACCTGATTTTATCTGACTTGATCTGACCTGACATGGTTTGATTTGACTTGACTGCCTTTATCTGACTTGTTTGCTTGACTTGACCTTCTTGGTTTGACTTGACTTGACCTTACTTGGTTTGACTTGATGACCTACTGTTGACTTGACTATTGATCTGACTTGGTTTGACTTGACTTGACCTTAATTGGTAACAAGTTAGATAAGTTAGTTACCGAGCCAAGAGGCGGGTTAAAAAAACCAAAACAAAATAAGCAAAAAAACTTCAAAAAGTGTACTCAAGAGACAAAAGGAAACTTCAAGTAAAGAGGTTTTGTGTAGTGTAACGCATATAAGACGTTGTTGTTATTGTTGTTGTTCTTGTTGGACGTTCCCCGACGTAACATCCTAGGAGTCACCATAGTGTCCTCTCTTGTCTTACTCATCTCACCTAGGAATTACTGTCATGCCCTCAGTACATACTTAAATTAGGATTTTGCACCAGTATACGGGTGTTCTCAAGTACCTCGCCATGTACATGTAGGCAGCCATACTCCTACTTCAGAGGATTTTTTGGTCTCCTTCAATGGAGGTTCTACCTTTCTCAGGGCAGAACCCTCCATTAAAGGCAGAACAGAGAGGAGAATGGAGGGAACTGGTTGTCAAGTCTTCGGGGTGCCCCCACGGTCGCCAGAATACAGTGATAGATAGATAGATAGATAGATAGATAGATAGATAGATAGATAGATAGATAGATAGATAGATTAGATAGATAGATAGATAGATAGATAGATAGATAGATAGGAGGTAGGTAGATAGAAAGGAGGGTAGGGGTGGGTGTTAAGATAAAACGTGTTATGGATGAAGCCAATCTGAAAATGTTATTTCTAAGTATTTTAATGTAAGCATCGGCATTTTGTGTTCATAGATAACAGACAAAGTAGCTGCCCTGTTCCAGTCAAGATGGGAATCATATGGTGGACTCTGTAGCTGAGTCGTTAAGACACTTTGGTTTCAATCCCGTGGGTCCATGAAAGCATCGGTTCAAATCTCGGCAGCGACGTCAGGTATATGAAAGGGGGAGGGGGGTTAACGTCCTTCCAGGTCAATTCAAAGTGCAGACTTGCCAATGCCTTAATTTCCTTCATGTGCATATAGACATGCAGGGGAACAAAATAAGCTCAGACCATACACATTCCACCTGAAATGGAAAGCTGAGAAGAGAAAAGAGAATCACACACCCACGCGCACAACCGCCCGACCGCACACACACACACACACACACACACACACACACACACACACACACACACACACACACACCACACGTGTACTCATCCACCTACGCCACCCACCCACATACTTTTTGCTCCCAGTTCACTCCTCCCAGTACATACAGCCACTACCTGGCGTGTGCAAGGACAGGAGAAGGCCACAGTCCCAGCACAACCCCTCTCTTCCTGTCCACTGTCTTCACTCTGCCAGTCATCGATAATTAATTGTCTTCATACACGTTTCTGTGGCTGAACTTTCCATTCCTGGTGCATTCTAATTCACGGTGGAGAGACACATTAAGTAGCATGTATTGCTCCTTGCTGTTGCTATTGTTCTCTGTGTCTGTGTCTGTGTACTGCACTGCTTGTCTGTCTGTCTGTCTGTCTGTCTGTTGTCTGATGTATGTATGTATGGTATGTATGTATGTATGTATGTATGTATGTATGTATGTATGTATGTATGTATGTATGTATGTATGTATGTATGTCCATCTGTCTGTCTGTCTGTCTTTCTGTCTTGTCTCTCTGTGTCTCTCTGTCCCTCTGTCCCTGTCCTGTCTGTCTGCTGTCTGTCTGTCTGTCTGTCTGTCTCTGTCTTCTGTCTCTGTCTTCTCTCTCTCTCTCTCTCTCTCTCTCTCTCTCCTCTCTCTCTCTCTCTCTCTCTCCCCTCTCTCTCTCTCTCTCTCTCTCTTTGAGCTCTGCGGGTTCAAGAAATTTGGGGCAAAGGAGGAACATGCCTTTTCATTATGCTATGTTAACATTCTAGTTCTTTCTCCTGAAAAGTGCCAATTCCTGGTCATTCCAGTGACTGTGGAGAAAACCTTGACTGTTCTGCTGACTGACAACTCCATGTATTGCTGAAAGCTATCAGGTGGATGAAGATCAAACTGTACTTAGTCTTAGACTATGGCCAGATAAAACAATACCAACACAAAGCATGATACGGTAGATCCTCTTTTGAACTGAGGAACACAAATTCAATACTGAAAGAAAATATGAAGCCAGCCACAACACCATAACCAGTTGAGAGTAGCAAAACATCTACACAAGCAAGTGGAATGGGCTGATGATGATTGCGATGAAGAACTGTTGTGCCTAGCGCAAACCATCAACAAACAGACACAGACTTTACTGCAGAGCACAACCAGTTACACAGGATATATACATGGTAAAGGTGAAGGGGGTGAGGAAAGAGAACAACCTGTGTTAAATTGATCAGATCAACCTGAGGGATGATGTGTGTGACTCTGCTGTGCTGTTTGTGTAGATGCTATAGAAACTGATTTTGATGCTGAGCTTGCTATAGATAGGGGACGGGATAACTCAGTGGTTAGTGCATTGACTTTCCTCAAGCAAAGGTTAAGCAGCATCGAGTGTGGTACCAATTGGATGGTGACCGTTGCGCGCCTTGGCTTCAGTACAATCCCCCAGTTCACCCAGCTGTAAATGGGTACCTGTCCCTTTAGGGTCAGGGAAGGTAAAGCAGCGATGGAGAGGAGATGGTGCCGTCTCTATATGCTGGCTCCTGGAGAAGTTGAGGTATTGGATGCCTCGCTTCACTACGACTAGCATAGTTATGAGACACCTTTACCTTTACTTTTGCATAGATAATCAGTAGGGGTTCCATGCAGCTAGTGAAAAATAACTACGTAGGCACATTGAATGATCATTGCAAGATGTTGAGAGATGAGAGCAGAAACAACATTTCAGACAAGTTGTGATTCATCAGTGTGGTGGTACTCATGTATCATTGTTCAAGTCAGATGACATTGTACAGGAGTATCTGCACCTGATTACAGACAGGTCTGTGTTTATTGGTACAGAAACAGAAAAAGGGAAAAACATTGCTGAAGAATGATGTGCTAGAGCTGGCCAACGTAAGGAAGAGAACACCATACCTTAACTTAGAATACAGGGAGATCCAAGAGCAGTCTTGTGTCATTTACAAAGGTACAGTCTTCTATTGTTACCCGGTGACTAACAACAGTCTCATATTTTTTATGCTCCCACCTGTCTCGTGGATATCTAAGTAATTACCTATTGTACTGACAGATTTTAGATGTTAAGCTTTTGCCATAGTTGGTTATGTTCGTGACGTAAGGTTTTACAAAACAAAAACATGTTTCAATGTCTCACCTGACCTGCTCCTGAATTACCTGTAACACTTTGACAGCACTAACATTTTGTTCACTGTTCATTTTCCATTGTTTCCTCTCTGTTAAAGAAAAAGGATATGCTGTAATCATAGTTGACAGAGGTATCTGTCTTTGTTGCTGATGTTATTTCAGGACTTGGAATTAGTGTCAGGGATTATCATTCTGGGCTTTAGCGTATTGTTTTTCTTCCCTTCTCATTTATGTGTCATGTGACCAGTCTCCTTCCCATCGCCCTTTGTGAATAGCGTTTTAAAACCTTGCCAGATAAACTATTGCCATTGTTATTGTCATTGTTATTGTCTCTCTTTGTCTTGTCTGTCTGTTTCTCTCTCTTTCTCTCTCTCTTCTCATCTCTGTCTCTCTCCCTGTGAGTGTGTGTCTTCGTGTTTCGTATTTCTTATTCATTTCTCTTTATATCAGATACAATAAGCAATCATTCTTTTTTTCATCCGTCCCGTTGTTCGTTTTTGTAATATTGTCTCTTTCCTCTCTCAACCGTGAGAGAGAGAGAGAGAGAGAGAGAGAGAGAGAGAGAGAGAGAGTGTGTGTGGGGTGTGTGTGTGTGTGTGTGTGTGTGTGTGTGTGTGTGTGTGTGTGTGTGTGTGTGTGTGTGTGTGTGTATTTATTTATTTATTCTTTTATATCGAGGATAACATAATAAGCAATCATGTGCTTTTTTTCATCCGGTCCCCGTGTGTATGCAGTTTTTGTAAATATTGTCATCTGTTCCCACCGGCACACGATGGCCTACTCTTACGAAAAGCGGAACAGGATTTAACTGTGCGCAAGATGTTCTGCGTGCGTTCGCACACGGGCCTCGGTTTAAAGTCTGATCCGAAGGACTTTTGGGGAGAGTGGAGTCGGCACTGATGTTAACTCCAGGAGAAAAGTTTCCTCGACGGACTCGAACCGGGTCGTCAAATTGCGCGCGCAATGTTCTGACCACTAGGCTACCGACCCGTCCCTCCCCCACCCCCACGTGTGTGTGTGTGTGTGTGTGTGTGTGTGTGTGTGTGTGTGTGTGTGTGTGTGTGTGTGTGTGTGTGTGTGTGTGGTGTGTGTCTATGTGTGTGTGCGAGCGCGCGCATACACACACGTACGTTGTTCCAGTACATACAGCCACTACCTGGTGATGTGCAAGGACAGGAGAAGGCCACAGTCCCAGCACAACCCCTCTCTTCCTGTCCACTGTCTTCACTCTGCCAGTCATCGATAATTAATTGTCTTCATACACGTTTCTGTGGCTGAACTTTCCATCCTGGTGCATTCTACTTCACGGTGGAGTGACACATTAAGTAATAATCGCTTTCTTTTCCTTTTCTTTCTTTTAGGATACTGTTAAAGCTTAATCGAATCTCTCTCTTTCTCTGCTGCTGTCTCTCTCTCTCTTCTCTCTCTGTCTCTCTCTGTCTCTTCTCTCTCTGTCTCTCTCTCTCTCTGGTCCTCTCTCTCTTCTTCTCTGTCTGTCTCTCTTCTCTGTCTCTCTCTGTCTTTCTGTCTCTCTTCTCTGCTCTGTCTTGTCTCTGTCTGTCTCGTCTTCTCTCTCTCTTCTCTTCTTCTGTCGTCTCTTCTCTCGTCTCTCTCTC
>CM060318.1:72267644-72290144 GCA_030674155.1 Stramonita haemastoma
AAGCAGTGATAAGTTTTCCCTGTTTAACTATGACACTGAAGCACGTACAATATGCGACAATAAAAATTAAATACGGAGGAAAGCAGAAAGAAAATGAATACTGTGTAAACTTCAGCTACCGGAAAACCATTGTTTGTGTTGGAGATCTTGACAACAGCAAACTACTGACAGTCATTCCTTGATAACTTCTTCTTCTATCCCGTAGTCTATTTAGACCGTAGGGGCGCCACGGAAAACCTCGCAACCAGCTCTCTCCATTTCCCTCTGTCCTCGACCTTTCTCAGGGTGTCACTCAGCCTGAGGCCCGTCCACTCTCGGATGTTGTCCTCCCATCTCTTTCTCTGTCTGCCTCTCCTTCTCCCGCCTTGCACAGTTCCCTGCAGAATCGTCTTGGCAAGCCCTGTTGATCTTGCGACGTGCCCATACCACTTCAGTTTGCATTTTTTGACTGTGGTCAGGAGATCTTCAAAGGGCCCGGTGGCTTGACCGTTAGTAATGTGGTCTTTGTGAGAGATGCCAAGGAGTCTGCGAAAGCATCTCATCTCTGTGGCCTGTATTCTCCTCTCCAGATCTGCTTTGAGGGTCCATGACTCACAAGCATACAGGAATATTGAGATGACCAGGGTGCGCATCAGCCTGATCTTTGAGCTTAGCGAGATGTTCCTGTTCTTCCAACTTGTCTTCAATTTTGTCAGTGCTGTAACTGTCTGTGCAATCCTTGCGAGCATTTCAGGCTTTTCCTTGATAACTGCTTCCCAACAATCGCCAAGTCACTATTCTTTTCTTTTTTTTTTTTTTTTATACCTTTTTTGTGCATATTCTGATTTTGAAAATAGAAAATAATGAAGTTTTCAACGTTCTAGTTTATCTACAGATATTCATAAACTGAAATGTTCAAAGCCATGACTGATTTCTTTTCTTGATAAAAGAAATCACAGACACAGATGTAACAATAAGAACTAAGAAAAAAAGTCTGTGATGCTTGAACGTTTTTCAGCCTTGAATGCGCTAATACGTATACATATGAATAGTTCGACAATTGTATACCCTGTAACTTTACGTACATACTTTACGTAAACAGAAACTAAACAAAATATATAAAAAAACAGAGAGCATTCATTATCTTGTTTCAAATATAATATCGACAATTTAAAGTTTAGCTACGCTGGCAACTAGCATAACTCCTTTCAAAGCATTCATATGTTCATAGATATTCTTTTCTTTATTCTTTTCTTTACTCAGCTATTGATATCGCTTAAGTATGTGCTCTTCTCCTATTCTATCCCAGAATGTAAGCTACTGCTTTGTCTTTTCGTTGTTTATTGGTTTTCATTTTTTGAATTGGGAGGGGGGGGGGGGGGATTGCACAGTGGTTAAAGCATTAAGCTGGCGATCTGACGACACAGGTTCCAGCCACCACCGAGACCTCTGTCCGAAGGCATTTTCCCCTGGGGGAGTTAACACCAGTACCCACTCCACTCCACGAAAAATGGTCGGATGGGGCTATAAACGTGTACGAACGCACGTAGAACATCTTGTGTACACATTAAAACCTGTTCCGCATATCAGAAGAGTAAGCCATTGCATTCTACTAGAGATGGGTGACAAAATTTAAAAACAACAACAACAACAACAACAACAAAAACATGCACACTGGTGTCGTGTATTGACATCATTCCCGAAGTCAGAAAACAGCTACCTTAGTAGTGGGCAAAACGGCCGAAGACACAAAATCTCACCGTTGGTGAACCTTGGAATTCTAGCCGGGAACGGGAAAAAGGAGTGAAATTAAGGCTGTTGTTTTGGTTTTTCTGGATGTTGCTGATGTAATGAACAAAGTTTTCTATGCTGCATATAGTGATTGACTTTAAGACTGATGGCGAAGTCTGAACGAGAGAGAGAGAGAGACGCAGACGCAGACGCTTATTCATTAAGGCCAAAGCCCCTTAGAAGGGAGATAAACATAATGATAACATCATGACGTAGAATGCATAAATACAATAAATGCTGCTCACTTTAATACTGTACTTCTAATTGTAAACGCTTTCTGTAGATACAACGCTAAATGCCTTATAGTTGTATTGTTTGTTGCAGTCAGAAGCAATATCAGTTTAAACAAGCAAGGTTGCGAATAGTATTTAAGTGGAATAAACTGTTTTCTGAGATCACTTAAACCAGGACATGAAAGAACGAGAGAGATTTTGATTTGATTTATTCTTTTATATCGAGGATAATGGAATAAGCACTCTTGTGCTTTTTTTTACATCCAGTCCCCGTGTGTATGCAGATTTGTAAATGTCATCTGTTCCCACCGGCACACGATGGCCTACTCTTACGAAAAGCGGAACAGGATTTAACGTGTGCGCAAGATGTTCTGCGTGCATTCGCACACGGGACCTCGGTTTAAGAGAGAGAGAGAGAGAGAGAGAGAGAGAGAGAGAGAGAGAGAGAGAGAGAGAGAGAGAGAGAGAGAGAGAGAGAGAGAGAGAGAGAGAGAGAGAGAGAAGAGAGAGAGAGAGAGAGAGAGAGAGAGAGAGAGAGAGAGAGAGAGAAGAGATTTCATTCTTTTATATCGAGGATAATGGGATAAGCACTCGTGTGCTTTTTTTTACATCCAGTCCCCGCGTGTATGCAGTTTTGTAAATGTCATCTGTTCCCACTGGCACACAATGGCCTACTCTTACGAAAAGCGGAACGGGATTTAACGTGTGCGTATGATGTTCTGCGTGCGTTCGCACACGGGGCCTCGGTTTATAGTCTCATCCGAAGGACTTGAAAGAGAGAGAGAGAGAGAGAGAGAGAGAGAGAGAGAAGAGAGAGAGAGAGAGAGAGAGAGAGAGAGAGAGAGAGAGAGAGAGAGACAGAGACAGAGAGAGACGAGAGAGAGAGAGAGAGACAGAGACAGAGACAGAGACAGGAGAGACAGGACGAGAGACAGAAGACAGACAGAGAGAGAAGACAGACAAGACAGAGACAGACAGAGACGACAGAGAGAGACAGAGAGCAGAAACAGAGAAGAGATAGAGAGAGGGAGAGACAGACAGACAGACAGACAGACAGACCCACTAAAGAATGTTTGTCTCAGATATTGAATACTTATTGTATTGCTAATGCACTTGCTGTCCAGTTGTCATGTAGTCTGTCATTCAAAGGCCGTGCCATTTTGAAGAGATGGAGAAAGAATGACTGAATGAATCTTTTTTCTATTGAGAGAAGGGAATAAGCACACACCATGGCCTTTTCGAATCCAGCTGACAGTCAAGAAATAATATGATTTTTAAAAAGCCACAGAAAGAAATGAATACAGATATGTAGGAGAATTAATATTGCAGTAATATCCATTGAAATGGAAACCCTCCCCCCCCCCCCCCCCCCAGCACACAATACAATAAGGAGAGAGAGAGAGAGAGAGAGAGAGAGAGAGAGAGAGAGAGAGAGAGAGAGAGAGAGAGAAGAGAGAGAGAGACAGACAGACAGACAGACAGACAGACAGACAGACAGGTAGGCAGGCAGACAAGTAGGCAGGCAGACAGACAGACAGACAGACAGGCAGATTGATCAACAAACAGGCATGCAGAATGAAAGAGACAGACATGCAGAGAGAGAGAGAGAGGGGGGGGGAGACAGAGATAGAGACAGAGAGAGACAGAAACAGAGACAGAGACAGACACAGAGACAGACTGATCAACAAACAGACATGCAGAAAGAAAGAGACAGACAAACAGAGAGAGAGAGAGAGAGAGAGAGAGAGAGAGAGAGAGAGAGAGGGGGGGGGGGGGGAGAGACAGAGACAGAGAGACAGAGACAGAAAGACAAAGACAGAGAGGGAGACAGACAAACAGGCATACAGACAGATTGGCCAACAAACAGAAAGAAAGACACAGAGGAGAGAGAGAGAGAGAAGAGAGAGAGAGAGAGAGAGAGAGAGAGAGAGAGAGAGAGAGAGAGAGGAAGGCAAGGCAAGGCAAGGCAAGGCAAGGCAAGGCAAGGCAAGGCAAGGCAAAATTCTTTTATTCGAGGATAATAGATAAGCACTCATGTGCTTTTTTACATCCTGTCCCCGCCCTTTTCAGGGATAACATCAAGATAAAAAGATAGCCTCAACTAAACAAGAACAATTATAATGATCCAATTACCAAGAGCAAAAAACCTTACCAAGTATCAAACAACAGGTAAGAAATAGACAGAGATACAATATTAAGGTAATGTTATAAAAAAAAAAAAGGCACTCATTCAGAAACCAAAAAAAAAAGTAAGAATCAATGATGATTTTGATTTGAATAAAAAAAAAACAAACAAACAAACAAAATTCAAAACAAAAACAAAACGAAAAACAAAACAAAAAAGGCGCAATAATTAAAGATCAAACATGAGAATATGATGAGGTTAGATGACTCAAAACATCAATCCACCACCATCTATCATCAAAATAAGTCCCTTAAAACATAATATTTTGATAAAGGTGAGAGAAGAGAGAGAGAGAGAGAGAGAGAGAGAGAGAGAGAGAAGAGAGAGAGAGAGATGAGAGAGAAGAGAGAGAGAGAGAGAGAGAGGGGCAGTAATAACAGTGTAATAATAATAAAACAACTGTAGCTAGCTGAAGGCAGTGAGTGCGTAACAATTGATTCAGCATGGTGACTTAGTCCTGTCCACCAGAAGAAGAAAATTAACAGCAGTCTGTTAGGTTCACTAATAATCAAACCACCTTGTTTTGGGTTGGGGTTTCTTGTGGTCGTCTTGAATAATCCCCTTCCCGTATATTATTGGCTTTCGCTGTCAGACACCCGCTTTGTTGAAAGCTGAACTCTCCGCTTTTTGTTTGCGGAGCTAGCGAAAACTGGTAACGTTTGGAGCGAAATTAATCTTGATCAAGAATAGGATACATGAGCAAAACAGAGATTATGATGTTGTCATTGTCTGATTGGCAGAAATATGGATGTCCGTCAATTGTCAATTCTTAAGCCGTAACGTTGAATTATGCAAGACAATAGTCAGGACACTAAATCAAGTGAATGGAGTTGCGTTCAGCAACTTTTTTTTTTTTTTAAAGCTGTATTTTCACCTATGAGAATGCCAAAGGATTTTTCAGTACAAATAGCATCCTCATTTTCTGGAAATTCTGTGTAAGGAATTATCTCTTCTTATTTTAAATCTCTCTCTTTGTTTCTGCCTTATTCTTTTTCTTTCTTCACCTCCTTCTTGTCTGTTTCCTGCCTTCTTGGTCCATTCTCCTGCCTTTTTCCACAAAGACTTCAAAGATAACAGTTCTCTCTCATGCTGAAGTCGGATGTGCTGGGCCTGACTTGTCAGGCGCTTGACGGCAGCGCAACGCATTTTCGCTCATATAACAGACAACAATAGTTCCTGTCTGGGGCGTTCGACGACGATGAAAATGAAGCTCTCTTTTTAAAACAGGAAGTTGTTTTGCTGCTTCCGGCAATCAGCTTTAGATTACATACTTTGAATACGTAGGTCTATTTCTCAACCTGCCCCCCCCCCCCCCCCCTCCCTGTTTTTGTATGTTTGTTTTTTGTTGTTGGTTTTTTTTTGTTGCTGTTTGTTTAGTTTTTGCTTTGTTCTTTTTTAAAAAATAGATTTTAGAGCCACAGCGAAAGTAGGAATCAGCGAAATAGAATGGTGGAAGGGAAAATCTGGATGTATACACGGAGTTTAATCTTTCTCCGTCTCTGCATTTAAAAGCGTATCTCCAATGAAGATATCAAATCAGCATGCGCATTTGTTTATAGTTAAGTGTCGAGGTTGATTGAATTCCTGCACTGATCAACTGATTAATTATTGCAGCTTTCGCAACTTTTAGCTGATGCAACTGCATGCACAGCACAGGGACTAATTGTAAACACACACACACACACACACACACCACCACCACACATTAATTTTTCATTTGATCAAATGTAGTGCCATGTCTAGATATCCTCTATCAACCATCTCCAGTATTACCATTTAGTTGCCAAAATCAATAATGTCATATTACATATTTCTTTTTCTCTCTGTCACAGTCTCTCTGTCTTTGTCTGTCTGTCAGTCAGTCTGTCATCATTTTTATTGTTATTAATATTTCATATCGAGGATAATAGAATAACCACTCATGTGATTTTTAAACCCAGTTCCCGTGTGTATGCAGTTTTGTAAGTTTTGTCACCCGTTCATACCGGCACACAATGTCCTGCTCTTTATGAAGGGACTTAACTTCTTCTTTAACTTTTAACGACTAGCAAGAGTATTGCACTGCTCTGAATTTTTTTAAAATATATTTATGATGTCTTGGGAAATTGAATTTGGCGGAGCCCATTACTCTCCAGGTCGTAGACTGCATGCTGGGTACGTTGTCAGATCTATGCTGCCAACCATTAAATACAAGCCAAACATTGATAAAAGTCTGTCAGAAAGAAGCGGACATGACTGAGTGTGATAGTTGCCTGAACGAATGTTTTGCTTCGTGGTAGCTGAACGTGTCCCGTTTGCTTTAGGAGTAATGCAACACGATAATGATGTTACTTAACAGCGGGTTGGAAATGGGGAACACGCCACTTTGTGTGTTTGTTTGTCACCTTTTGTTTGGGTTTTTAAACAAAGCTATCGTGGTAGATGTGGTGGCTAAATGCGAAATATTGAGATTAGATCTGTCTCTGTCTGTCTGTCTGCTTGTGTGTCTGACTGTTTCTATCTCTGTCCTGTCTTTTTCTCTGTCTGTCTGTCTCTGTCTTTGTCTGTATCTCTATGTCTGTCTGTCTGTCTGTCTTTGTCTCTGTCTGTCTTTGTCTGTCTGTCTCTCTCTGTCTTTATCTCTGTCTGTCTTTGTCTCTGTCTGTCTGCCTGTCTCTCTCTATCTCTATCTGTATCTCTTTCTCAGGAGAACAACCCACCCTTAGCGGCATTGACACACCTTGCGCAGTCCTTAACAAGCGGCCAGTGCCTTTTACTCTCCCCTATTTCCTCAAGTTATTTTTAAACACATTGTGCTGACGTAGTTTCATTTTTTGCGTACAATTGTTTTTGTACAAGACGAAAATTTGTGTGAAAAAATTTGCATATCTCAATGAATCACAAGACGCTGTGTTGCATGGCTGTTAAAGCGTTAATTAACTGCAGTTTGTTATTGTTCTCGTTTTGCCAAAGAATGACAGTAATCAAGTTTGCAATAACTGTGTTTTGTCGCAGCTGTTGAACCATGACGTGAAATCCATGTTATGCTGATTATTATCTGGGGCTGTTGTGAATTGTTTCTGTCTGAGTTGAATATGTTATTGTGCCCAGTCCCCTCCCCACTGCACCCGTGTGAATGAGCTTGAGATCTTAACCCCAATAAACCGATAAGCCATTCACTCTGTCTGTCTTTATTTGTCTCCCCCCCCCCCCCCAGATATTATATATATATATATTATATATATATATATTTATATATATATATATATATATATATTTTATATATTATATTTATATATATATATATATATATAAACACATGATATTATAATGTAAAATTATAATAGTTTATTCAGTTTTATGCAGTTCATCTGGCTGTTATGAACAAGAGACCATGTATATAGCATGTGGGGAGCAAGTAAGGTTTACATAAGACGTTTAGCGTGATACAGGCATATCAGCCTATTTTTCCAAATCGTTACAGAGAATGGGGGCATAAAGATTCTTGACCAGGGGAAGAAATAATCTTGTATCTAAATTTAATGTACATAGCAACTTTTAAAAAAAATCTTTTTTTTTTTTTATCATTTATTTATTTTATACTACTTTATGTCACAGCAGATTTTATACGTGAAATTCGAGCTAATCTTCCTTGGGAGAGCGCGTTGCCACAAGAGCAGTGCCACCCCTTTTTTTTTTCTTCTTCTTTTTGCTGTCTGCACTTGTATTCGTGTTCTCTACCAGGGTGGCTTTTTCCACAGAAAGAAAAGGACCAGATTTTTTAAATAAAAATATGCCACTGTTCAAGAAGTTTTACATGACTCTGAACAGTTTTTAACATCAGTTGCTGAGGTTATATATTCTTCCCCAGTAAGACGCTACTGTAAGATCTCTCTCATATAATTATATATATATATATATATATATATATATATATATATATATATATATATATATATATATATATATATATATATATATATATACATATATATATATTGTATATATATGTGTGTGTGTGTGTGTGTGTGTGTGTGTGTGTGTGTGTGTATAAGAGAGAGAGAGAGAGAGAGAGAGAGAGAGAGAGAGAGGAGAGAGAGAGAGAGAGAGAGAGAGAGAGAGAGAGAGAGAGAGAGAGAGTTGTGATGGCTTGAATGCGGGTGTGTCTATATCACTAATTTAGTGAAGGACATTAGACAAACAAAACAAAACCAAACAAAACCAGCGCTGGTACTGTTAACGAGAGAACAGTAGAGGAAAACAGCTACCTGTTCTTGATTGATTAATGAGGTCTTCATCCATTTTTCAAAGTGTGATAATAATAATATTGTATGGTGCCCTACTGCAGGTGTCAATGGAGTTTGTGGTGTTAGGTTGTTTGGGGTTTTTTGTTTTGTTTTGTTTTTTGGTGTGTGTGTGTGTGTGTGTGTGTGTGTGTGTGTGTGTGTGTGTGGTGTGTGTGTGTGTGTGTGTGTGTGTGTGTGATGAGAGAGAGAGAGAGAGAGAGACAGAGAGACAGAGAGACAGAAGACAGAGACATAGTGAAAGAGAGAAAGAAAGAGAGAGAGAGAGAGAGAGAGAGAGAGTGGTGTGTGTGGTGTGTGTGTGTGTGTGTGTGTGTGTGTGTGTGTGTGTGTGTGTGTGTGTGTGTGTGTGTGTGTGTGTGTGTGTGTGTGTGTGTGTGTGTGTGTGTGTGTGTGTTGTGTGTGTGTGTGGTGAGAAAGAGAGAGAGAGAGAGAGAGAGAGAGAGAGAGGGTGTGTGTGTGTGTGTGTGTGTGTGTGTGTGTGTGTGTGTGTGTGTGTGTGTGTGTGTGGTTTTGTGTGTGTGTGTGTGAAGGGAGGGAGTGCCAGTTTGTTGGTGCACTTTTAAGAAATAAAAGAAGGCTTTGTGGTAAAAAAAAACAAATCGATCCCCTTCCTTTTTTTTTTTTTTTTTTTTAGCAATAAGAATCGTCTATGTGAATGATGAATGGAACAACACAACTTGAGTGGTGGACAATGAAAGAGGGATCTGAAAGGAAAAGAGGGATGGGGTTTGTTTGACTGAAGGCGATCTGTTTGCAGTCTGATCGTTGAGCCTCATCTGTTTCAATCCGTTAAACATTACATGCGTTAAAGTAAGCTTGATTTGCTTTTCTGGGAACAAAACGTCTGTTAAGCGAATCGATTTCTTTGTTTGTGCAGCAGCTGCAGCAGTAACGATGAATAATAGCAGCAGCATCAACTACACGCCTACACATCTATAATACAGCCGTAAGCCAACAATTGAAGACGTACATGTATACTCGTCCCATGATAGACCAGCTAAGGTTTGGTTTAGGGCCAACAACGGTGTCTTTGACGTTCACAGTCCAACGTATGCATAGTTGATTTCAACCTATTCCTATAGGGGGACAGGAAAGCCTAGTGGTTAGAGCGTTGCGCTCGCGATGTGACGACCCGGGGTCTACCCCAGGTTTCAACTGCCACCCCGATGTCCGTTCAAAGGGGTTTTTCCTCATGGAGGTAACATAAGTGCCAACTCCATTCCCTGGAAAGTCCTTTAGCTGAGAATATAAACCGAGGTCCCGCGCGCGAACGCTCGCAGAACATTTTGCGCACACGTTAAAACAAGTTTCGTCTTTTGGAAGAGTAGACCATTGTGTGTTGGTAGGAATAGACGACAATTATTTTTTTATTAAAAAAAAACACTAAAAAACTCAAACACACTGGTGTCGTGTTCAGACATCACCTTCGAAGTCAGAATGCGGCTACCTTACCAGTGAGCAAAAACAGTGGCATGCGCAAAATGTCACCACTGGTGAACCCAGAGCTCTGGAAAGCCGAAGAAGGAAAAGAAAAGAAACAAACTATTTATTTCTGAGAAACCTTACAGACTTTATACAACACATCACTCAGAGCAACCTTGCTTGGTTTGGTTTGGTTGTGTTAGAGTCCCATCGGAGTCATCCCATTATGCACTATACCATCAACCAACCAGCCATTTCTACCTACAGCAGTTAGAAGCCTGCAGCTTCTGTCGTGCTCTATGAGAGGGAGGCATATTTAGTTAACTCATGCAATGACCGAAGTTCATTTAGACCTTACAAATCCCCGAGGTCGGAATGCAGTTACCTTAATGGTGGAGAAAAACTGTCGCATTCACAAAAATCTGACCATTGGTGAACCTCGGAGTAGTGGCTGAGGACCGAAAAGAAAAGAACTAGAAAAAAAGACGTTAGCAAAGTTTAACATTAGTTGGCACTTCGACCATCGTGATCGCCTGCTGGTGTTAAAGCTATTGATGTCACAACGCGTGCTGCCAACGCCATTGAATGATGACACTGGACTTTGATGAGCACATACACATCTACAGTCTGATTTATTGTCGTGGTTATGGACACGAAATGCGTTCTAGTTAATGTAGTAATAGCAAACGACCGGATATCAATAGGCAGCTTTAGTTTGAAAGTAAAGTGACGTTGTGACATGGAATGCTCCTAAAACTATTCTTTGTTTTGTATTATACACAAATAATTCATAATACTTATTTCTAAGAAACAACGACAAAGAAACGAACAGAACCAAGACCAGAAACAAAGTAACACACATCTCAGTGAAACATGGAAGTTTGTTTTCCTTTGTTGCAGATGGCTGTGCAGAACAGACTGCCAGTGCTGTGTGCAGTGCAGGGATGCCTGCTGTTGCTGCTGCTGTGTCTCACACACCTGTGCCCTCCTGCAGGTCAGTAGCTAGCCGTTAGCTAGGTCTCCATCTGGGTCTGTCTGGTGTATATACGTTTGTCCATCGTGTTCCACGATGACCTTCAAACAGCAGCTTTTTCGGAAATTGGGTAGAAATTTGATTATAGTGGAGATGCTTTATCCACAGCACACCCCTGCTCTCTCGGCCAAGACGGTATAAGGACAGTCAGCATTGGAGATGTTCTCCGAAGGCCAACTAGCCCCCTGGGCTGCAGCACATAAGGACTGTGAAAGTAGAGCCTTCTAGTCAGAGAGTCACAGTATATCATTAAAGACTAAGCTGCAAAGTGGAATTCCATGAGTGGGAAAGAAAGCCACTGATCATACAGCCTCTTATTTTGCTGTTGCACCCATGGTCAATGGTCTAAATTAACAAATACTGTGTTAAAGCCCAGGCCCTCAAGGTTTAAATAAGGTTTAGTCATTCAATGAGCATGGAACGAGCATAACATGAAGAACATAATCAGCATAGCAACAACAAGCAAGCAGCTTACATTGTGCTCAAGGACAACATCAGCATTCACACGTGGCTAATGACCTGTCTATCATTCATGTGGGGACCCACAGAAACATCTTGCCCTAACGTTCAAACCTGCTCCACCCTTTGGAAGATTAGGCTATTTTGTGCGGTTGGGTGGGTGGGTGGGAACGAATGACGAAACTTACACAATGACATGAACACAGGAGACTGGATGTAAAAACAAAAAAGCACATTATCCTCGTAATAAAGAAGTTTTAACAATATAGAAATATCCGAAAAATAGATGAATAGATAAATAAATAAAGGAACGCACAGACTGTTTTCCTAAACAATGAAGTAGCTGACACGCTATTCTCTAGAGTAACAAACCAGATGTACTAGGGAAATGGGTGTAAAAAGAAAAGAAAAAAAAGCACATGAGTGTTAATGTCCTCTCCAATGCATACTTATGTTTGTTTTTTTTTCTACATAAAGCATATAAGTTTCAAGATATTGCAACGCGATAGAGTACTGATTTCCAATTATTATTTCTTACGATTGATGTATTACTTAATTTTTCCTTTCACAGATTACACTTGTATTTCTATCTTTCACCACTCCCCTTCATAAAAAGCAGGGGCCTAAATATAATTTGTTAAAGCCTCTCTGTCTGTCTGTCTGCCTGCCTGCCAGTTCTCTCTGTCTCTCTGTCTCTCTCTCTCTGTCTGTCTGTCTCTGGTGATATGTTGGGGTAGGGTTTTTTGTGGTGTTTTTGTTTTACTACTGTCAGAACGACACACATTCTGTCTTGGAGGAACGGTCGATTGACTTTATTGCTATCAAACTTATTGGCCATAATCATGAGAAATCAAAATGGCTCCAAACATCCGGGCATAGGGTAATCATGAAGCTAGTTTTCTGTCGGCTGCCCCACCTCCACCCCGACCCCACTCCCCCGAGGGGAAGTAATCATAAATATTAGACCACCACTTATAAATATTTATCGGGAACAGTATTTGCAGCAAAAATAGAGTCTTTCACGAATGTTTTCTAACATTTCAATGGGTTTCTTTTTTGTTTGCTTTACCACCAGGCCATGTATAATGACCCACCCAGCCCGCTTTCTGTTCCCCTAATGCACTTTCCTGATCTGTGCCGTGCTGTCTTTTGTTGTGCACCATCCCTATCCGCCACATTGACTGCTGCTGGGGAGAGCACGTGGACAAAAAAAAGGTTTGTTCTCGGCCTTGGCTAACAGTACAACTGTTGTGGACAATGCTGTCATTCCAACAGTTTCTCCCACCACGCCCTGACAATCCTGGATTGATGCCTGTGATTGTTAAGGCCAGGGCGTTGATACACAAAGAACTATTGTAGAGTCGGTTTTAAACCCTGTATTCATCTGTGGATAGTTGCACAGCTTAAATATTATATGACTTTAAAATGCCTCGAGGCGCCGATATGGAACCTGTGGTTGGCGGGGCTGTAAACAACAAGAGTGGATAGGATTGGTCAGCGAAGTCCATTCTTCTATTCATCAAAGTTTATACCTCAGCCTTTGTTCAGTTTCCCCACACTATCTTCAACTCCTGAACCCACACAGTAAAGGTGAACAGTCAAATTCCACCTCAGACCTGACCCTGCGCTTACAAATGACGACTGTTAAGAGTTCCACAGAAAGAATGAACAATATAGTTGGGGTGGTATCCTGTACTGGGGAATATTTGGCACTGACATTTAAGGGTGGCATGGTGTGTGATGGTAGGATGTGCTGCATGATTCTAATATAAGTACAATGTAAATTGCGACATTGAGTAAGTATAGTAATGAAATTAGGTGCCGATGGCTCTGGTATTGGTCATGGATGATAATCATAAACATATCAGACTGGTAATTCTGAGCTCTGATATGAAAAAGACTCCTCAGTGAATACAAAATGAAAAATCAAATCTAATGACTCAAAATCTGAACTCACGACAATTTCTCACAAAAAAACATACTACCAGCACTCTCGCTTAGGTCTACACTTGATTAAATTACTCTGTATGGATGAAACAAATTTTAAGAAAACCTGGGAATTTTTCATTCAAAAATATTTATAGATGGGACCTGTACATCAAATCTGTATCTATTAAATTAGAATTTCATTTTCCCATTGACTGTGGGACTGTAAGAAAACAAATACTAAGGTGACATGAAAAGTGTTATTGGCACTGTCCTATGTACTGTGCTTGCCAGGATAAAAGGGCTTTTTTATATTAAGAAAGACTTCACCACCTCGCTATCATTTTGTATCAGAGGCTTGTTAAGAGTTCACTCACTCACTCAGTCCCATGTCCCAAAGGACGTAGGGGGGACATGAGAGAAGACGCAACAGAGATCTTTTTCCATGCTTCACGATCCTGTGTGGCTAGTAGGAGGTGTTGCAGGGGTTGGGCGGTCCAGTCTTTGATGTTGTCAACCCATGATTTCTTTTGGCGGCCTCTTCTTCTCTTGCCCTCGACTGTTCCTTGCAGGATGGTTTTTGCTAGGGTGTTGTGTCTTGTGGTGTGACCAAACCACATCAGCTTTCTCCTCTTTATGGTGGAGAGCAAAGGCTCTTGGGGGCCCACACGCTTTTTGATTTCTTCTTTCACATAGTTATTGGTCTTGTGTTCTTTGTATGATATTTTGAGGAGTCTTCTGTGGCACTTGTTCTCGAATGCTTGGATTCTCCTCTCTAACTCTGCTGTCAGAGTCCATGATTCACAGCCATATAGGAGGATAGATATCACGAGGGATTTGTAAAGGTGGTATTTGGTGCAGAAGCTGATGTTGTTGCTTCTGATGATCTTCTCGAGTCTGACTAGAGCAGATGTTGCTGTTGCAATGCGAGCTTTCACTTCATTGTTTGATGTGCCATCTTTTGTTAGGATGGAGCCTAAGTATTTGAATTGGCTCACCTCTTCTAGTGTTTCTCCATTCATCTTTATTTCCGTGATGTCATTACTCGCGCTGTTGACCATGATCTTTGATTTCTCTGTACTGACCTCCATGCCGTATGCGCTCGCTCGATCTGTTAAATTGTCTGTGAGGATTTGCAGTTCTTGTTTGCTGCTGCCCATGAGGTCAATGTCATCTGCAAATCTGAGGTTGCAAAGGGGTCTTCCACCAATGGAGATGGAAGTGTGGTGGTTTTGCAGTGTCTCTGTCATGATGTTTTCGAGGAAGAGGTTGAAGAGTACAGGTGAGAGAAGGCAGCCCTGGCGAACCCCAACCGTGGTCTTGAAGAACTCGCCCACGTGATTATTCATAAAAACTGCACTTTCTGCGTTCTCGTACAGAGCTTTGATGACTTCAATTAGACAGCTGTCAATGTTGAAGTGCCTGAGTACTTGCCAGAGGCCGTCATGCCATACCCTGTCAAAGGCCTTTTTGAAGTCTATGAAATTGTGGTACAAGTCTTTTTGGTGTTGGAGATGCTTCTCTATCAGAATTCTCAGATTGAAAATTTGTTCCATTGTGCTGCGTTTTGGTCTAAAGCCCGCTTGTTCTTCTGCCAGGAGTTTTTCCGCTTGGTTTTTCAGTCTGTTGAGGACTACCTGCAGCATGATCTTGCTAGGATGACTTATGAGACTGATGGTTCTGTAGTTCTGGCATTGTTTGAGGTTTCCTTTCTTTGGCAGGGGTATTACAAGAGACTGTGTCCATTCTTTTGGCCATTCTTTGGTGTCGTGGATCTTCTGACAAAGTTCTGTTAAGAGTAGGACTCCTTTAAAATGTTGGTCAGTCGTCTTCCTCTCTAGTCTCTTCAGTTCATCCACATCATCATCGATAGACAGACAGATAACACGATGTGGGATGGACCTTACCCTCTTCTCTGTCCTCTTTAGCCAGTCATTTGAATGCTTTAACAGACCATGTCAAGCAACTCAAATGAGGGGGGGGGGGATTAACTTAGTGGTTACAACGTTGTGCTCACAAGCTCTGAGCCCAGGTTCGAGGGCATTTCCCCCTGGAATTAACAGTAGCACCGAATCCACTCCCCCGAAAGTCTTTCGGATTAGACTATCAACTGAGCACAAGCGCACGCACAACATCATGCGCACACGTTGAAATCCGTTCTGCCTTTCGGAAGACTAGGCCATTCGTGCCGGCAACAACGGATGACCAAAAAAAAAACACAATTATTAAAAAAAATGCATACACACTGGTCTTGTGTTCATACGTCATCCCTGAAGTCCGAATGGGACAAACTGAATTGCTAGACAAACATGGTCACGTATATAAAAATCTCACCATTGGTGAACGTCCCAGGAATGGGAAAACCCCACCCACCTACCCACCCACTCAACCAACCAACCAACCAACCAAACTACATCTAAAATTTTTCAGCCCCCTATAGTATGTTTTTTTTTTACAAGAAGATGGCGGTATAAGCAACTGCTATTGCAGAGGCAAACAGCAAACAAGAATTGTTTCCAGACTTAGGCCTAAATCAAAAATGAATGACCTTACACACAACACATTCTGGTGAACCAACAGTTCCAATTTTGAGCGTAAAGCTGCCTGCTATTGAGGGTGCTGCCTCACTTTTCCAGAAGCTGCCTTCTGTGGCATCAATCTTGTATGCAGACCATTGAGCTCTTGTCCAATGGAATGGCATCAGACGTTTCACTGACATTGTTTCCCTGACATGACAAAGCATTGGAAGAGAAGCCCACAAAACTAATTGCATCTGTAGGTCTGAGCGTTTTGTTGGTTTTTTGTCAGAGAGGATTGTCCAGGATCAATCGACGTCTTGAATCATTTATTTTAATCACGTATATCCGTTCAGATCCCCCCAGGCTTTGGGTGTAATTGAATGTTTAGCCTTGAATGTTTGCCCTCAAACAAAGCGCAGAGAGAGAGAGAGAGAGAGAGAGAGAGAGAGAGAGAGAGAGAGAGAGAGAGAGAGAGAGAGAGAGATATGATTTATTATTAATGTGTAGCCATTGCCCCTCATGAAACGGTGTGTACAACACAGTATCATTATCAGCAATAATACATTCACTCCATACTTGCCAAAATAACTATTCTGAAGCATGTCAAAACGTGAGAACTGACAACAGCCTGAATGCTTGTAAGAAAAATCTGCTGATTTTTAACCATTTGTGGACAGAGAGAGATTTGATTTGAAATTATTTGATTTGATTTATTCTTTTATATCGAGGATAATGGAATAAGCACTCTTGTGCTTTTTTACATCCAATCCCCGTGTGTATGCAGTTTTGTAAATGTCATCTATTCCCACCGGCACACGATGGCCTACTCTTACGAAAAATGGAACAAGATTTAAAGTGTGCGCAAGAAGTTCTGCGTGCGTTCGCACACAGGGCATCGGTTTAAAGTCTCATCCGAAGGACTTTTGGGGAGAGTGGAGTCAGCACTGATGTTAAGTCCAGGAGAAAAATCTCCTCGAGCGGACTCGACCCGGGTTGTCAAATTGCCAGCGCAACGTTCTGACCACTAGGCTAACCGTCCACTAGGCTTTCAGAGAGAGAGAGAGAGAGAGAGAGAGAGAGAGAGAGAGAGAGAGAGAGAGAGAGAGAGAGAGAGAGAGAGATGGCTCTGAAGCTAAGGGCAGGGAGGGTCAGGCGAGACAGATCCCAAACAGATGGTGTGTCTCCTTAAAAGAACATCTGAAGGGGCTGGGGGCTAATTTTTTGGGTGGCCAGAGGCGCTGAAGTGGGACCATCTTCCGACCTTCTGACCTTTGGCCACAGTCCCTAAATCGGAGCTCTTCTCGCTGGGACTGTAGTATAATCTCAATAATAACAACAATCAGCTTGTGGCGTCAGGATCAAACCCGGTGTATCTGACAGGTCCTGTTCCATCTCACAGGCACAGCCCACAGCCTCCAGCCAGTCAGCAGTCACCTTGACTTCATGGCCATGTGGGGCACAAGAGCCTGAAACCTTGTGTACAATAATGTAATTTAACATCTGGGGACTTCCCAGTGGCCTTGACACCCAAAAACTTTTAAAATGTTTTCCACTCTGCGGGGTCCAAGCAATGAAGTAACCTGTCTAACTGGCAAGGTCCAAACTGGTATGGTGACAGAAACTTAAGGCAAGTGTCAGGTTCAACATGATCATTCAGAATAGGTCCTGTTCTTTATCAAAGGGACAGCTGTCATCCTCAAGCCAGTCAATGCAAGCTCAGATTATTTATTTATTTATTTGTTTGTTTATTTATTTATTTAATCTTTTATTTGCACTGATGTGCTTATAATCACGATGGACACACAAGCATTTGTGGCTTGTTTATGACTGTGAATAAACCTGGGGAGTCCTAATGACCTTCACCTTTCACACCTTCCAAACGTTTCATGTCAGTTTATCCTTGTCACTCTGACAGGTCTGAACGAACAGGTTCAAACGGTCTGCCTGAAGCATAAGGTTGAAAAGTATAGTATGTGGCTAGCTAGACAGAGCTATAGACTTTATTTCATTGAAGCTGCATGTTGTGTTCTGGGCTGTTGATGAGCATTGTCAAAGGCATCTTATTTTACGTTTTAATGCACAGCTATACCTACCACAACTTCTACCCACCTACTAAGCTTTGTAATGTATTATTGTGTTTCTTTAAGCTGGTGACACACTATCCTTTCCCACCTTACAATTCAGACAGACCATTCAGAACCGTTTGGGCCTGTCAGTGTGAAAAAGATTTGCTTTGTTCCTCAGCTAGATCTGGGTCTTCATGGGTTGTAAAATTGCGTTTTGAATGTTTTTCCCATCATTTAGGTAGGTGTGAAAAAGATGAACTGCCATACAAAGTGTTTGAAAGATGTCAAAGAATGCTGCTTTCCTAAGTTCCAATCACAGACCGAGTCACGCTCTCTTGCATGTGTAGCGTGACCACAAGCTTCACAGTGAGCCTTGGTTGGCTGGGAGAACGTGGCCTGCTCTTTTCAGAGAGACCAGGATACAGGCTGTTCAACATTGTCAGGACCAACCTGATGCCTCAAGACGCTCCTAGAAGCATACATTATAGTGACTGACTGACTGTTTAGAGTCCGTTTCACCCTGCCCCTTTTAGCCATACAGACTGAGAAACCTAATCTGTCGCTCCCTTTAAGCTTTTATTTTATGTTTTATAATATAAAAAATGTTCTATTGTGTCTATTGATAATGCCTATTATTCTCTAAAAGTGTTTAACGTTCTTCGTTTCTTTCGTGTAATGGTGTTTAGATGCAGCCTGTCTCTGCAAAAACATTTTCTTGAGGATGCTGTATAAGTACTCCATTCAATACCAGTATTTTACCAGTAGAATTGTTTGCATTCAAGCTGCATATAAGCCCGCTCTCTCTCTCTCTGAATATGTGGGGAGGGGGGGGGGGGGGCGTGCGCGCACGCGCACGGATACCTGAGAGCCCTTATTTACCAAAGGGTTAGCTTTGTTAGCCCCTAACTGTGCTCCACTTCCGCGCCTCCAGGAAGCTCCATCATAGATAATTGATTTCCTTCGTGCTTATTTGCACTTTTTTCAAAACGGTGTTCCCGCAGTAAACTTCTTTTTTTGTGGTACAGAGGAGGTGGGTTTCATTTGAACTCTTTAAAAGTGTTCTCCCCATTGGTACTTGTGGTCGCAGGGGAGAGAGGGGAAATGGTAAAGATGGTAGTGGAGATAAAGAGGAGGGGGTAGGTCTCATTTGAACTCTTTATAAGGATGTTTTCGTGATGGTTGTTAACGATAAAAAGGTTGGGGAGGGGAGGAAGTAGTAAAAGATGGCAGTAAAGATATGATGTTGTTGTCTCCCCTCCCCACTCCTCCCCCACTTCATTCCCCTCGGCATCTTTCTGTTATTTGACTCGGTCTTTCCTCTCCCTGATCAATAATGTTTCTTTCTTTCTTTCTTTCTTTCTTTCTTTTGTTTTTGGCATGACATCAGTAAGGTTTCTTAAGGTATGTGGCAGTGGCCAGTGTTTGTCTCAGTTGCCTTGTTGTCCATTGGCATTTTTATTGTTCATAGATGTCCGATATCCTTTGTGGATTAACACTCCCCTGAGTCTTTCAGTGAGAATAGGTATGTCACTACATTGTACCTATTCTCTTACCCAAAAATGACATCTTTTTCCATCATTTTTCTTTTTTTGAATTTGTTTTCGGTTTTTTTTGTTTTGTAGTGGCTTTTTCTTTTCTTTTTATTTTGTGTTGTTTTTCTTTGAATTTTTCTTGACGGGGGGGGGGGGGGGGGGGGGGGGGGGTCTTTATTTTCTATTCTGGGTTTGGGTTGTTGTTATTTTTTTTTTTTTATATCTTACTGATTCATTGATCGTCTATTTGTAAAATTCACCTCACAGATCTGATGAAACCGAGACTTATTCCTCTGTTTTCTCCAGTCTTTGTCTTTGGGAAGGGTCCGTGGGTGGAAGAGGGGGGGGGGGGAGTCCCTGAAGATAACCATGGTATTACTAGGTAGCACATCAAAGGCATAATGTTTTTGTTTTGTGTGCATCGTGTATTCTATGATGCTGATGGCTGAATAGCCGAGTGGTTAGAGTATTCAACTTGTCATTCAGAAGTAACCCAGGGCACAGTTTCGTGTCTCCACTGATGTGCTCGTTAGAGAGAATTTTTTTCTCTGGACTAAAACATCAGTTTCAAGCGTGCGCAAACATATAAAGAACATCTTGCGCACACGTTAAAACACCAGCCATCTTTCGTAGTACAGTCGGCTAGCTATGGCTAGTGACCGTATAGATGACATGAACAACCCAGCATGCATCTAAAAAGTTTTACGCTCCGCCAGGCTCAACTGCCCATGGCAAGCTGCTCTTTATCAAAGTGATCAAAGTATAGATACTTTGAAGTCTTAAAAAAACCTTTTTATTTCGACAAACAGGAAGACTTCCCACAGTTGTTCAAATGTTACGTCCTATTTGAAATGACAATATAATGATAATGATAGTAATTGTAATGAAAATTAACAATAATAATAATGATAATAATGATGATGATGATGATGATGATGATGATGATAATAATATATAATAATAATAATAATAATAAATAATAATAATAATAATAATAATAATAATAATAATACATCGAATATTTATCGGGTTGCATCTTGTAAAGCAAGCAAATCAAAACGTTTGTATTCAAATCATTCACGCGCATGCTACCGTTCACAAATAGAATTAACAGATCTTAATTTTCACACACACACACACACACACACACACACACACACACACAACACACACACACACTACACACACTGTAGGAACATAATGTGAGCAGTAACGATGGGGGAAGATCTTAGGTAGGAAATGTCTTTAGGTTGTAATTGAAAGTGTCAAATGGAGACTTTTCGCCAAGGGAGAGAGAGAGGGAGGTCATTCCAGACAGACAGGCCAGAAATAAAGAACTTGAATTCCAATATGTAAATTTCAGCGCTGTACCCGCACGACTCCTGAAAGGCTAAAAGAAAAATTCAAGACAAGGCACATTGAGAGATGGGCTTCGTTTTCTCTGCTACCTGTTCCTCGCTTTTTCTATCTAACCTGCACAGAGAACGGTCTTTGTGGTGGGTATGTCTTCGATATAGGACTTGCCTTTGACTGTGTCAGGCCGGCTTGCCATGGCCTTTGTGGTGAGCTGGGCTGCAGACAGCAGGGAGAGATGAATACAAAATAATGATGTGAGAGTGTCAAAGGCAGTGCAAATAGGTCCGTTCATGCACCTAGCACCTAGAAGGCTTGTTTTCTGTCTGTTTGGGATTTTTGTGTGGGTATGTGTTTGTGTTCTGCGAAAATAAAATGCATACAGATGGTGAGAAGAAGAAGAAGAAGAAGAAGAAAGAAGAAGAAGAAGAAGAAGAAAGAAGAAGAAGAAGAAGAAGAAGAATGATGACGAGGATGATGACGACGAGGATGATGATAACAATGATGATGACGACGACGATGATGACGATGACGACGAGGGACGATGATGATGATGATGGCTATGATATTACTCCTCATCATTATTCCTTGCAGTTTAAACTCTCTCTCTCTCTCTCTCTCTCTCTCTCTCTCTCTCTCTCTCTCTTCTCTCTCTCTCTCTCTCTCTCTCTCTCTCTCTCTCTCTCTCTCTCTCCTCTCTCTTTCACGCAACAGAGACAATCATCTTTGCAGTCCTAGCTAGAGATGTTCTTTTCTTTCTCATCTTATCTTTTCTATTCTATTCTATGTGTGTTCTTCCTCTGTTTGTCTTCCCCCATAGGAGGGTCCCTTGGCCGGGAGTTTTACCTGGCCTTCATGGAGGTAGCCTTCGACACCTTTTCCTCCCACCACATTACCCCAAACATCACCCTCGCCAACCCCAACCTTGCTGACGTCACGGTGGGTGTGAGATGAGAGGAGAAGAGAGAGAGAGAGAGAGAGAGAGAGAGAGAGAGTGTGTGTGTGTCTTTGTGTGTGTGTGTGTTGTGTGTGTGTGTGTGTGTGTGTGTGTGTGTGTGTGATTGTGTGTTGTGTGTGGTGTGTGTGTGTGGTGGTTGTGTGTGTGTGTGTGTGTGTGTGTGTGTGTGTGTGTGTGTGTGTGTGTGTGTGTGTGTGTGTGTGTGTTATATTTGAATTGAGTTGAATTGTTTGTCTCTCTCTCTTTCTCAGTCTTTATTTGCCTTTCCGTCTGTCTGTCTGTCTGTCTGTCTGTCTGTCTGTCTGTCTGTCTCTTCCTCTCATTCTCTCTCTCTTCTCTCTCTCTCTCTCTCTCTCTCTCTCTCTCTCTCTCTCTCTCTCTCTCTCTCTCTCTCTCTCTCTCTCTCTCTCCCGTCGCGGTCTCTCCCCCTCTCCCCTCTCTTCCCCCTCCCAACCCGCTGCCTCCATGCACTAAGGAAATGTGACAGTGACTCTGGTCTCTCACTTACAAAACTGAATTATTCAAAGCTCCCAACCATACAGAAATTACATGTAAAGGCTTAACGCTGCTTTGCTGACTGAACAAGCTCAAGGACTATCATCTAACGATAGCCCATCCACTTAGAAGAAGCATCGACAGTACACACTCTCGAAGCTGAATTATTCAAGCAGCAAATGGCCATAACAGTGTCCATAGTGATAGATAACTGCTTTTTTGTCCTGATGGAGGAGAATAAGAGCTAGTACTCGATGAAGCCC
>CM060318.1:72297644-72302644 GCA_030674155.1 Stramonita haemastoma
GTGTATTATTCGTCGTCGTCGTGGAATGTTCAGACAGCAACTATTGTTGTCTGTCATACGAGCGAAAATGCGTTACACTGCCGTTAAGCGCCTGACAAGTCAGGCCCAGCGCATCCAACAACGGCGTGATCCGGTAAATTAAGGGTGGAGGGTTTTATGACCCCCCCCCCCCCCAGGTCAACATAAAGGGCATACTTGCCAGCGGGGACTGGATGTAAAAAAGCACAAGAGTGCTTATTCCATTATCCTCGATATAAAAAAAATCAATCAATCAATCAATCAGTCAATCAATCAATCGATCAATCTCTCTCTCTCTCTCTCTCTCTCTCTCTGTCTCTCTCTCTCTCTCTCTCTCTTCTCTCTCTCTCTCTCTCCTCTCTCTCTCTCTCTCTCTCTCACCCTCTCTCCTTTTGTGCATGCTAGTGTTTTCCATATAGACCCACGTATGTGTATTGATATTCATATCCAAACATTAAAATGACAAGATACAGAATTAGATCCAATCAGGGGTGGGGGACTTGCCTTTTTTGTGGGAGGGGGGGGGGGCTTTTTTTATTCGGGAGGTGGGGAGGTTTGGTTGGTTGGTTGTTAGGGGATTTGATTTATTGGATTTATTCTTTTATATCGAGGATAATGGAATAAGCACTCTTGTGCTTTTTTACATCCAGTCCCCGTGTGTATGCAGTTTTGTAAATGTCATCTGTTCCCACCGGCACACGATGGCCTACTCCTCCGAAAAGCGGAACAGGATTTAAAGTGTGCGCAAGATGTGCGTGCGTTCACACACGGGGCCTTGGTTTATAGTATCATCCGAAGGACTTTGAGGGAGAGTGGAGTCAGCACTAATGTTAACTCCAGAGGAAAAATCTCCTCGACCGGAATCGAACCCGGGTCGTCAAATTGCCAGCGCAATGTTCTGACCACTAGGCTCTCCGTCCGGGAGGGGGTTTGTTTGTATTTTTCTTTCCATTCTTGAAATTTCAGTTCTTGTCTAAGCCAAACCTCACCAAGAAGGAAACAGACTCTAAAGGAAACAACAGCAACGATACATTTCTATATTTTCAAACATACCTTTTTGATGATATGGTGTTAACACGTGTCTCATATCACGTCTTTGTTCCAAGTTTCATGGTGCTACCCACCCACTCGCTGTCGTCAGAGTACGTCACGGCGACGTATTGCCACGTCGGCAAATGCGTACTCGCCATCACGTCTGTGGTGAACGACAACACTGTGACGGTCGCCCTCAGAATCAAGCCAGTGGCAGACCAAGCGGTTTATGCTGGAAGGAACTATTCTGATGACGACACTATCACAGAGACGTAGGTGGTGTTTTGTTGTTGTTGTTGTTGTTGTTATTGTTTTTTTTATTTCGGGAATATTGAAATAAGCACTCGGGTTCCTTTTTTTTAATCTTTTTTTTTACATCCAATCCCCGTGTGTGTGTGTGTGTGTGTGTGTGTGTGTGTGTGTGTGTGTGTGTGTGTGTGTGTGTGTTGCGCGTGCGTGTGTGTGTGTGTGTGTGTGTGTGTGTGTTGTGTGTGTGTGTGTGTGCAGTTTTTGTAAATGTTGACTTCCGTTTCCACCGTCACGCAATGGCCTACTCTTGACACGTGTATGTGCCGTGTCAGTTTGGCAGGAACGAGTTTCAAGTATCTGTCTTCGCTTATACTGTGCTTTGACCCATGTGCACTATATCAAATACTTGTATAAAGAAGGATGGAGGAAGGATGGTTAAGACGTTCTCCTGCCTAACAAGTAAACCATGAGGTTCTGAGTTCAATTTTCAGCCTTGCCCTTTCTTCCCAGTTTGACGAGAAAATCGAACTGAATGTCAAAGTCCTTCAGATGAGACTATAAACCGAGGCCTCACGTAAAGTATCTTATGCATACTTTAAAGGCTTGTTTCGCCTTTCGAAAGAGTAGACCATTTTGTGCCGGTAGGAACGTATGACAAAATGTAAGACACAGACAGACAGACAGACAGACAGACAGACAGACAGACAGACAGACAGACAGACACACACACACACACACACACACACACACACACACACACACACACACACACACACACACACCAAAAAACCGCATGCACACAGGTGTTGTGTTTAGACACCATCCCGGAAGTGTAAATGGTGATGGGAAAAAAATGGTCGCACACACAAAGATCTCAATACACTTTCTCCTTGGTGAAATGCCTGTCGACTACTAGATAATTCAGACAGTTTATTATACACAGTACACACATTCACATTCCCTTACATAGTTTAGCACACCTGCTGAGGCGAGGTGCCGGCCTAGGTATTTATTTACTTATTTATCTATTTATTTATTCTTTTATATCGAAGATAAGGGAATAAGCACACATGTGCTTTTTTACATCCAGTCTCCGTGTGTATGTGTTTTGGTTAATTTTGTCACCTGTTCCCACCAGCACACAACGGCCTAATCTTCCGAATAGCAGAACAGGATTTAACGTGTGCGCAAAATTATCTGCGTGCGTTCGCACACGGAACCTCGGTTTAAAGCCTCATCCGAAGGACTTTTGGGGAGAGTGGAGTCGGCACTGGTGTTAACTCCAGGGGAAAATTCCCCTTTAAAGGGATTCGAACCCGGGTCGTCAGATTGCGAGCGCAATGTTCTAAGCACTAGGCTATCCCCCCCCCCCCCAATATGGCGCCTGGGGCCACATGTCAGAGACTCGGGGGGTGGAACAGCACCAGACAACTTGTTCTTCAGGACCAGGATCTGGATCAGGATGTAGCAGCCATGTCGCAAGGATGCTGCCTCCCTCCTCACCTCCCGTGGAAAATCTGTGCTAGGAAATCCTTCTTTTCTATCTCCCTCTTTATTTCTGCCCCGTTCCTTTTCTTCCTGTTACCTCCTTCTTATCTGTTTTCCGCCTACTTGATCCATTCTCTTGCTTTTGTTCTAGGCAGATTTAAAAGATAACAGTTCTCTTCTACACCGAAGTCGGATGCGCTGGGCAACTGCTGTTGCTGTCTGAGCATTTTACGAAGAAGTCTCTCTCCAGAGCCCCCTATGCTCATGTTGTTTGTTTGTCCGTCGTGTTCGACAATGACCTCCAAAACAGCAGAGGAGGCAGATGCTGTTCCGGAAATTGGGTAGAAATTTGATTATAGTGGAGATGCCTTGCCCACAGTAATCCCCACTCTCTCTCTCTCTGCCAAGTTGGCATAAGGACAGTCAGTGTTGGAGATGTTCTCCAAAGGCCAACTAGCCCCCATGGCTGCAGCACATAACAGACTGTGCAAGTCAAGCCTCCGAAGTCACTGTAAACGAACTTCACTATGCATATCTTCTCTTTATTTTTGTTGTTCCTTGGTTACAGTTCCGAGGTTCACCCATGGTGAGGTTTGTTTCTTTTTTTGTTTTTTGTCTTTGTTTTTGTTTTTTTTGCATATGCGAACGTTTTTGTCCACCGATCAGGTAGCTGCATTCTGACTTCAGGAATGGTGTCTAAACACGACTTAAGTGTGCCTGTGTTTTGTTGTTGTTTTTAAATTTTAATTCTGTCATTCGTTCCTTCTGGCATCCAATGGCCTACTCTTCCCAAAGGCAGAACAGATTTTAATGTGTGCGCACCAAAGATGCTCTGCGTGCGTGCGTTCGCACACGGGAAGCCCCATGAGAGAGAGAGAGAGAGAGAGAGAGAGAGAGAGAGAGAGAGGAGAGAGAAGAGAGAGAGAGAGAGAGAGAGAGAGAGAGAGAGAGGAGAGAGAGAGAGAGAGAGAGAGAGAGAGAGAGAACACTATTCTTAAACATGTTTCGGTTACAGTGCTAGATTAAGTTGAATATTTAGTTTCCTTGCAATTTTACTTTCATCCAGCTATAAATGGGTACCTGCCCTCTTTAGGGTCAGGGAAGGTAAAGCAGTGAGGGAGAGAAGATGGGCGCCTCCCTCAGTTATAATACTATGAAAGCGCCTAGAAAAGCTGAGGTCTCTGACACCTTGCTCCCCAACGATCACATAGGTTATGGGAACGCATTTACCTCTGATGTTGTCACGAAAGTGTGGTCATTGCGTTATGACGTCGTGTGTCTGTTCGTCATCACAGTCTGAACGCTGGGGAATCTATGCAAGTGACCTGTGACAAGTGTGACCTCACTGGGTCCTGGGTCAAGGCCACGAAGAAGGTGGCGGTATTCAGTGGGGGTCAGTTCACAAAGGTATGTTGTGGTGTACTGCGTTGTGTTGTGTTGTGTTGTGCTCTGTTGTACTGCGTTGTGTTGTGTTGTGTTGTATTGTGCTCTGTTGTACTGCGTTGTGTTGTATTGTGCTCTGTTGTACTGTGTTGTGTTGTGCTCTGTTGTACTGCGTTGTGTTGTATTGTGCTGTGTTGTGTTGTGCTCTGTTGTGCTGCGTTGTGTTGTTTTGTGCTCTGTTGTATTGTGCTCTGTTGTACTGTGTTGTACTGCGTTGTGTTCTGTTGTACTGCGTTGTGTTGTTTTGTGTTGTGTTGTATTGTGCTCTGTTGTACTGCGTTGTGTTGTTTTGTGTTGTGTTGTATTGTGCTCTGTTGTGCTGTGTTGTGTTGTTTTGTGTTGTGCTCTGTTGTACTGCGTTGTGTTGTTTTGTGTTGTGGTGTGTTGTATTGTGCTCTGTTGTGCTGTGTTGTGTTGTGTTGTATTGTGCTCTGTTGTACTGCATTGTGTTGTGTGTTTTGTGTTGTGCTGTATTGTGCTCTGTTGTACTGCGTTGTGTTGTTTTGTGTTGTGTTGTATTGTGCTCTGTTGTACTGAGTTGTGTTGTGTTGTGTGTTATTGTGCTCTGTTGTACTGCATTGTGTTATTTTGTATTGTATTGTGCTCTGTTGTACTGCGTTGTGTTGTTTTGTGTTGTGTTGTATTGTGCTCTGTTGTACTGCGTTGTGTTGTTTTGTGTTGTGTTGTATTGTGCTCTGTTGTACTGCGTTGTGTTGTTTTGTGTTGTATTGTATTATGCTCTGTTGTACTGCGTTGTGTTGTTTTGTGTT
>CM060318.1:72307644-72327644 GCA_030674155.1 Stramonita haemastoma
ACAACAACGCGAAACTAGGGAACACAAACTTAAGCTTAATGACTAGGTCTTGCATGTTTGATGGTAAAAGTGATGGCATTATCATTGTAGAAATGACGGGGTATTATGGGGGAAGGGCACTGAGCTAGGAGCAGTAGCTGTGGAAACGACAGTCATCATAGCCATGGCTTTCTTCCCGCTCTGACCAGTGGCATTGCTCGGTTTGCAGACGACACAGGAAAACCCTAGTACCACACCGCTCACCACAGATGACCCATCCACAGCCGTGACGACAGATGTAACGACAGCTGTAACAACAGATGTAACAACAGAGGTAACAACAGAGGTAACAACCACAGCAGAGACAACAGATGTAATAACCACAGCCGTAACTACAGCTGTAACAACCACAGCCGCAACAACAGCCGCAACAACAGCTGTAACAACAGAGGTAACAACAGAGGTAACAACAGGTGTGACGACAGAGGGAACAACCACAGCAGTGACACCAGATGTAACAACCACAGCCATAACAACAGATGTAACAACCACAGCCGCGACAACAGATATACCTACCACAGCCGCGACAACAGCTGGAGCAACCTCAGATGCAGCAACAAACAACAACAACCTCACCCGTCACATCCACACCAGGCGCCTCGTCAAAGAGCCCGGTGCCTTGCTGCCGCTGTGTGAAAAACGTGCCTTCCTCAGCCCTGCCAGCCAAGGAGCGGGACTCCATCCTCCAGGAGGCCACAGCGGCCATCAAAGCCACTCTGCAGGAGGACAAGAAGACCATGTCCTCCTATGTTCGCTCCAAGCAGTCGGCACCCGACAAGAGGATGTCCTCCACCATCGTGGGGACCAGCATCGGCATCACCTGCCTCGTCCTCGTCTTCACCTTCCTCATCGGCTCTGACCTCATCAACCTGGTCAGGTTTTTCACCACACCCACCCAGCATTGACCCTTTTTTTTGAGAACATATTCGCTTGTTGTTTTTGTTGTGCTGAATATGCTTCTTCGTGTTATAATGATTTGTTCTATGGTTGTTGGATGAGTATACCTTGTTTAACTAAAAAACAAAACCTCCAAGCAAAACAAAACAAAACCCCAATACGAAACAAAAACCCACAAACAATGCCACCTTTCCTTTCTTCGATGAATCCAGACTGCTACTAAGAATAATTATGCGATTTGCTTTTAACTAGAATGTGTATTTTGTGAATAATAATATATTTCCTGTTCTTCATCTGATGAAAACCTTTTAAAATCTCCTCATCCTATTATTAAATGTCAGAAGTTGAACAAGATTTCAGATGATACACGTCCTCCCGCCATTAGTTTTTTTTTTTTTGTTTTTTTTTTTTTTTTTGGGGGGGGGGGCAATTTTGCAAGCTGTAAGCTAAATTTTGTGCTATAATCAGAAAAGTACAAACTCAAATTACGACCTACATATATCAAACCTCAACATTCCAGCATGTCAAACAATCAACAACAAAAAAGGAATCACTCCTCGAAGTCGGAATGCTGCTATCTTCATGGTGGGCAAAAAACGATCGCATGCGCAAAAATCTCGCCATTGGTGAACCTTGGAGTTCTAGCCGAGAAACGAACCCGACTCCCCCCCCCCCCAAAAAAAAAAATTCCCTTCCCTCCCCCCTAAAAAAACACACACACAAAATTTTGAATCTATAAATCCTGTAAATTTATTTGAACTTATATAAGTTCTACAGCCTCAAAAATACATGTGCTGGGACAAAATGGTTGTCTTTGTCCCATTAATGGGTTTTCTTGCAGTGATTTTGGGATGGGACTATTCTGATGGTAACTCGCTTCTGCTCTGTGTGTGTGTGTGTGTGTGTGTGTGTGTGTGTGTGTGTGTGTGTGCGTGTGCGTGTGTGTGTGTGTCTGTCTGTCTGTCTGTCTGTCTGTCTGTCTGTCTGTCTGTGTGATGTCCGACGTCTTCTGTATCAGAATCGGCGGTTGTGACCATCACCAAACTAACACAGTGTCTGTGCATTGTTATTCATTATTGTTTACTATTCTATGTTTGACTACTCCTTCATGGCTGCGAGTGCTTCCTTTCTAAGCCAGCTACCGTGCAACCAGAATGAGCAACAACAATATAGCATTGTGGATGAAGAGGCAAGACTAATTCATGAACACACACACGCGCGCGCGCGCGTGCACATACACACACACACATACGCACACATGCACACACACACACGCGCGCGCGTGCACGCACACACACACACACACACACACACACTCTCTCTCTCTCTCTCTCTCTCTCTCCCCCTCACACACACATACACACACGCATGACGCACGCACGCAGCACACACTCACGCACGCGCGCGCACACACACACACACACACACACACACACACACACACACACACACACACACACACACAACACACAGCGCGTGCGCGTGCGAAAACTTGCCTGTATCATCACATCATTCGATTAGAGACATATTAAAATTTCAAAAGAGGACAGCACAATTCATAATCCCATTTTCCAACCCCTTTGAATGGTGTGTGTGTGTGTGTGTGTGTGTGTGTGTGTGTGTGTGCGAGTGCGTGTGCGTATGTGTGTATGTGTGTGTGTGTGTGTGTGTGAGAGAGAGAGAGAGAGAGAGAGAGAGAGAGAGAGAGGAGAGAGAGAGAGAGAGAGGAGAAGAGAGAGAGAGAGAGAGAGGAGAGAGAGAGAGTAGGCCTACCTATCTGTAAGGAGGGGTGATAGTAGTTCATTTACTGATTGCACAACTGTGATATTAAATGACAATGATTATGTTGACAATGATGATTGTTATGTGTATGTGCGTGCGTGCGTACGTGTGTGTATGTGTGTGTGTGTCAAACTTTTAACTTCTTAACAATTGTTGGAATAGGTTTAATCAGCCGAAACAGGTCTTCCATAGATGGCTGATTTCAGATCGTAACATCATTCAATGTTGTTTTTTTTCATTCGTAAACTCGTAAGAACACCAAACATCTCTGAATCTGCATCCATGACTTTTTCTTGTTGTTTTTCGGACATATACTGAGGGATGCTATAGCCATGTGGTTAAGACCGTTGGACTTCGATCCCGTGGGGCCATAAAATCGTGGGTTCGAATCTCGGTGTATGTATATACACAAGTAGAAAATCCATTGTGCGCTTTAAAGATCCGTAATGCATGTCAGCGTTGGTTGGGATACAGAAACACGAACATACCCAGCATGCAACATGTACAATGATATGAGCTCCTCTAGAGTCGGAATGTGTCGGTTGAGGCCAGCAGGCAGAGAGAGAGAGAGAGAGGAGAGAGAGAGAGAGAGAGAGAGAGAGAGAGAGAGAGAGAGATTCTTTTATTTCGAGGATAATGGAATAAGCACTCGCGTGCCTTTTTACATCCAATCCCCCGTGCGTATGCAGTTTTTGTAAATCTTGTCATCTGTTCCCACCGGCACACAATGGCCTACTCTTCCGAAAAGTGTAACGGGGTTTTAACTTGTGCACAAGATGTTCTGCGTGTGTTCGCACACGGGACCTCGGTTTATAGTCTCATCCGAGAGAGAGAGAGAGGGAGAGGGAGGGAGAGAGAGAGAGGAGAGAGAGAGAGAGAGAGAGAGAGAGAGAGAGAGAGAGAGAGAGAGAGAGAGAGAACGTGTATAGATTTGCAAGACAAGGCTCATTAACAGCTTCTTGTCTCCTGCATGTTTTGATACCGTTCTCTGAACTTGCTGTAGTCATTTTCTTACAGTAACCATAGCCTGGCACTTTCGGGGATTTCTTCTAAATGCGGCTATCATTTTTTTTAAATTGCTCTAAAATTTTTTGTTGTCTTTTGTCAGCTCTCTCCAACAAATCACAAATCTTTTCAAGACCCCCACCTCCCCCCCCCCACCAAAAAAAAGGAGAAAAAAATCATAAGCCCACCTGACCAGGCATATGTGTTGTTATTGTCATCAAATTCTTGAGAAGGTAACATCAAAGACTGTATAATTTGATTGTAAAGAATAAACTTGTCATCTTGACTTATACATTTTCTGCTTGTTTTGTATAGCCTGACTGATAAAAAAAAGTATACTAGTTGATATCTTGTTCTATCTCCTTACTTTTATTGACGTATTATGTGTAACTGAGATATTATGTTATTGATTCTCTGTGAAGAGAATGAAAATAAGTAGACGTGAACCAACTTTTACAGTGTGTTTATTAAAAAAATCTTTTTATATGTAATTCTTTTACCATAAAGAGATAAACAGATTTAAATGTAAAAAACCAACAACAAAAAAAGAAAAAAAAATCTTCTTATTGATGGACAGGAGACAGTAAAACAAAACATTTTAATTTTAGAGTGAGGTGTGGGGAGATAGAAAAGAGGAATTTTCATCATGACAAAAAAACAAACAAGCAAGCAATAAACAGCAACTGGACACTGCCAAGAGTAGCCCTTCCCGCCTTTACTTGAGAACAGAGTAGAACAATCATTAAAAAAAAAAAAAAAACAGCACGAAATTCACTGCCAAAAGCAAGCCTCTTGTTTCTTTTTTGTGCTTTTTTCTTTACCTTTTTTTTCCAACCTGCAATGTGAACTGTGAGCAGTTTCACCTGCCACTGAAAAAGCGTTCAGCTCTGCCCACTGCGTGGGGAAGGTGAGTTTTGCATGTGTTCATTTCAAACCGCCCTCAGCTGCACTGCGGACCACTCACACTGCTGAGACAGTATTAGGAGGGGAAAGGCCTCTGAAGACAGGAAGATTCCAACTTTGCTGGAGGAAGACTGAAGAAGCAAAAGGCGTAAGTATTTAAAACAAATAATTTGTAATTGATAGTACACCTTTACTGTTATTGAGTATTTAACAGCCTGCTAGATACAAACTTTTTTCGGGCTAAAGAATATTCTTGGATCATTTTGTATAGGAGTGGTATCTTGCAGTGCTTGATAACGCCTAAAGTTATTGGGGGGGGGGGGGGGGAGGGATCCCTCTGCAGTCTTATAATGTCATGTAGAATGGCTCCAAACAAAGTGATTACAGCTGTCTGAGTGATTGTAATAGGCTTGATTTTTATTTTCTTCATGCCGCTCCTGTAGTAGCAACAGTAATAGTAGTAATATGGGGACTGGATCAGCAAATTTTCAAAGATGGTCGAATTGTTTTACTCAAGTATATATTTTTTTTATCAGCATTGAAACAACTTTCAAAAATAACACAGAAAAAGATAAAAGAAATTAAAATTGGGTTTCTAGCAGTGGTGAACATTTTTTGGCAAAAAAGAAACCGGCCATCTGGAATAGATTAATTTATGATAAAACTACAGTAAAAAAAAAAAAAAATTAAAAAAAAATCAGGACACGAGTACCTTTTTTGTTTTTCTTCTTCCAAAACTGCACAAGGAGTCCTTGGGATGCCAGGCAGAATAGCTGTTGCCAAGTCCCACATTTCATAAGTTGTGTGCCAAATCCTTTGTTTCTGCAAATAATTTTCTTCCATTCTGCAATGTTATACTTCAACCATTTTTGTCATCCCTTCAGTACTTCCTCACAATGTCCCCAGAAACGAGTTCAATTAAATTGACCGTTGGATCTTGTTTTATGTCTGTATAGATGTATCTGATGTTCAGTCTTTGTATAGACCTTTTTTTCTCTTTTTTATTTCGAGGGTAATGGAATAAGCACTCGTGTGCTTTTTTACACTGTCCTCGTGTGCATGCAGTTTTGTAAATTTTGTTATCCGTTCCCACCGGCACACAATGGCCGACTCTCACGAAAAGCGGAACAGGATTTAACGTGTGCTCAATGTGTTCTGCGTGCGTTAGCACACGGGGCCTCGGTTTACAGTCTCATCCGAAGCATTTTTGGGGGAGAGGGAGTCCGCACTGATGTTGACTCCAGGGGAAAAAATCCCCTCGAATGGATATCGAACCCAGGTCATCAAATTGCGAGCGCAATGTTCTGACCGCTAGGCTATGTCCCGTCCCCTATTGTCCTGTCAGATGGTCTGGCATATTTCATGATTTGTGACAATGTCGTGCTTATGTTTTCTAGGTTTCCCACAGCACCAGGAGCCCTATAACCAAGCTGGTCGTTGAGGGGACACGAGGGAGCGTTGGTCGACAGTTTTCTCCAGGCTGGTTTGTCTTCAGTCTTTCGCACCAACACCGCCTTGTCGAGGCCACACACAGCAGACATCAACCTACCGCCCTGAGAAGAGAATGTTGTTAATTGAAGACAATCCCTACAGGACATTCTACAGCAGAACATTTGGATGCAGGTGTTGGCACTTTACTGACAGGGATAACTGACTAAGGGTTTGGCCAGGGGTACATGAGAGTGTAGTGTTTCCTTCAGGGAGGTAAAACAACTGTGGCAGGCGTTTCGAAGTCGGCAAAAACAACAGTGACGGAAAAACAAGGGAAGATGGCTTCGCAGCATCTTTGTTTCAACAGTAAGGATGACTTATACCTCCTGCCCAGAGAAGATCATGTGACAGAGACTAAGGAATGGACACTGCAGACTCGGACATCTCGTGTTCACCAAGTTCCACATTGGAAATTCTGAGGCGTGCCCCTGTGGCACTTCTTCCATGACATCAGAGCATTTCCTCCAGACCTGTCCAACACACCAAAACCTGAGGGCCGATATCTGGCCTTTTGACCTGCTGATAAGGGACGAGTTCTTCCCACCCCTGGAGAGCCTTCGGTGTAGTGTACTGCGGCGTTTGTCAGGACCTCCAGAGTGGCTGTCTCAGCTTTGACTACAAAGAAGCGAGTCGAGATCTGAAGTAAAGGGGATCATCGGCAGAACCCACGCCTACTTCACAGTTCTTCTGGTAAGTTTTTTTTTTTTTATAATATATTCAATTATATCATATTTTCAAAAGTGTACTTTCTTTTAGTACTTTTTTATTTTATTTTGCTAGAGCTCCGAGGTTACAACGGTGGGATATTGGCATACGTGACCAGTTTTTACTCGCCCTTTTAAGGTAGCCGCATTCCGACTTAGGGGATGGTATCTAAAGACACCAGGTGTGCATGCGGGTTTTTTGTTGTTTTTTTTTGTCAGCCATTTTTACCTGAAAGCAATGGCCTTCTCTTCCGAAAGGCAGGACGGGTTTTAACGTGTGCGCAATTCTGCGTGCATTCGCACACAGAATCAGATTACAGTCTCGTTTGAATAACTATGGGGAGGAGGGGGGTCGAGTCTGTACTGTAACACCAGAAGAAAAACACTTCTTGAATGGATGGCTCGGTGATGGCTCGATCCGGGCTGTTAGATCCTGAAGACGGCTTTAACCACTCGCCTGTCTCTCTCTCCCCTATGTGTTATTTTAAAACTCACTTGCATCAAGCCGTGACTATTTGCATTGCCTGACATCTGGAATTCCAGGAAAAAATGTAAAATGTTGATGGGGTTGCACAGATGCACTAACAGTGGTTGGTTGTTTGTTTTTAAAGCGCTTTTTACATTTACTTGCTGGTACACAAAGATGCATACATAAAATGGGAATTACGAACCCAGAACACGCACGCACGCACGCACGCACGCTCGCTCGCACGCACGCACGCACGCACACACGCACACAGTCACACACACACTCACTCACACACTCTCTCTCTCTCTCTCTCTCTCCTCTCTCTCTCTCTACTCTCTCCTCTCATCTCTCTCTACTCTCTCTCTCTCTCACACACACACACACACACACACACACACACACACACACACACACACACACACACACACACACACACACACACACACACTTTTTAAAGGGATAAAATAGGAAAGCAGAAATGTTTATATTTATATTGGTTTTGATCGCTATATATAACGAAATAGAATAGGAAGCTATTTCATGTACAATTTTGGAAGTTTACAAAATGTTCTCCATGCGTTCGAACACAGGACCGGGGACTTTTGGGGGAGTGGAGTAGGTACTGGTGTTGAACTCTAGGGGAAAAATCCCCTCGAACGAGTGGCTCAGTGGTGGCTCGAACCAGCTATCAGATCAGACACATCACTTTAACCACTAGGTTATCCCGCCCCCTTTGTAGTCTGACTTTTTGTGTGTGTGAATGTAGACCATGTAGTTATCATTGTGTTCATGGTCTTTGTACCAGATCTTCGCCGGTAATGTGACCCTCGTCATCCAGAGATAAGCCAGTCAGTCAAGTCAGTTAAGTCAGTCAGTCAAGTCAGTTCAAGTCAGTCAGTCAAGTCAGTCAAGTCATTAAGTCAAGTCAATCAGTCAAGTCAATCATCTTCAATCATCCCATGAAAGGCCATTACAGTGGAGACGCCACCGCCAGATGTTGGAGCACATGACCCAGGACATGTCCAAGATCCCCATGATGATTAAGAGGACAGATGTCAGGTCTATGGGGCTTGAAGGGTTTAGAATGGGAGAAAGGAGAAAGTGCTTCAGAAAATCCCTCAAGGGCAGACCTCGTGCCGAGCCTGGTCCCGTTGCCCAGGGATCTAGAACAATCCATGTCTGTTATCTCAACTGGATTGAACAGCAAAGAGTTTGGGGGCTTTCGTGTCAGAGTGGCGTCAATATGACCTCCCATCTCTGCAACACTTCAGGGACTAAATGCGATGAGAGCAGGAGAGGCTGTGGTCCTTGTGGACATCCGCTATCCGAAATAGCTCCGACCGTAAAACAGAGGTAGTGTTGCTAAGTATCCGGACAGCAACCTCTGCCTTGCACACACTGTAAGCACGTCAGTACAGGTTGTAGCCTGTCAACGTGTGTGTGCACACTGTCCACAAAAGTAACCCAGTCTCTCAACATTTTCTTTGCTCGAATAAAAATTTGTCCCTGAAGTTCCGCAAGGCTCACTGACCAGAGTTGAAATTTTGTCCCTATCCTCAGTGGTCACAAGGGAGCCCATCAACCGTGTCGCCGAACAAGGATTTTGGTGCCTAAAATGGCAGTACTGCCAACCCTTGCACACTGTGATCATGAAGGGAAGGGACACCTCTTGCCCCCAAACATGTCCTCAAGCACTTCCCAGACCTTCTGGGTCACTCCCTTCTTGCTCTGATTCCTCAGAAGTCTGGCATTGGTGTCAACATCGTCAGGGGATCGTATCGAAGTTCTGGGCATGTCTCTCAAATCGTGGCTGCAATACCTATGAAAACATCCCAACAGACACACTGCACCAACTCCTGAGAGGAAACCCAAACCCTGAAAAAAGCTGCCGCCATCGTCAGACACTCACTCCAAGGAGAATGTCAAGTCTTCTTTTCACCGATGCCCTGTCAGTCCACAAGTCCTGTCCACAGACAATGAAGCAGAACTCCAGCAGGAACTATCAGCTCCTTCAAAAACACACGTGTTATTCTGAAATGGTCGCTGCCCACTGTGGTATACCTGGCAAACAGGTTGGACTTGCAAAGCAGGATGCACAGAAAGAGCAGTACGAAAGCCGCCTCAACTTCTTGAAAATAGTCATCAAATCAGTGGCCCGACCCAAAGTAGAGAAGACGACTACCATCATTTCAAGAGAAAAGTGAGTCATCCTGCACTGGGCACAGCAGGCTAATTCACCACATGTCTACAAAGCTAAACTCATCCCTCTCACCTGTATACCTGTGGTTAAGAAAACAAGACAGGTGAGCACATCCTTCAAAGATGCACGCTGTCCAGCGACCTGAGGAAGACTGTGTGGCCCACGAGAGAACCCTGCAAACCAAGCTGTAGGGCTTCAAGAGAGGAGCTGGAAAGAACACAGCATTGTTTTCCCCAGACATCTGACGATGGACATCAGTGGAGAGGAGAAGTGACTGCAGTACGCATCAAAAACTCCAAACGTAAGTACACAGACTTTTCTTTTGTTCCTGGGCTAGAGCTTTGAGGTTCACCAATAGTGAGAATTTGCGAATGGGACCGACCGTTTTTGCCTATCATTCATGAAGCTGCATTCCGACTTCGGGGTGATGTCTAAACACACCAGAGTGATACATCTTTTATTTCAATTTTTTATATAGATTTTGTCATCTGTTCCTCCAGGCACACAAAGGCCTACTCTTCCGAAAGGCAGAACGGGTTTTGGACGTGTGCACAATATGTTCTACTGTGCGTTAGCACACAGTACAGTTTTATGGTCTCATCCGAAGGACTCAATGGCAAGGTTGGCGTCGTGTACTGACTTTTTCTTATAAATCTTCCCCTTCAAACGTCGTGCTTTTCGTGTGTTGAGATCGACAAACCAGGCCATCAGATCACACGCTCAACGCTCTAACCACTAGGCTACTCCGCTCCCAACTTGATTTTAGTCACTGCTTTAAAACCCGCAGAACTGAACTTGTTTTCCGTTCATATACCAACTGGATGTGAAATCTGACAAAAATATAGGGGGAAAATCACTGGGGAAAATGGAATTTACACATGTATTTCTGAGATCAATTTCACTGCTTTGGGAATCGCTAGTGTTCAAATGGGAAGGTGGGTTTTTTTCCGATAAGATTTAATTTGTTTTATCATGTAAACTGTGGAGATTGCTAAAGTTGCTTGTTGACGGTTTTTCAGTGGTTCTGGTGCCAAACCAAAGTATCCAGCAGCCAGCATGTCCGAAGTTTAAATCTGGACTTCAGGTAACGGTCAACAAGGAGGACAACAGGACAAAGTCCCAGTCTACGAGTTATGTTAATTAAACGGCTAGTCATTAATTAATCCACAACAAGATCCGGATATTCAGTACCAACGTCAAGTCGGGCCTACAGTACGGCTCAGAAACCTGGTGGGTAACAAAGACCAACACCCAAAAACTCCAGACAGTCACCAACAGATGTCTTAGGAACATCCTCGGTATCAGGTGGCCAGAAGTCGTCTCAAACGAAGAACTGTGGGACAGGACCAGACACGCTCAAGTCGAGACGGAGATCAAGAAAAGGAAATGGGGATGGATCGGCCATACGCTCCGCAAGCCTGCTTCAAATGTCACCAGGCAGGCCCTTAACTGGAACCCACAAGGGAAGCGGAAAGTAGGTCGACCAAAACAGACCTGGCAGAAGCATTGAAGCAGAAACGAAGGCACCCGGGAATGACATGGGCCGAGCTGAAGAGGATCTCCCAGAACCGAGTCCGTTGGAGGAGTGTTGTTGCAGCCCTATGTTCCCACGGGAATTCACAGGCATAAGTCAAGTCAGTCATTAAGTGTAGCAGAATAATTATACACAGGTCTGAGAATGGTCTGTGTGCTATTAGACAACCAACTGATGCTGATGGCACCACTGTGACATTCTGCAAGTATCTGATGGGGGCCTCTGGTGGGGCCTCTGGTGACTCGCACAAGGTGGTGACCATCCTGGATTGACCCTTGGCCAGGGTGTTGATACAAGGAACGACATTATCGTTGGGTTAAACTCCATTTTAACTGTATATACTTAGTTTTGAGGTTTTAAAAGATAAGGTGACAGACCCAATATGGCCTTTGAGGTCGGTGGTGCTATAAACAAGATTGTTTTAGATTGGGTGTTGTTTTTGTTGCGGTTTTTTCGTCGTTGTTTTTCTTTCATAATGAATGTGGGTTGATAATTCGTTGTGGAAAAAAACTTCTTTTGCAATGCCTGTGGCACTGGTAAACTTGTTTTCTTTCAGTGAATCGAATCATATTTAATGAATAGGAAAAAAAACCTTACGATAATCTGCCCCTTGAACTGCTATTTGATTTTTTATATATTTTTTTAGAATAGGAAAACAATCCCTTAATGGAAAATGGGTAAACTTGTTCCATAACCTATGCAGTCCTTGGGCAGCTCGGCATCGGAGACCTTAGAAACAGAAAATGGAAAATGGGCAGTTGAATGGGCAATGATTCGGCCTGGAGTAGAAATGCGTTCTAAAAAAAAATGTGCACTTTTAAAAAAAAAATCCTGGTCATGTGATGAAAAAAAGCAGAACTGTTCATTGCTGTAGGAAAATTCTCTCTTGCCACCAGACATTTAATTGAAAAATCTGAGAAGGCAGTTAACGTTAATTTTTGGATGAAGGGAATAGGTGACAAGTTTCACAGTATCATAAACAAACCTGTGTGTTGATTTGCCAATAGTATATAATTCCTCACGGCACTGTAGTGTAAACTTCATCCATGAGAATGATTAGATATATATGCTTTTTAACGAATATTTGAATAAGATTAACGAGGAGTTTCATTTCACAAAATATGGGGTTAAGTATGGTGCGCGTGTGTGTGTGCGTGCGTGCGCGTGCTTACTCGTCTGTGATTAAAGAGGGTAGTTGTGGGGAGGATATATCGGGCCGGAAAGAGGCAAGGAAGGGAAAGGGGTGTTCAGGAGGGGTAGAGATGCTCATGTAGAGCAGTGAGGATAGAAAAGAGGGGACGGCTGGCATATTTTTTTCTTACATGGTTTATTTGGGGCTCTTTTTAGGGAATGTGGCGTGTTAAAAAATTAATGTCCGGCTTGATGACGATAGCGAAACTGATGATACAACTTTTTAAAAAAATGTCTGGGGCTGATATCCCTTTATTTCTTTTACTTCGAGGATAATGGAAATTACTTTTTAATATCCAGTCCCCGCGTTAGGCATTTTTGTGTCATCCGCTCCCACCGGCACATGATGGCGGAACAGCTTTTATCGTGTGCGCAAGACGTTCTGCGCGCGTTCACACATGGGACCACGGTTTATTCAAAGGGCTTTCTGGGATAGCAAAACGATAGCAAACTGAAAAATTGCGCACACTGAAGTCCAGAACACAGCCTTAGCTGTTGATGGGACTGGTGATTTGGGTTTAAAGCTCCATACTATGGCGAGCTATGTACCATCGTGTCTACAGCTACACACCATTTGTCTATGTGCTATTGTGTCCATGTGTACTCTTAACATACAGACCGACCAGCTGACAGACAACCCTTACCCGCGGCACTTAACCTGTTAATACTAACCTTAACCCTAACACCTCACCACAACTCTAACCCTGGCCCCACATGTGGACACAAAAGGCAGGTGGATAACATGGTGTATGCTGACACACTAGATCTAGCTAAAATTTTCTTACGCGGTTATTTTTTCACGTATATTCTTTCATTTTGAGGAAAATGGAATAAGCACTCGTGGGATTTTTTTGTTACATGTCATCCAATGCCCGTATATTTGGCATTCGTTCACACCGGCACACAGTGCATACTCTTGCAAAAGCGGAACAGGCTTTGTGTGTGCAATATGTTCTGTGTGCATTTGCACATAGGTCTTTGGTTTAAAGCTAAACATCGGAAGCATGGGGTCGGGGGTACCGATATTAACTCAAGGGGGAAATCCTCTCGAACGGGGTTTGAATCTGGGTCTGCAGATTGCGAGCACAACGCGCAACGTTCTAACCACCAGGCTAACTCGTCTCCATAGTTGGTGGGAGGAGTGGTGCTAGAGTTTGGGGAAAAGGATGATAGGGTGAGGGGGGGGGGGGGGGGGGGGCAGGTCGGTGGATGTTAGAATGTTTCGCTACATATTCAAATTCAAAACACTTTGTCACACAGAGAAATTCAAGCGAGGGAAGGGGAAAGGGGAGACAGTCACTTTTTTCGATAAGGTTCAGGGGAAGGTAGAGTTTGAACGCGAAGCATTTTAGAAAAAAAAGTTCAAATACAAAAGGTGATGGTTTTAGAGTGTATGATTGAAAAAAAAATCATCTGAAGGGGTGGGGGCGCATCTCAGAAAAAAGTAAACCCAGTAGTAGGGGAGGCAGGTTTTAGAATGCACTATTAACTGCGGAGAGGTACTGGTGGGTGAGGATGTATTAGAGAAAAATGGAGTTGTAAAAGGGGTAGTGTGTGTGTGTGTGTGTGTGTGTGTGTGTGTGTGTGTGTGTGTGTGTGTGTGTGTGTGTGTGTGTACTACAGGCAAATCAACGGAATGGTATACCATAGGTATTTGTCATCACCAGCGTATCATCAGTGCGTGCATTTGGTTCAAAGAAATCTTTTAATTTGCTTGATTTTCGATTTAAAAACTGAGGTTTAAAAAAATCGCCGCAATTTTGGAAAGGATGGAGGCGAAGTATTGGAACGCCACGTCAAAAAAAAAAAATAAAGCGATAGTTTGATAAAATAAAACGGTGTACAACTTCTTTACCGACCTTGCATTAGAAAAGACGGAAGAACTCCGTGGTCACAGAACTTGCTCTCCTCCAGCTAAGATTTAGCAGCACTGAGCGTGGTTACCAAATGAATGGGTGACTCTTTGTACACCTGGGGCTTCGGTACAGTCCCCCGGTTCACCCAGCTGTAAATGGGTACCTATGTCTTTAGGGACGGCTGAGGTAAAGCACCGAGGGAGAGGAGATGGGTGCCGCCCTCATGCTGGCACCTAGAGAAGCTGAGGTCTCTAACACCTCGCTCCCCAACGACTGCATAGGTTGTGAGACACCTTTAACCCCCCCCCCCCCCCCCCCCTATTTCCTATCATTCCCGAGTCAAAATTAGTTTTGTATATTATTTTGAAATAGGGTTTGAAATGGAGTTTCATGCGCATTATCTTTAATCATTGCATTTGGACCCCCTCTCCCCCCAAAGAATATATATAAATTTGAAACGCTTTCCAATCAAAGTTTATTCCAGCTGGAAACCCCAATTGTCGGCATGTTAGTTGGTGGGGTTTTTGTTGTTGTTGTTGTTTTGTTTTGTTTGGGGGGGGGGGGGTGTCTTTTTTTTTTTTTGCTTTGGGGTTGTTAGTGTTATCAGTGATTTTTAGTGTTATCAACGATTTATTTGCTCTGTTAGTACACTTCATTGAAAAAAGTTGCCCGAGCCCAGTTAAGCTTGCTCTAGAATCTCAACTGGTAATGTACGAAGGAGTGGATAAACTTTTACATCCCATTTTGATTACCAATTAGAAAGGCTCAAGAAAATGTTCCTCTAGATTTACAAAGATTATTGTAACCATCACTGCTTCCATTGTTCCTGTATTTCATGACGACCCTGTACAAAATTGATAAATTACCTTAGAATTTTCTCTTTTTTTTTTTTAAGTGGTGAGCACACACCACTGGCACTTGACCACCCAACTGACTTTCTTTCCTGAGGAAAATACAAGATTTGCACAACTCATCTTAAAAACTTGAAAGCTGGTGTTTAGCACTTAGTCATTCAGGGCGTCTGCTTTCTGGCTGTAAAGACAACCTGGCTGGAATTGAAAGTTTTTTTGTGACTTGTGTTTAAAATATTTTTGAATGAACAATCATTCTGGTCAGATGTTCAAATGGTAGAATTCAAAAGCGAGCAAAAGTCAGTTGGTCGGTCACTGTGTCACTGCTGGTCAGAGCATTGGGAAAAGCCTACTTCCCCCTTCAGCCAAAAAAGCTGGAGTAAGGGTTGGGTAGCCGGCTCGCAGCTAAAATAAAAACGAAATGAAATGGAAATTTCAGAATGACCAAACAAAAATTGCCCAAACTTGATGGAAAGTAATACAAATCGGCCCAAACAATTCTGCTCCTTAATGAGTGACAAAAATTAATCTGAACTCGCCCAGAGAAGAGAGAGAGAGAGAGAGAGAGAGAGAGAGAGAGAGAGAGAGAGAGAGAGAGAGAGAGAGAGAGAGAGAGAGAGAGAGAGAGAGAATGGTAATAAAGAGCTCGGTAGAAGGAATGGGACATTTTGAAGCATAGGAAATGCTACCATTTCTCTTTTGAAACTGTGTTCAATATTCTTATAAAACAAGAGTATTAGTTTACTGATATATATGTTAACATACAACTCCTTGCAACAATTTTGGCTTAGCTTATGCCATAAAAATCTGAGTTTTTTTAATTGTATTTTAGACTGTGTTCAATAACTTAATAGTATAGAGTAGTCTAGTATTAGTTTGATATTAATTTTGTCTTATCATACATATTATAACAATTTGGTTTGTCGTAAAAATGTGTGCGAATGTTTCCAGTGTGTGTGTTTATTTTATTTTATTTTTTTATTCTTTTATATCGAGGATAACGGAATAAGCACTAGTGTGCTTTTTTTTTTACATCCAATTCCGTGTGTATGCATTTCTGTCATCCGTGTGTGTTGTGTTGTGTGTGTGGTGTGTGTGTGTGTGTGTGTGTGTGTGTGGTGTGTTGTGTGTGTTCGTGCGCGCACGTGTGTGTGTGTGTGCACGCGCGTGTGTGTGTGTGTGTGTGTGTGTGCGCGCGCGCGCGCGCAAACTGCGAGTGTGTGGATGCCGGGCATACCGTGAGCGTATGAGTGTTTGTGATTTTACTTGGGTGAGTTTATGACTGGCTGAGGTACTGCTGATTTGTAGATAGTTTTAATATTGGAAGGGTACATTATGATGTTTTGGTACTGCTGTGTTGTGGGTATTTTTCCCGTTATATTAAAATGTTTACATGTTTACCTTTATCATATGTGGCTTGTACCCGCTTGAATTTCTCTGTAAGTGTTTTGAATTGAATTTGAAAAAAACGATCTTTGTTGAGAGTTCTATTCGTGACTCGAGTGGCTGTGTGTTAAGTGTAGAGTATGTGCGCAACATCTCAGATGTATACCACACAAATCTCTGTCTCTCCGTATCTCTTTCTCTTTCTTTCTTGTTCTCTCTCTCGTTCATTCACTTAAACACGCATGTGCACTTCACTTAAATATGTGCACTTGTGTACTTGTGCGCGCGCGCTAGCACACACACACACCACAAACGCATCTTAAAAACGGCATGCCTTCCTCCCCCCCCCCCCCCCCCCCCCCCCCCCCCTCCTCTCTCTCTCTCTCTGAATGAAGAAAACGAAATACGCCGATAGGGCTAGGGGGTGTGATAGCAAGTGCTTTAAAAGCCTTTTATCATTTGAATAACCCGACGTCATCTACAAACCTCCTTCCTACACACTTGTGTATGAGTATACATACATCAACCATAACCCCAGAGTTTGCATTCTAATAAAGGACACATTGCAAGGCTTTCCAGACTAAATCCCGCCCCTCTTGTTTTCCAAACACAAAGCATGAGAAAAGTCTACACTCAACAAGACATGAACAACGGACCCAGAGATACCCATTACGCACAACTTATCTGATACCCTAACTTTTATTCATTGTTCATAGCTGTAACCATAGATTTTTTTCAAAAAAGTGTTAAAGGAAATGTCCTACATGTCGAGGATAGAACAATGCTACGTTTCTGGAATAAAGTCTTTCAAGAACTGAAACACTTTTCGAAATAAGACTTGAAATTCAAGCTGGGATATAACAATATTTCACATTCGTTTACAAGAAAACCTTTATGTGTACGATGTTTCTGTTTTGACTTTATGCCATGAACATCTGTTTATAATTAGCATTTTGTTTTGTGATTATGTCACTGGACCTTGTTTTTTGCTAATAAGTCTGATAGTTTGATCCATTGAATAGTGTAATGAGAAAACACAAAAGTAAAACAAAACCCAACTTATTAACTTGAAAAGATAAACTAACAAAACAATATGGAAAGTCCAACTCTTCGAAAACGCAATGTACTGTATCAAACATACTATTTTTTAACAGAAAAGCTGTATTCAGTTTATAATTCCAGTCCTGTAAGCTACAGACTTTTTTTTTTCGTTCCTCAGCGAAAACTCCAAGGTTCACCAATGGTGAGATTTTGCGTATGCGACCGTTTTTTGTGCCTACCATTAAGGCGGCTGCACTCCAAAGTCGAGAATACACCTGTGTGCATGCGATTTTGTAAAAAAAAAAAAAAAAAAAAAAAAAAAAAATTCTTTTCCGTTCCTACTGGCACAAAATGCGGAACAGCTTTTTAACGTGTGCGCAAGATATTTCAATTTTATTTTTTATTCTTTTATATCGAGGACAATAGAATAAGCAATCATGTACTTTTTACATCCAGTCTCCGTGTGTATGGAGTTGTGTAAATAATTGTCATCCGTTCACACCGGCAAACAATGGCCTACTCTTACGAAAAGCGGAACAGGATTTAACGTGTGCGCAAGATGTTCTGCGTGCGCTCGCACACGGGGCATCGGTTTATAGTCTCATCCGAAGGACTTTTGGGATACTCTGCGTGTGTTCGTACAAGGGTCCTCTGTTTATAGTCTCATGTAAAGAACTTTCGGGTCAGTACTGGTGTTAACTCCAGGGTAACATTTCCTACAACGGGCGCCTCTGTGGTGGCTTGATCCGTGGCCGTCAGATCATGGGCCCATTGCTCCAACCACTAGTCTATCTCTCACCCCCCCCCCCCCCTTCCTCCCTAAGCTATATAAAAATGGGGAGTTGAAGGGCGTGAGCATGCAGCAGTGCTGTTTGGATGTGTTGTTACTGACGGTGGAAAAGAGGAAAAAGGCAATAGGCCTACTATAAGTTGGCTTTCAGGACAAAACCACTTTTATTGCTCTGTATATCAAAGTGTGCACACGAAAACATCATCCATGTCACGATTCAGGTAGTAATGGAAATCTTCTTTTTTTTTAATCGAATATTGTAAAAAAAAAAAAAAAAAAAGAAGAAAAGCGTACATTTGTTTTTAGTTGTTTCAGCTGAAAGTCTCTCTCTCTCTCTCTCTCTCTCTCCATCTCCTCACTCTCTCTCTCTCTCTCACACACACACCCCACACACACACACACACACACACACCACACACACACACACCACACACACACACCACACACAGAGTTGTGTTGTTGATGTTTTTTATTTGAATGAATGCCAACATCTCAATTATGTATGATGAGATGACAGAGAAGAAAATAAAACCAGAAACACCCTACCCACCCCCCTCCCACTTTAAAGACAGGGATCAATCAATCCTCCGCAATCTGACCATCCTGCTACTTGACAGCACACACTGCTGTGACACAGACCTACAAGACAGAGGAGAGATCCACGACTTTAGCAGCAAATAACGTGTACGAGTTTAACATGACCCCGCTAATAATAACAAAAAAGTCTTCAAATCAAGGAATCGCACTGATGGTGGCGTCACAATCTTTACCACAAAAGCTCATTTCAGCAGGAGAGGGAATTGACAACTAACAGCGCCCCCAGGGTGGCGGGAGAGCATCCAGAACGCGTACAGGGTCATCAAAGTGGCGCACTCCGTGTAGCGTGTATGGCACTTCCTCACCAGCACTCCCAGACGGGCCTTGTTGCGAGTCTCCAGGTCAGAGAAGGCGGAGAAGAAACGCTTCCCACGGCCATCTTTACCCTTGCGGGTGTACGTGTCGCCACTGGAGTAGCGCGCAGAACGATGATGCACAGCTAACAGAAATTTGACCACGGGCTGCACGGCTGTTTTCACTGCCGTCAGTGCAGGAGCCATGATGACTAAAGCTCTAAGTTAGGCTAGCGCTGCTTTGTCCAAAAAGTTCTTTTCTCAAATGAATGTAGAAGAGTGTCCTTACGCCCGAGGCTGAATCCTAGGTGGTCCGATTCTTCACACCTGCATCATCTGCTTTCTCCCTCTACCTCTTCTTGTTTTTCCGAGTGCTCTTTTTGCCACTGTCCTCCATGGCATCTGACTCGACTGTGCCAGAGGTTCCGGACACTTGGCCTTGTACTGCAATGCAAAAAACACGCATGAACGTGCGATGAGCATCCATGTATGATACGTGCACACACACACACACATACACACGCTCGAAGGCGTTACGTGGGCGCGCGCGTACACACACACAAACATACATACACACACACGCGCGTGCAACCACGCGCGCGCGCGCGCGCGCGCGCACACACACACACACACACACACACACACACACACACACACCACACACACACAGAACCTCACGGTTTACTTGTTGGGAGGTGTAAAACTCCTGTAAATGAGAGTATGGTGCTGCCTATATGGTAAGGTACTCGAGTACACCCTGTATGTACTTACTGTCTCACATGGAGTATTCCCAGGTGGGATGAGTGAGACAGAGTGTATGTCCTGGGTGACTCCCAGGATGTTAAGCTATGGAACTTTTGCACTAACAAAGCAAGGACTACAACACATGACTTTGCCATCTATGTGCTGACCAGCTAGCTGCAAGCAGGGCGGAAGACTCACCCAGAGCTGCAAAGTCTTTCACGGAGGGG
>CM060318.1:72332644-72362644 GCA_030674155.1 Stramonita haemastoma
AAAGATCCATATAAACAGAAAGGTGGCAGGACGGATGAGAGTTCACCCGCCTAACAAATAAACCGTAATGTTCTGGGTTCGATTCCAGCCTTGTCCTGTCTTCCCAGTTTGACGGTCAGATAATGCAAAATTCTCACCATTGGGGAACCTCAGAACACACACACACACACACACACACACACACACACACACACACACACACACACACACACACACACACACACACACACAAGAGGATAGGGATAGCTTAGTGGTCAGAACATTGCGCACGCAATTTGACGACCCGAGTTCGAATCCCGTTGGAGGGGATTTTTCCCCTGGAGTTAACATCAGCGCTGACTTCACTCTCCCCAAAAGTCTTTCGGATTAGACTGTAAACCGAGGCCCCGTGTGCGAACGCACGCAGAACATCTTACGCACACGTTAAATCCTGCTCCGCTTTTCGTAAGAGTAGGCCATCGTGTGCCGGTGGGAACAGATGACAATATTTACACAACTGCATACACACGGGGACTGGATGAGAAAAGCACATGAGGTGCTTATCCCATTATCCTCGATATAAAAGAATAAAATAAAAATAAAACACACACACACACACACACACACACACACACACACAACACACACACACACACACACACATCCCCTTTCCCCTGGAGTTAACAGTGCAGATTCAACTCTCCCCAAAAGTTCTTCGGATGAGACTATAAACCGAGGCCCCGTTGCGAGGAAATCACCGCTGGGACGTTAATTTAATACAACAACAACAAGGAATCCAAGCAGAACATCTTCCGCTTTTTGGAAGAGTAAGCCATTGTGTGCCGGTGGGAACAGATGACAAAATTTACAAAACTGGTACACACGGGGCAGGATGTAAAAAAAAAAAAAGTACATGGGTGCTTATTCCGATTATAATAAATAATGAATAAATAAGCCTATGTAAAAGTAATATGTTATGGATGCATGTAGTTTCCTTTTTTCTTCTTCTTTTTTTTTTCTTAGATGGATGGTTGATGAAAAAAGCAATTGGACTGCTTACTCAATGTACCATTGGAAATAAAAGTTTCACTTTGACTTTGACTTTGACACACACACACACACACACACACACACACACACACACACACACACACACACACACACCACACACACACATCCCCCTTTCCCCTGGAGTTAACAGTGCAGATTCCACTCTCCCCAAAAGTTCTTCGGATGAGACTATAAACCGAGGCCCGTGTGCGAGGAAATCACCGCTGGACGTTAATTTAATCACAACAACAACAAGGAATCCAGCAGAAATCTAGCGCACACGTTAAATCCTGTTCCGCTTTTTGGAAAAGTAAGCCATTGTGTGCCGGTGGAAACAGATGACAAAATTTACAAAACTGCGTACACACCAGGGCAGGATGTAAAAAAAAAAAAAAAAGTACATGGGTGCTTATTCCGATATAAATAAATAAATAAGATCTATGTAAAAGTAATAATGTTATGAGATGCATGTAGTCGATCATGTTTTGGGGGAAGAAACTGACGAAAAATATGTTGTTACATGATTCTTCTAGAGGTCTTACTTGACTTTTTTCCCATCATCATAATTATTGTGCAGACCCACCCACTCAACTATTAAACAAATAAAACGAAAACAAACAAGCAAAGAAATGAACAAAACTTCGCTCACTCACATATTGTTGTTCCTAAAAGGCTATGATGGATCCTGTATAGTTATTATTGTCAAACCAGACCCCCAAACCACTCCCTAAAATCGGAGATCTCTTCTGGGAGGGTTATTTTTTGTTTGTTTTGTTTTTGTTTCTAATCCATCACTAGGCCTAACAGGCCTACTACATGAGGAGTGTGGCCCGTTTTCAAAATGGTGGAACCTCACATCCGGTCAGAGGTGTCGGTAACAGAAAGACATTTCAGCATCAGAAAGACGTTCATACCTGCTTATGCGCTATTCTGAGCCCCCACTGGGCTAGCTCAAACACAGTGATTTTTCAAGATCCTTCTTATTTACAGTTCATGTTCGTGATTTCAGACAGTTGTCATCAGCAACCATGGAGCGGCAGAAATCTGTCCCAGGGAAAAAAGGAAAAGGAAGAGGTGACCGCCGTTCTTATTTATTATGATTTCTTTCTTTCTTTCTTTCTTTCTTTCTTTCTTTATTCTTTTATATCGAGGATAATGGAATAAGCACTCTTGTGCTTTTTACATGAGGTCCCTGTGTGTATGCAGTTTTGTAAATCTTGTCATGATTTATATGTGTACCGTTGAATACTAATCATTGTATGTTAAATTTTTTAATTAAATTTGAAAATATTAATGCCTGTAGTCAAGTCAAGTCAAAAGCACATCCCTGAAGGCAATTACAATACTGACAGGCACATTGATACGAATGATAATCAGACACAAGATAGCTACATTTCATATTTGTTCAAACATTTTATAATAGCTTATGTCACATACTTATGAATACAGGCGCACACACACAGGCAAAACACACACACACACACAAACACATACACACGCACGCACGCACGCACGCACGCACGCATGCACGCACACACACACACACACACACACACTCACACACACACACACACACACACACACACACACACACACACACACACACACACACACACACACACACACACACTCTCTCTCTCTCTCTCTCTCTCTCTCTCTCTCTCTCTCTCACACACACACACACACACACACACACACACACACACAGATACACACACACACACACCGATGTATGGATACAATGTTATTAAAACCATTAACTAGAACAGACATATGATCACTGTTATTTATGTATTGTTCGCTTGCACACGCACGTATACATTACATGCATACATGCATGTTCACACACACACACACACACACACACACACACACACACACACACACACACACAGGGGGGACGGATAGCCTGGTGGTCAGAACATTGCTCTGGCAATTTGACGACCCGAGTTCGAGTCCGGTTGAGGAGATTTTTCTCCTGGAGTTATCGTCAGTGCTGACTCCACTCTCCCCACAAGTCCTTCGGATGAGACTTTAAACCGAGGACCCTGTGTGCGAACGCATGCAGAACATCTTGCGCACATGTTAAATCCTGTTCCGCTTTTCATAAGAGTAGGCCATTGTGTGCCGGTGGGAACAGATGACATTTCCAAAACTGCATACATGCGGGGACTGGATGTAAAAAAACACAAGAGTGCTTATCCCATTATACTCGATATAAAAGAATAAATCAAATCAAATCAAATCAAACACACACACACACACCACACACACACACACACACACACACACACACACACACACACACACCAAAGAATGCAATGTTATAAAACCATCGGCTAGAAAACACACATAGCTTATTAAATATATTTGTAAACATTTGAAAAATATTGATAAGGCCAAAAATAAGACATACTTATTGCATGAGCATATTTTCTTGTGAGCACACACACGCACACACACACGCACGCACGCACGCACGCACGCACGCACGCACGCACGCACGCACGCACGCACGCACGCACGCACGCACGCCGCACGCACGCACGCATGCACATGCACGTACATGCAGGCAATGGTTAAGGAGAATAGAGCAAAATCATAACACAATGCTAGTCATTTAAACACACCTGTCATCTCATAAAACATTTAAATTTTCACCAGTATTATCAATGCATATCACCAGTATAAATATTTACATTGAAATGAAAACAAACACATTTTGATAAAAACATTCAACACTTTCTCCCCTTCACTCATCACAGCTGATATAAATTTTATTCATTTGACTGGTACTTTAGGTAAAATTTGTACACACACACACACACATACACAACACACCACACACACACACACACACACACACACACACACCACACACACACACACACACACACACACACACACACAACACACGCACACACACACACACACACACACACGAACCCCTTAAAAAATGTAGTAGTATTTAATACTAGTATTATGGTATACATGTATACATAATACACACACATAATTATATTCTATAGATCATACACATTCACACACTATATATCCGCATGTTGATAGTTCTAAGTAAAAGTCTTCTTTTTTTTTTAATTTGATAATAATGTAGTTTAGAAATGATCAGAGCAGAAGGAATAGCCCTTAATGAGACATGATAATATGCATTTTTAGAAGAGAAAACATACTCAGATACTGTAGAACATCTTGTGATACTGACATTTTTTTAAAATTTGTCACAGATCTTTCAGGCTCGGAAGTGAGGATAGACTTATTGAGTTCATAGTTGAGGCTGAGGAGTAACAGCATTGATTGTGAATTTATCAGGAAAAAATATGCAGAGATTATCCTTAATAGAAAAATAGTGATTCATTGATTGTCAACTTAACTTTCTTTGACTTGTTTTCAGGTAAGTCCTTTGTTATTTCATCATTCCATTCTTGGACAGGATTCAAGAGCTCTGATACATAATCAAGCATATAACAAGGGTCAGTTTTACTGAAAGATAAAGAAATTCAATTCATATAATTTAACTGATGTTGAATCACCTAAAGAAATATGCTCTGTGTGTATTTTTGCAGCTCAAGCTGCACCTCCAGGAGAGTTCATTGCACTGGGCAAATCAGCTGCCCAGGAGAAAGTTGACCTGAAGCGTGCCTCCAGTCCTCAGCCCATGGGCCGTAGCAAGCTGATGGGGCCCGGCAGCAAGAGGGAGGGGCCACCTCTGGCTGGCACCAGCCTGTTGGCCAAGAAGCCCAAGATGGGGTCTCACACCTTTGCCCCCCTGGGCCGTCCACCCCTGGAATCAGACAGGAGAGGCTCCCCGGCTCCCTTCTCTCAGGCCCAGTCTCAGCCCATGGCTTTTGAAGAAGCAGCTATAGATGGTGAGGATGTATTCTTCTTGTTGGTGGCAGAGCTTACTTTTACCTGCCTGTATTAGATACTTCATTTTGTTTAATCTTTGTTAATCAAAAAGATAGCTTTTGTGATAAGCCCTGTCTTCAATACACTGAGTCAATGAACTTTTCATGCTATCAGCTGATTTTAAGTATAATTTTCATATCAAATATTTAATCTTTTCATTTGCAAAAAGGTTCTGGGTAGCTCCTGCTTTGGATTCAGTCTTCAGTGAAGATTCACAAAATCATTTAAGGGCGTGAGGTATACGTTTTTCAAGGCTCAAGTTTTAGTTGGATGTCCATGCACAAATATACAGTTCTATGTTCAGCATTTGATCTTGCATAGTAATAATGATAATTTTTTTGTTTGAATTCTTTTATTGTTGAATCATTGTAAAGCAAAGAAATCAAAGTACCTAGTAACATGCTCTATTACTCAGATATAATTATTTGTAATGCTGACATACTACATGACTTGTGTTGGTTGGTTACAGTGGATCCTTCAGAACTGGTGTCCAAGGCTCTGTCAGCATCCAAAGAAGGGGATGAGGACAGGGTTGAGGGCCTGATCTGTGGGGCGGTCAAACACCTGCGCAACAACCGCTCCAAGCCAGACCACATTGTGTACCTGTCCTTGATGTACCTGTCCAAGGCACAGCCGTCCTTTTTTCTGTCTGACATAGTGATTGAGGTCAGTTAATCAGTTAAAGAGACTTTGTTTCTGAAAGCTTTGTGTATGTGTCAATGAGTGTGGGTGGGTGGGTATATTGGCTCTGTGTGTGTGTGCGCGTGTATGTGTACACAGTGTGTGTGTGTGTGTGTGTGTGTGTGTGTGTGTGTGTGTGTGTGTTCTTTTTGTGTGTGTGTGTGTGTGTGTACACAGTGTGTGTGTGTACACAGTGTGTGTGTGTGTGTGTGTGTGTGTGTGTGTGTGTGTGTGTGTGTGTGTGTGTGTGTGTGTGTGTCTGTGTGTTCTGTCTCATCTCGCAAGATCATGTCCATTTTATAAGTCCTGATAAAGATGGGGGCAGGGGGAGGGGTGAATATGTGTCTGTGTCTGTATGTTTTGTGCTTCGTCATGCAATAGTGTGACCATTTTTATTTTATAGTTTTGAAAAGGATTTTGTTCTTCCTTCTACTCAGCTTTTAAAAATCTGCATGGAGAATAGCACATCTGCCAAACTGATGGTTGTTGGTGTTGCAGGCATTTTGCAGCGTGCTGAAGAGAGACTTGGCTCACAACTTCAAATCCAAAGGCAACCCGCTGGTCTCTGTGCTGGCCTGCAATGTCTTGATGTCTGCCTTTGGCAAAAGTCGGGAAAGTTGGCCAGACAGCTTCGTCAAGGTTTGTTGGTCACTCTTCTAAACACCTTTGTTTAAGTGCTGCATGGTGTCATAAAGAGAAAGGTTCAAGAGATTGGCAATGAAGGTGGATTTGTGGATGTTGTGTTTCTGTTGGCAGTGGGATTTGGAGGTGGGGGGTGGGGGCTTTGGTTGAGTGCTAACTTCTTCAGTGCTTTTGCCTAGAAAGAAATACATGATTTGAATGCAAGTGTCTTGAAAGTAAGAAAGAAAGAAAGAAAGAGAAGAGAGGGAGATAGAATGAGAGAGAGAGATACTTCAAATTCAAATACTTGATTGCCCTCTTTGTTTTGTTTCATCATTTTTTGGGGGGGTTCCTGTTTGTTTTGTTTTACCATCATTATTTTGGGGGCTATTATTACTATGAGCATATGAGGTTTGATCTTTATTTGCGTTCTATGCAGGTGTACATAGACGACCTGTTGGGAGAGAAGGTGTGGGTGGACCGTGAGGACTGCAAGCCTTTTGTGGACAACATCCTGACAGCCTTCCCCACCAAGCAGCCTCCCAAGCATCTGCTGGCCACCATAGAGGGCTCCGTAACCCCTTCCCCTTCCCCCCTTCAGGAGCAGGTGCGTTTTAAGAGGGAGAGAGAGAGTTGGGGGGGGGGGGAGGGGGGGGGGGGGAGAGGGGGGGGGAGAGAGAGGGGGGGGGGGAAGAGAGAGGGAGAGTGTGTGTGTGAGAGAGAGAGAGAGAGAGAGAGAGAGAGAGAGAGAGAGAGGAGGGGGGAGAGAGCATGGGAGAGAGAGAGAGAGGGGGGGGGGGGAGAGCGTGAGAGAGAGAGTGAGAGAGAGAGAGATGTGTTGTGTGTGTGTGTGGTGTGTTGTGGTGTGTGTGTGTGTGTGTGTGTGTGTGTGTGTGTGTGTGTGTGTGTGTGTGTTGTGTGTGTGTGTGTATTGAGTGTGGTGTGTGTGTGTTTGTGTGTGGTGTGTGTGTGTGTGTGTGAGTGTGTGTGTGTGTGTGTGTGTTGTGGTGTGTGTGTGTGTGTGTGTGTGTGTGTGTGTGTGTGTGTGTGTGTGTGTGTGTGTGTGTGTTGTGTGTGAGTGTGTGTGTGTGTTTGTGTGTGTGTGTGTGTGTGTGTGTGTGTGTGGTGTGTGTGTTGTGTGTGTGTGTGTGTGTGTTTTGTGTGGAGTGTGAGTAGGTGGGGGGGTGGGTGTGGTGTAGAAGGTGTGTAGTGTTTTTTTCTTTACTTTAATGTCTCTTCACTTATAGGGATTTAAGAACAAGTAACATAACAAACGTTTAATAGAAAAATCATGAATTAATGACTGAAAGAGAATAGTCTAATAAAAAAAAATTAAAAACAGCATGTCATAAACAGTGTAATGAATTCAATAAAAACACCTTGATATGTGAGAATGTTTTGATGTAAAAACATGCATCCATCTAACGTCAAATTTAGTGAGCTTGGAATTTAACTGAAGGTTTATGTGCACACACAGATGCACACACACAACAAGCATGCACTTACACATGCATCTGTGCACACATGCACATGCCCTCATACACACATGCACGCATGCACACATGCATGCACGCACGCACGTGCACACACACACACACACACACACACACACACACACACACACACACACACACACACACACACACACACACACACACACACACAACACAAGTAATGAAGAAAAGAAAGCTGTAAATTCTTTTATAATTTCTTTTTGCAGAGGATACTGTAATTCTTTCACATAATTATGTACAATGTATTATTTCAACAGTGTATCATTGCCAGTCTTAGTTTCATGTTACGTATGAATTCCAGTGATGTTGTGAATTATAGTTTTGTTGATTGTGGAACAGAATTTCAGTTTTATTGATTGTGAAACACAATTTCAGTTTTATTGATTGTGAAACACAATTTCAGTTTTATTGATTGTGGAACAGAATTTCAGTTTTATTGATTGTGAAACACAATTTCAGTTTTATTGATTGTGAAACACAATTTCAGTTTTATTGATTGTGAAACACAATTTCAGTTTTATTGATTGTGAAACACAATTTCAGTTTTATTGATTGTGAAACAGAATTTCAGTTTTATTGATTGTGAAACACAATTTCAGTTTTATTGATTGTGAAACACAATTTCAGTTTTATTGATTGTGAAACAGAATTTCAGTTTTATTGATTGTGAAACAGAATTTCAGTTTTATTGATTGTGAAACAGAATTTCAGTTTTATTGATTGTGGAACAGCATTTCAGTTTTATTGATTGTAAAACAGAATTTCAGTTTTATTGATTGTGAAACACAATTTCCATTGTATTGATTGTGAAACAGAATTTCAATTTTCATTGATTGTAAAACAGAATTTCAGTTTTCATTGATTGTGAAACAAGGATAATAGCAACCAACCCCAAAGCCTCACCCTTTCTTTTTCTCTGTCTTTCTTTTTCTTTTTCTGTCTTTGTACTTCTATTTTTCTGTCTTCCCATTCCTTTTCTTTGCCCTCCTCCTAATTTGTGTCTCTGGCAAGTTTGTGTCAAAGCCTTGAGGGATTGAGGTTCACAGAAGAAGGTTGTTGGAGGATCTTGTGGTTGTCACCACACCAAGTGGGCATCTCACTGGTATCCAGCTTATGTTAGCACAGAACAGGCACCACTGAACACCACCATAGTGACCCAGCAGCAGTGCAGGGCCCCTCTGACTGGTGGCCCTGCAGCAGCCTGACATTGATGCGTTTTGTTAATGGCCTTAAGGATGCAACATGATAAATCTGGGTATGGCTTGAATGGAGAGATCAAAATGAGTAGCGTAGCAACAGCAGTACAGAAACATTACATGAAACCAGACAGCAAAATGCTTGTTATAAAGAAAGAAAGAAACAAAAACGATTCACTGTGTAAACAAAGAAGAAATGACACTGATGGAAGTGAATGTGAGGAATGTTGAATTTGTATTATGACCTGGTGGGTATGCTTACTTTTCAAACACATATATATATATATCTATATCTATATTTTTATTTATTTATATATATTTTTATATTTCTATTTTTATTTATAAATATATGTATATAGACTTAGCATTAACAAAAAAAAATTCTGATGTTTACAATTCCAACATATTCACATGTTTTTTTTGGTTAATTGGTTTGTCCGTGCAGCAAAGAGTAGAGAGTATTTGATACTTAAATATGCACGTACAGCCAGTCCCATGCGCAACGTGCTGGAGGAGGACGAAGCATCCAAGAGCTCGGACGGAGGTGACAGTGAGAAGGGAGCCGGTGTGGCCGTCGCCAGCAATGACTTTCCTGTCGTCGAGAGGTGAACACCTTTTCTGTTTTCTCTTCTCCTTTTCTTCCTTAGCTACAGCTTAGAGTGTTTCACCATTTCCAAGCACATTTGTGCGTTCACGTCTTAGTTTTAGTGCTCTTGTTAAAGGTTACCGTTGGTGTGATTTTTGCATACGTGACCGTTTTCCTGCCATTTGGATTGCCACATTCAGACTTCGAGGATGGTGTCTGAACATGACACCGGTGTGCTTGTGGTTTTATTTTGTGATCTGTTTCTACCAGCATACAACAGCCTACTGTTAGTTGAAGGGAGGAATCAACAGATGCTATAGCTGAGTGGTTAAGACTGTTCGACTTTAATCCCCTGGATCTGTGAAGTCGGGGGTTCAGATCTCAGCAGGGTGTGGTGAATTCAGGGTGGGGTTAGGGTTAAGTAGCCGCCGCTGTGGCCTAGTGGTTAGGGTGTTGTACTCGTAATCTAAAGGTTGCAGGTTCGATCCCAGCTATTCCGCTATGGCGTTGTGCCCTTGGAAAAGGCACTTTACGGCTATTTTCTCACCCCACCCAGGTGTAAAAGGGGTACCAACCTTGTGTTGGGGGTTAATCCTGCGATAGACTGGCGTCCTATCCAGGGGGGAGTCTATGACTCTCAGTCGCTTAACGCCACAGAAACCGGGATAAGCACCGGCCTGATGAGCCTTAGGCTCGGGACAGACTTTAACTTTTTTAACTTAGGGTTAAGTAAGTGGAGTCTGAAAAACAAACTGGTTCTGAATGATCTATCTTCTTAGCCATCTAGACTTATGAACATGTTTTAATGATGTAACTGATGTAGTGTGTGTGTGTGTGTGTGTGTGTGTGTGTGTGTGTGTGTGTGGTGCGTGCGTGCGTGCGTGCGTGCGTGCGTGCGTGCGTGCGTGCGTGCGTGCGTGCGTGCGTGCGTGCGTGCGTGCGTGCGTGCGTGCGTGCGTGCGTGTGAGTGTGTGTATGTGTGTGAGTGTGTGTGTGTATGTGTGTGTTTGTGTGTGTGTTGTGTGGTGTGTGTGTGTGTGTGTGTGTGTGTTGGTGTGTGTGTGTGTGTGTGTGTGTGTTTATGTCTTTCTCTCTCTCTCTCTCTCTCTCTCTCTCCTCTCTCTCTCTCTCTCTCTCTCTCTCTCTCTCCCTCCCCCCTCTCCCTCCCTCCCCATTGTGACTGATACCTACACCCCCTCCCCATTTCCTCAGTCTGCCTTCAATTTCCTTCTCTCCCAGAAATACAGTCACACATTTGGGTGTATAGATGTTTTTAAGCACTCCATAAATCATGAATATGTTCATCCTCAAAGTTGGAATGCAGCTACCTTAATGGGAAGCAGAAATGGTCGCATACGCTAAAGTCTTCTCTAAAACCTGTAACTGCTTTAAAAAAAAAAATTTAATATATAAATCAGACTTGAAACTGCTACAAAACTTGCAAATGTGACAAAAATATGTTTAACTTATAACTGCCACCAAAATATTTTAAACCTCTGACCAGTAGTGCAGAAAACAAGTTTAAGATGTAACACCCAAAAGACATATTCAACCTGTGAGTGGTACCAGAATTCTCCTTGTAACTGACGGATGACCTATATCCCACCTGTGTCAGGTACCCACAGCATTCGAGCAGCATCCTGAACTACGTGTTGGAGGTGATCAACGACTTCCTGATCAAGCGACAAGCCATGGATGTGTCCAGTCGCAGTCTCATCCGCCTGATGGCAGTCACTGCTGGCTACGATGAAGTTCGCCCCAAGGCTGCAGGCAGGCTGGAGATGTGGCTGCAGAATCCCAAGGTCTGTGGAGCAGTCTGCATCAAGCTGTTTGGTTCTTAGAGGATTGCTAATCTTGAATTAACCTTAAAGTGGGGTTTTTTTGTGTGTGTTTTGTGTGTGTTTTGTTTGGATGTGTGTTTGTTGTTGTTGTTGTTTTATTGTGGCAGTACATGTAATTTAACAGGATATCTCCTCCCTTAGTTCTTGGAGATGATGTTAGGGTGCTGTACTTCATTTTTTCTGGCATGTGTCTTGAGCAGATTTGCACCTGGCAGAACTCTTACCTTCCAAGGCTGCAGGTTAAATCAATAAATGCTAGGCATGTTGTTGTCTTCCATGCCATTGGCCATACATAGCTGGCCCAACACTTCAAAGATGGATGGGTTTTTTATGTTAACACAAGATGTCATGTATATGTGTGCATGCACACGAGACCTCAGTTTATAGTCCCTTCCAAAGGGCATACAGAGGAATGGGGTCAGAAACAGTGTTAACTCCAGTTTGAAAAATCCCCTTAGTTGGACTCCTCAGTGGAGACTGAAACCCCATACCCTCTATCATTGACCTGTGATGTGTTAGATGCTTCTTCAACCATTAAGCTACGCTACCTGCCCAGTATGTGAATGAACACTTGTGAAATGGCAATGAGCTGCTATAAATGTGTTTGGCTTTGCATCGGATTTCACCCATTTAAAAAAATAATTTCTTGTGAGCATGTACGTTTTTTTTATCCGTTTAGAATTCAGTAGTCTGGAAAAATGCTTCTCTGAAGAAAAAGAGGATTGTTGGTTTTCCTCAATGGGAGTCCTACCCTTACTGCTGTTTTTTTTGTTTTTTATGAGCTGATGCAATTTTATTCAGTCATAGTTATCAGAAAGGATACATACAGTGTGGATAGGAAGGCTCAGGACATAAGTTTTAACTGTTTTAACGGATGAGTGTAGATGCTGAAAAGGATGTTTTGTGCTAAGAATGGGCTTCCTAGTTTATTAATATTAATGGTGTTTTGTGCAATGGGTGAGAGTTCTGTGTGTGTTTCAGTTGCAAAAGTCAGGGCATGAGTTGCTGCTGGCGGTGTGCTGTAACTGCAGCATCGAGAACCCAGTGGACCATGAGGTCATCCTGCAGCTGCTGAAGCTGCGCATCAAGACCAAGCAGAACGTGTCCCTGTACCTCACCTGCATCAGGTGGGTCTTCGTAAGGGGTACAGACAGCAGGAAGGAAGGAAGTTGATGCGATGTGTGTGTGTGTGTGTGTGTGTGTGTGTGTGTGTGTGTGTTGTGTGTGTGTATGCATCATTCTGACAGGGGAAAGAGTTTGATGCACTACCGGTATATCTATCATTCTGAGAGTTTTGACTGCTGCTGCTGAACCTCATATATATGAACCTCAGAGCTTTAGCTGAGGAAAGAATGACCAACAAAAAAAAAAAAATTGCATAGCTATGCGCACAAAATGGAATAGTTTTACAGGAAAAACAACCATAGTTTGGCAAATTCCCACTGTATGTGAGTGAGGTTTTACAGGAAAAACAACCATTGTTTGGCAAATTCCCACTGTATGTGAGTGAGGTTTTACAGGAAAAACAACCGTTGTGTGGCAAATTCCCACTGTATGTGAGTGAGGTTTTACAGGAAAAATAACCGTTGTGTGGCAAAAAATTCCCACAGTATGTGAGTGAGGTTTTACAGGAAAAATAACCGTTGTGTGGCAAATTCCCACAGTATGTGAGTGAGATTTTACAGGAAAAATAACCGTTGTGTGGCAAATGGCCACAGTATGTGAGTGAGGTTTTACAGGAAAAATAACCGTTGTGTGGCAAATGGCCACAGTATGTGAGTGAGGTTTTACAGGAAAAATAACCGTTGTGTGGCAAATTCCCACAGTATGTGAGTGAGGTTTTACAGGAAAAATAACCGTTGTGTGGCAAATTCCCACAGTATGTGAGTGAGGTTTTACAGGAAAAATAACCGTTGTGTGGCAAATTCCCACAGTATGTGAGTGAGTGAGATTTTTGGGTGGGGTGTGCAGGGAGATGCTGCGACAGAACCCGGACAACGTGCAGGTGGTGGTGAAGAGCACCCTGATCAACGAGCTCTCCAGCAGCCGCAACCCCAACAACATGCCCCTGCTCAACATCTGCTTCAACCACGCCCCTGAGGCCTCCAGCAGGGTGAGAGGAGAGCAAGAGACGTGGTTCTGTGTGTGTGTCTGTGTGTGTGTTTTTGTGTGTGTGTGTGTGTGTTTGTGTGTGTGCGTGTATGTGTGTGCGTGTATGCACATGTGTGAAGCAGGTGTAGAATAATGTGAGCTACAAATGCCTGGACAGAAATTCACACACATACACACACACATTGACAAGCCCAGATAAGCATAAATTATATCCCTAGTAATCATAGCTTGTTTTAATAACAAGCAGATCTTCAGTGATTTACAAAAGTTGCCTGTGGAATCAGTTTCCTCTGACATCCCTGGGAAGTGCCTTTTACAGACGATGGCTATATATGTAACCCAATGCCTTTTGGTCATTGCATATCTCTTGGGAAGGGAGCAGCATCAGACTGGATATTTAGACAAATACCATATGTAAAACCAGAACTTCTGACAATCTGGGAAGGAATGCATTTGGAATTTAAATTTTTTAAAAATGAAAAAACAGCGTAATCTTGTGACATAAATGCGCAATAGCAGTGTGGAAAAGAAAAAAACAAACAAAACGTGGAGATCTGCATTACACCTGTGCAGTGGACCTACTACTACCTGCACACTGTGTATGTGACCTGCCTGCCTCTCTCTGTCTGTTGGTGCAGGTGCTGGCGGAGGTGTTTCAGGATCTGCTGGCCAACAAGGACGACTACCTGCGGGCCTTGCGGGGCCTGCTGAAGGAGACGGTGAGGAACACGCGTCAGGACATCAGCTTCACCGTCTTCTGCCAGGCCCTCACCAAGGAGAGGCTGGAACGCAAGTTCCTGGAGATGGAGCACAAGGTAGGCTGGCTGGCTGGGGAATTCAGGGGGCTGCCACGCAGGGTACATCTCGGCGAATTCGCAGAAATCTGCATTAAAAAAAAAGGGGGGGAAGGGAGGAAACAAAAAAAGGGAAGAAAAAAAAGTTGAAAGATGATGGCTGGTTAAGGGATGTAGCTCATCCATGCTGGAAAAAAAAAGAGAAATAAATGTTATTGTTTTTTTTTAAAACGACAACCAAAAAAAAAACTTCCATGCTGATTCCCTCCCTTCTTTGCGTTACCTTGTGAGTCATCACGAGGTAGGCCTAGCCAGTGAACTTTCTCTGTTGAATGAAGGGGGCCATGTACAAAGTACCAATGTCGAGTTTCATGAAAGGGAAGGACCAGCAGCTTGAATGCAGAGGGTTGAAGGGGGATGGAGGGAAGGGGAGAGTGGGTAGGGGTGCTGTGCGTGAGGCCAGAGTTTGTATCTCATTGTCATCACCAGGCCGACCAGCCTAGCCTCCCCTTCTTTTCATGGACTCTCTCTCTCTCTCTCTCTCTCTCTCTCTCTCTCTCTCTCTCTCTCTCTCTCTCTCTCTCTCTCTCTCTCTCTCTCTCTCTCTCTCTCTCCCCTCCCTCCCTCCCTCCCTCCCTCCCTCCTCAATCTCTGTTAGTGTACGTTTGTCTAGATATGTCTTTATTTTTGTTGGGTTTAAGCTTATTTTAGGGCAGATACTGCTTCGTATAACTAACTGAAATTGGTCGAGGAGAGGCTTTTTTACAGGTTAAAATTTCTGAAAAACTTACTGCTTCAGGGGGCAATGCCCCCTGACTCCCAGAAGGGGCGTGAAAAAGAGAAGATTAATTGGGAAATATGTGCATTTTTCAGGAGAGGTTCGTGATATCGGTGTGTGATCTGATCTCCATGTGCTTGTTGCTGGCCATTACCCCTGCCGTGAAAGATGCAGCAACACGCCCCGACCTCAAAGGTAAGTACACGTTTCTTTTTGTGCAGGAGTCTTTTGGGTCTGCAAGAGAATTATGCATGCATACTTATATATATATATATATATATATATATATATATATATATATATATATTATATATATATATATATATATTATATATATATATATATGTGTGTGTGTGTGTGTGTGTTTTTTATTCTTTTATATTGTGGATAATGGAATAAGCACTCATGTGCTTTTTTACATCCAGTCCCCGTGTGTATTATATGCAGTTTTGTAAATCTTGTCATCTGTTCCCACCGGCACACGATGGTCTCTTCACGAAAAGCAGAACAGGATTTAAGATGTTCGCAAGATGTTCGCGTGCATTCGCACATGAGGCCTCGGTTTATAGTCTCATCCAAAGGACTTTTGGGGGGAGGGGAGTCAGCACTGATGTTGACTCCAGAGGAAAAAACCCTCCAAATAGGAATTGTGTGTGTGTGTTCTAATAAAGGTACTAATGTATTTATAAATAGTCTACATACTTATGTTTTAACAGATCCTCTCCCAGTGCTTAGCCCCCCATCTCACTTTTGGAATGTATTCAGCACTAACGAAAGTCATTCAGAGATACATCCCCCTGGGAATGCCGGAGGCCTGTAGGTAGAAAAAGCATCCCCACCTGGAAATTCTGTGCTAGGAATTCCATCGTTTCTATCCTTCTCTTAGTTTCTGCCTTGTTTCTTTTCTTTCTGTTACCTCCTTCTTGTTTATTTTCTGCCTCTTGGTCCATTTTCCTGCCTTTTTTTTTCCAAAAGACTTCAAAGAAAACAGTTCTCTCCCACGTGAAGTTGGATGTGCTGGGCTTCCCTTGTTAGGCGCTTGAGGGCAGCGCAATGCATTTTCACTCATATTGCAGACAGTAATAGTTGCTGTCGGAGTGTTCAATGATAAAGAAGAATGATAATTACATAAAACAAGGTGATATTCAGCTGGTAAGTTAAATCTTGTTGAGAATTCTGACAAAATTCTCTCGATGAAACCAAAACAGTGTGCACTTGAGATCCCTCCACATGGAAATAAAACACCAGAATTATAGATGTTATGGCCTGCATTTCTCCTTCAAGTAATTGAATCAAGGCATATACTGGTCCTAAACTTTGCTAAGGGAAACATCTGTTCAGTTCAGCAGAAAAAACTTCCGCTTCATGTATATGAATGGGTGACTGTTCTCACTACTGTGGTTTCCACAGTCAGACACAGTGCTTTTAAACTTCCCAATTAGGTTAAAATGTGCATATACACATTTTTCCCCACAGCCTAGACCGCAGAAATTCCAAAGCCTAGACCACTAAATGGAAGGCTGCACACATAAAACTGCTCACATACACATCCAACGAAAAAAGGATTACTGTGCACACACAATCTAGAAGTAAGGCACAGAACTGACAGACGGCTGGCAAGTGATGATTATCTCAAGGGCACTCTTAGTGCAGGTTTCAGTGGGAGATGAGTCAGAATTTAGAGATATAGGATGTGTCAGTTGGGTCTTTGAAAATCACCCAGCACCATTTGATAAACATTGTGCAAAGGCTGAAACAAACAACAGTGATAATGCTTGTGACTACAACAATGATGATGAATATTGTTAATGCATTTGTTACTGTCACCTTTATGTTGATGATGACTGCAGTAATGATGAGCCTTTTTGTACCTTTTATTTATTGTTGTTATGATGTGATTAGCATAAATTAGCTGAGATGTTTATGCACATACTGCCAATGTTACTGAAAGATATGTTTGGTTAAAACAGAACGGGAGCCATTGCACAAATACCGAAACCAAATTGCTGCCATTCAACGGGACGCCATCTGTTGGCTGCATCTTACCGTCCCAAATATGCTTGGCGTTAAAGGTTATGAGTACGTCCATTGGTGAGTTTTTCTGAACCTTTTTGTACCAGGGGAGGGAGGGGGGATGGGCTCTGCTATGTTCAGTTTATTCAAGCGATACTTCCTGAAAATTTGAGTTCAGTGCAGTGTGTGTCCCAGCCACTGTTGGGAGAAAAGATATGAAGCCCATCTTTTTAGTTTTTATTTCTGATGTCAGGAAGGGAGACTGTTCAGCATTTTTATCAATGGTTTGATCACAATTGCTTCTGTTTTTGTTTTTGTTGTTGTTGTTTCTTTATGGTGTTCCAGTGCACCAGTGGGGGTTGCCAAGTCTTCAGGGGTGCCCCCATGGTCGCCAGACTAAGGGATGGATAGAGAGAGATAGAGATAATGAATATGCTGTCGATGCATGCGTTTGTTTATGATTGAAGTATAAATGTGTGAAATTGTGAGATTATGGTATATATATTTGATTTATGCTATTTAAAATACTATTTGGGATGAAAAGAAATTAAAGTTGGGGGGGGGGGGGGGGTTCTTTGCAGTTCATGATGTGTGAATAACAGTATGAAGAACAGTATGAATAAGAAAGGGAGTACTTGGTGTTTGATGCTGGGAATGTTTAGTGATCTGAAATTTTAGAGATGAAATGTTCATTATGTTTTTCTTTGTATAGGAGGGGGGCATGTGATGAATACTTAGATATTTGGCTTGTTGACATGTCAGTAGATAAACAAGGTAAGAAAAATGGACTTTGTCTTTTGATAAGCTCTTTGCTTAAGTTTGTTTGTAGATGTTTGAAGACAGACAGACAGAGACAGAGAGAGCATTTCCAGTTTTTGTTTACAGAAGATGATGTAGCAGGCTCTTTTTATGATTTTGTAGGCCATCTTTGTTATGATGTTCTTGGTTCTCTTGGTATGTGTTCATTTCAATAGGTTTTTCAGTCATTATTTCTTTTCGTGGTCTGTTTGTGATATCTCTAAAACCATCTCTTTCTGCTTTGTTTCAGTGTGAGAAAAGTGCTGTACCTGGAAAACCCAGATCATTACTTCAAAGACAACTGGCCACCAGAGAATGAACGAAAGTGAGTGTGAACTAGAAAGGGGGGACGGGGGAACTATAGTATTTTTTTAAGGTTGTAGTTGTTAGAACATCAGTGCCAACCTGGTCTCTGATATATGATCTCATTGAATTTCCTCCTTTATCTATCTATTGTAGTATGTATCTCTCTATATCTGAATGTACCACAATCTGGAAATAAAACTTTGACCTCCTCCCCCCTTCTTTCCCTCTCACTGTCTATCTCTGTCTCTCTGTCTGTCTGTCTTTCTGTCTGTCTCTCTGTCTCTCTGTCTCTCTGTCTCTCTGTCTGTCTGTCTCTCTCTCTCTCTCTCTCTCTCTCTCTCTCTCTCTCTCTCTCTCTCTTCTCTCTCTCTCTCTCTCTCTCTCTCTCTCTCTCTCTCTCTTTTTCTTTCTCCCCCCTCTTTCTCTCTCCCCCATCTCTCTCTGCCCCCCTCTCTCTCTCCCCCCCCTCTCTCTCTCTCTCCCTCCCCCCCTCTCTCTCCCTCCCCCTTCGCCGCTCTTGGAAACAAAAACAGGGGGGGAGGGGGGTTCACACTTTTTGAGGCAGGGTAAGAAACCACCTCTGAACGTCATGCATGATGAGTCAGGCTATTGTAGAGAGGATCCTCTTAGTTTATCACATACCAAGTGACGCGATGAAACCTGCAGGGTTTTCCTGCTAAAAATGTTGAATGATATCCAACAGAATGTACAGTCAGTGGCTGTGGAGGCAAGAAACAAGCAAGTATGACCGTATGTTCTGTCAGAAGCACTCAAGGGGACATTTGCAGGTCATCCTGGCTGAGCCAACAGTGTGCCAAATGACTTGGGGAAAGGAAAGTACAGATGTTTCCTTCTGGTATTCAATTCTTGCCGCCACTGTAGTCTAGTGGTTAGGGCGTTGGACTTGAAATCTAACGGTTGCGGGTTTGATCCCAGCTTTCGGCTATGGTGTTGTGCCTTGGAAAAGGCACTTTACGGCTATTTTCTCACCCTGCCCAGGTGTAAAAGGGGTACCAACCTTGTGTTGGGGGTTAACCCTGCGATAGACTGGCGTCCTATCCAGGGGGCAGTCTATGACTCTCTGTCGCTTAACGCCACAGAAACTGGGATAAGCACCGGCCTGATAAGCCTTAGGCTTGGGACAGACTTTAACTTTTTAATTAACATTCAATTTCTTAATATCTATTCTTAATTGTTTTTTTGTGGTTTTTTTTGTCTTTCTGTTATTTTGGATTTAGTTTTATGCTACGACTAGTGTACGATGTCCCAGTGCTGGAAGACACGTTGCATCGAGTGATTCAGATAGGTCTGAAGCGTGAGCTACCACTGACGCCTCAGGACTGTCTGGACATCGTGGACAACATGGTCAGGAGAACTGCCTCGCTTCATCTGGATGGTACAGTGACATTTTACCCCTTGTGTGTTGTGTGGGTATGGGAGAGTAAGAAAGAGAGAGAGAAAGAAAGTGTGACTCGTAGTGTTAGTATGTGTGCAGGTGTAGAAAGCTCAGTGGCTATAGCATTGAGTTTGTGATGTGAATGTAATTGATGGTGTGGATTTTAATGTCTGAAAAGTGTTATGCCCCATGACTCCTGGAAAAGTGAAGGGAGAAGTCATGTGGTGTGTGCAGGAGTTTGTTCACGGGCTTGTGCGAAGGAGTTGATTGAAGTAGTGGTGTAAATATGTGTGTAGGTTGGCTGGGCCTTTTTGGTGCATGAGAATGTATACGTATCCATGTTTGGGCTGTTTTGGTAAGTGCATGGGTGCTTGTGAACACTCTTGCTTAAATTACCTTAGAGTACCCAGATACAGATGCATGTCAGATGGATACACACACCTACACACACACACACACACACACACACACACACACACACACACACACACACACACACACACACACACACACACACACACACTCACACACTCTATTTTATATCTCTGCTAGTTTGTTTGAAATTGGCTAACAAATTTCTCGTACCTGTGTGCAGGTGTGGCACTCCTTCAGGTGACCAATCTGGACATGTTCAGTGGTTTGATGAAGCTGAGTGCCTACCATCACCCTGACAGCATTGTCCTGCCCACAGGGTAAACACTTTACACATAGAATCATGATCCAGGCTACATGACCAACTAGAGTTCCTGACTTAGCTTCAACAGCTTTAGACAGTATCAAGGCTAAGCGTGTAACAATTTTTATTATTTTTTTTTAATGTTCCTCGGCTAGAGCTCCAAGGTTCACCAATGGTGAGATTTTTGCATGAGCGACTGTTTTATTTCCTCCACCATCTAGGTATCTGTATTCTGACTTTGGGGATGGGGTCTAAACACATGCATGTGTTTTTTTTGTGTGTGTTTTTTTAAAAGTGTAGTCATCCATCCTTACCAGCACAAAATGGCGTACTCTTCCTAATGGTGGAATGGGTTTTCACATGTGTGCAAAGTGTTATGTGTGCCTTGGCACACAGATTTTCAGTTTATAGTCTCATTTGAAGAACTTTGACTGCAACCCTGTGGAGAACCAGTACAGGTAAATCTTATTGATTAAGATATATATAATATATATTTGAAAATCGGTTTTTGTTGTCGTTCTCTCTTTGGATAGACACAGAAGAAAACTTCTTGCCCATCATGCACAGCTGTGTCTCTGAACTTACTTTGGAATTTTCCTGGATAAGGCGAGAGTCTGTGAAGTTCAAAATAATTTTCCTGGTTGATAATTTACCATGCTGCTTTATTTCATTGGCTAAAGGTCTGATGGTGATGATGATGCTTAACCCTCTTAGTCCCGAACCAGGATTTGCCGGAATGGAATAATTGCCCGCCCCGCCCCCCTGAATCTAGAACCGGGATTTGCCAGGAATTACACACAGTAGATTTCCATCATGCTGTGACCATCACTAATTGCTACCACATGCCAAAGTCCTATCAGGCTAGAGGTAGAAACTCTGTTGAGTGTCTGGAAGTAGTTATAGCTGCTGGTATGTACTTAGAAGGAGGAAAAGGCGAGCGAGCATGTGTGCCTGACCTGATTTCGTGATGGAATGCAAAATCTAGGGGCAGTTTGTGTTCAGAGAATCCGAATGCAACAGGATTAAGGGAAGGTAGTATGTTGGCAATGATGATGAACACCCTCTTTGTCACTGTGAATGTTTTATCACACAGATACACAGCTCCCCGACTGGCCATCTCCAGCTCCTACTGGAAGTCCTGGCTTGTGCTACTGGTGCTGGCTGCGTTTAACCCCACCACCTATGGTAAGTTGTTAGAATGTATGGTGTTGATATTGATTTGGGCCTGTAGGATAATACTATGATTGGACAGAAACGGTGAAGTGATGAACTTTCTGAGGAGTGTCTCTATGTAGTATACCTGTACATTCAAAAGGATGCAGAAGTGACCAGTGGACAGCTGTTGCACCATGTTTGACCTACAGGACTACCAAGGTAGCCAATCACCCTAACTGAAGAAAATGCTGTGGTTTCTTTATAATGCATCTATCACTGAAGAAAATGTGGTGGTTTCTTTGTAATGCATCAATCACTGAAGAAAACGCTGTGGTTTCTTTGTTATGAATCAGTCACTGAAGAAAACGCTGTGGTTTTTTTTGTTATGAATCAGTCACTGAAGAAAACGCTGTGGTTTCTTTGTTATGAATCAGCGACTGAAGGAAACGCTGTGGTTTCTTTGTCAGTCACTGAAGAAAATGCTGTGGTTTCTTTGTCAGTCACTGAAGAAAACGCTGTGGTTTCTTTGTCAGTCACTGAAGAAAATGCTGTGGTTTCTTTGTCAGTCACTGAAGAAAACGCTGTGGTTTCTTGTCAGTCACTGAAGAAAATGCTGTGGTTTCTTTGTCAGTTACTGAAGAAAATGCTGTGGTTTTTTGTTATGAATCAGTCACTGAAGAAAACGCTGTGGTTTCTTTGTTATGAATCAGTCACTGAAGAAAACGCTGTTTTTTTTTTGTTATGAATCAGTCACTGAAGAAAACGCTGTGTTTTTTTTGTTATGAATCAGTCACTGAAGAAAATGCTGTGTTTTTTTTGTTATGAATCAGTCACTGAAGAAAACGCTGTTTTTTTTTTGTTATGAATCAGTCACTGAAGAAAACGCTGTGGTTTCTTTGTTATGAATCAGTCACTGAAGAAAATGCTGTGGTTTTTTTGTTATGAATCAGTCACTGAAGAAAACACTGTAGTTTCTTTGTTATGAATCAGTCACTGAAGAAAATGCTGTGGTTTCTTTGTCAGTCACTGAAGAAAACACTGTAGTTTCTTTGTCATAGGTGTTAGTAAATTAGAAAGTTGAAAATTTTTTTTTTTAGAATTGAAAAGTCCTGAAACTGAGAGGGAATTTTTTGAGTTGTGAGTGAGTAAGTGATTATTTAAAATGTTTTCTTGTGGTTGTTACGTTGCAGGCAGAGAAGCATGGTCACGGTACCCCACTTTGAAATGTCTGATGGAGATAATGATGACCAAGTAAGTATGTGTACATATCTCACCTTTGGTAGGGGTAGGGGAAGGAGGGTATTCTGCTTTAGTTTCATTTTGTGTAGTTCTGCAGACAGCTCAACCCTGTTTACCTTTGTTTTATCATGAATATGGTAGTTAGCATTTGTGTTGAGTTTTTATGTGCATGTACCTGCATATCTATTTGCCTTTGTAAGCATGTTATGCACTCTGTCTCACTCAGCCCACCTGGGAATCACTGTGAGGTACAGCTAGATGAGACGTTTGGGTGTTTAGCTGTTTTCAAATGCCTTGCCATGTAGGCAGGTATACTGCAACTTATGACTTTTTTTCCTAATTTTAGTGAAGGATACAGGTTGCATGGGTGAAAGTAGTTTCTGAGTGTTCCGAGTAGGCAGGTCTGTGCATCCCATCTGTATCCCTAAAAAATCCCATATGCGAAATCACACCATTGGTGAGCCTATGTGCTGTAGCTGAGGAATGGGGGAAAAAATAGATAAATAATGTGTGTGTGTGTGTGTGTGTGTGTGTGTGTGTGTGTGTGTGTGTGTGTGTGTGTGTGCAGCAAGTACACTTTCCCCCCACCAACCTTCGCCAGTGAAGAATGCAGCTTGGAAGAGGCACGCTCTGCAGAGAGACAGGTAAGACCATTTCTTGTCTATATAAAGAAAAACGTTGTTGACAGTCAAACATGTCAATATTTGTGCTGATCATTTCACCTTGACCAAGCGGGAAAAGCATGGTGAAAGTTGATAAAGAACTGTTGAAGAGAGGTGTTTGCCCGGAAAGGAAAGGAAGCATACTGACTAACAGCCACCCATGTTTCAGATGAAGGAGCAGGAGGTGCCCCAGATCCTGGAGTTTGAGAGTCACCTGGCCAGAGGCACCATCACCAAGCAGAACAGTCACCTGGTGCAGCAGCTCATCACTCTGGACCCTCAGTGAGTTGTCTGGCCAGTGCAGGGGAATGCCTTGTGTTGGAGCACAGCAAGCTCTGTTCAACTCTGCTGCTTTTGTCGTGTGTTCTGTCTTTTAAAAATCAGCAGGCACTGTTCTACTCAGCTGCTTTTCTGTCTTTTAAAGATCAGCAGGCTGTGTTCAACTCAGCTGCTTTTGTCATGTGTTCTGTCTTTTAAAAATCAGCAGGCACTGTTCTACTCAGCTGCTTTTTGGTGTGTTCTGTCTGTTCTGTCTGTTTTTTAAAAATCATATTGTATTATATTTTATACCTCTTTAAAGTCACGGCAGATTTATCTGTGTGAAATTCAGGCTGTTCTCCCGAGGGAGAGTGTGTTGCCATAACAGCAGCACCACCAAATATTTTTTTCCTGCCTTTTGCATTTATGTCTGTTTATGAATAAATGAATGAAGAAATAATTTTTTTTAAAGCCACAATCTTCTTCCTATTAGTCAGAATGTTTTATACATGTTTTAGGAAAGTTAGTGTTTTAAGCAGACGTAGTGCTGTTGAGTAACTATCATATTGTGCATGTGTGGAACTAGACATTGTGATTTGATACTTTATCCGAGATGCCATTCAAAGGTATTTTTCCCCTGGTTAACATCAGTGTCAACTGCACCCCCACCCCTTTCCCCAAAAAGTCCTTTGGATGAGACTATAAACTGAGGCGTAATATGTGACTGCATGCAGTCATCTTTCACACATTAAAACCTGTTCCACCTTTAGGAAGAGTAGGCCATTGTGTGCGGTGGGAACAGATGTAAAAAAAAAAACCAACAAAAACCACATTCACATGGTGATTTGATGTAAAAAAAAAAAAAAAAAAAAAAAAAAAAACAAAAAAACCATGAGTGCTTGTTCCATTATCCTCAAAATGAAATAAAAGAGATAAAAAGAGAACAGATATGTCAAAACTGAGCTTACTGCATGAAGAAAACATCTTCAGGTCTTACTAAAAAAGTGGGAATGCTATAGCATGTATTAGCCAGAAGACATGAAAAGCTAAATAGATACTTTTTTCAGATTGACAGTAGTGTTGGATATTTCAAGGGATTAGATGGTGTTGATTTTGAACTTGAGAGAAGCATTATTGGAGCAGCTGAAATTAAATAAGGTAGCAGCCCTGTAGGGATAGGATCTGCATGGTTGGTGGGGCTATAAACAAAATGAAATGAACAATGTTCCTATTGTATAAAATGAATGTGAAGTAAGTTGTAGATGAATATCATGTTTAGGTTATTGTGCTTTCCCATGGGGATACCAGGGGCCTTTCCATTTAAATAGCATCTCCTTCTGGAAATTCTGTGCTAGGAATTCTCTCTTTTCTATCCTCTCTTTGTTTCTGCCTTGTTCCTTTTCTTCTTGTCACCCCTTTCTTGTCTATTTTCTGCCTTCTTGGTCCATTCTTCTGCCTTTTTTCCAGAAAGACTTAAAAGATAACAATTCTCTCCCATAACGAGTCAGATGTGCTGATTCTGACTTGTCAGGCGCTTAACTCTTTCATTCCCCAATTTACACTTGCTATTGCTTCCCTTTATTCCCAGCTTCCTCTTGTCTGTTTCTTCCTTTCATTCCCGGATTTACAGACCAAAACACTTAGCATAATGGGGTACTTACTTTATAGACTTACGGCAGTAGCCCATATTATATGAACCAAAGAATGTCATATATCATTGTGTAGGAAATTGATGTGAGATGGTGTTGGTGACCATGTTGACACTTCACAGTAACATGACAGGTGACACAGGTGTAAAACAGGTAAGTTGACAGTAAAAAAACAGGTATGCCATCATGCACTCCATGCAGATCAGTATTTTTCTAGCCAGTTGTATGTTTCGTGCTTGTACTCACCAACTGATGCCTCATGTACATCCCCTTGCATTGTTTATGTGAATACTCCATGAGAACTGTCTCCATTGTCACCATGATTGTCCCCAACACATCAACAGTTTATTCTCTTTTTTGTAGACTGTGTATGACTACCACACACCAGTAAAGAGAGCAAGCTCCACACTATTTTGCACACTTTTTATATACAGATAGTATTTACATGTTCTCTAATTACATATGTCTGCCCTTCTGTCCAAGTATCACATGATATGTCACACACAGGTGACACATGTATAATACACCTTGATCAGAATCCGAATTCTCTCCACCTTCCATTTTCACAGCCAAGAAATAAGCCACATCTTCACACACACTCTTACGCTCATTCTAAAACCAACTAATTTCTCAAGCGACTACTTTCTCACGAGTGGGGGAGGGGGGGGGGGGTAGAGAGGGGGGGTGAGAGCTGGAAGACCAATGCTGGAACTGCATTCCATTCACAGCTACTACTACATAGACTGGGTAGTGGCTGAAGGGGCAAGATGCTGACAGGTCAAGATTAATGAGGGAGGGGGGGGGGGGAGGGGAGGAGGAAGGGAGGCTGCCCAGCCTGGAATTTCTTACATAAACAAAGACCCGTTAGTGGCTGACAACTGATAAGCAACTAACGGGAAGAACAGAGCGCTCCCTGCTGAGCCCGGTTTACCGGGCTGTGGGAAGGAAGGGTGTTTGTTAGTGGAGACCGGTATACCGGGCGCTGGGAAGGAAAGGAAGAAAAGTCTGCAGACCGGTAAACCGGGCTGTGGGAATGAAAGAATTAATGGCAGTGTGACGCTTTTTTGCTCAAATGACAGACAAGAATAGTTGCTGTCTGAGCGTTTGACGAAGAGGAAGGTTATTGTGTACCATTGTAAAGCTGGTCATTGAGGCTTCTGCCTGTGCTCTGTGTTACAGCGGTATCGCCCGTGAGCCACCCCAAAGTGTTCTGGATAGCCTCAGTCAGTTCAACTCCACCTACAAAATTGGACAGCTTCTGTGTCGCAGTCGTGACCCTGATTTCCTGCTGGACATCATTGAGCGACAGGTTTGAACAGTGTCAAACATGTTTGGTCTTTTACGTGTTGAACAAGCGATACTTGCAGATCTTCAGACTGGTTGATCTGGGAAATCCTCCAAGCCCCCCCCCCCCCCCCTCCCTTAACACACAAGATGCCACAGAGATTGGAACCTGTGACTGCAGAACCATTATTAGATTTGGAAAGCCCAGTGCCTTATCAATTCAGCTACTGGGCTTACAATCTGACCAGATAAACCACATAACAATCTGTACTTGAGACTTTCACACCAAGAAAAAAAAGTGCAGAGAAAGAAAGTTGAAGTGGTTGTTCAGCTTTGATACACACACCTGGTCAGCAAGGATTTTGGTTAGCATTCTCATGAATGAAACTACACCTCACTTCTTTGGTTTTCTTAGTGCTGCTAGTCATTGAAGGCACTTTTGTGCCAAGTAATGTCAAGTCAATTTTACTCTTCTCTTGCAGTGGTAGAAGTGATGCATCAAAGTCTTTTCTTTTTCTCAGGGAACGTCCAAGTCGATGTCATGGCTGGCAGACCTGGTGGAAGCCAGTGAGGGCTCTCTCAACGTTCTGCCCGTGCAGTGCCTGTGTGAATTTCTCCTGCACGACCCACGGGAGTCTGCTCCAACAGAACATGCCGATGAAGACAGCAACAAGATGGAGAGATACAGACTGAAAATGGTAAGGAGTTTCACTGAGACTGAACTGGCAGGGAGTGTCGTCAGCTTGTTCATGCAGAGTTCTGTGTCAGATTTGGACTGATTGTTAGTTGCATGAGTGAAAGAAAGTTTGGGAAGAAGAGCTGGACATCTGAAGATCTTCAGTGAAAACATATCGAAGAATGCTTATTTGAGATTGTAAGTTATAGCATAGCTAAGTTTAGTATGAAGACAGTGGATTTTTATGTAGAAAGACTTCATGAGAAGAATGCCCAAATACTCTTGCCTTGAAGATTAGGTCTTTTCTCAATTTGTACCATTTTCATCATTATACATAGCTTCAAACCATCCTTTTTTTCCTGGATTTTTTCTGTGTTTTAGCTGCCATTGCAGTTTTGAAGAAAATTTTCTTGTTTCCAAAGTTTTGTTGGGTGTTTTTTTGTTATTTTAAACCAAAAAGAAAAAGCTTCAGTGAGTATGAGGCTAGTTTCCAGTGCTTGTCATCAATGTGTCATGTGCCTGAACATTAAGTGAAGGAACTTGGGCATCAATCATCTTGTCTGGATGGATATATTATGCTGCATGATAAGTGTGTGTGCGTGCGTGTGTGCGTGCGTGCGTGTGTGTGTGTGTGGTTGCATGTGTGTGTGTGTATGCATGTGTGTGTATGCCTCTGTGTGTGTGTGTGCGTGTATATGTGTGCGTGTGTGTGTGTGTGTATGCTTGTGTGTGTATGCCTCTATGTGTGTGTGTTTTAGCGCATTCAAAAGCACGGGCAGCTGTTGAGCCAGCTGCAGGAGTTGGTGCACGGGGACCCTGACGGCACCACCACCATGTTTGATGTCCTCCACTACTTCCTGCAGCGCCTGGCCTCCAATCAGGCCGCCACACGCCAACAGGCCATCAAGGTGCGTGCTCTCGCCCTCCCTCCCTCAGCCTCTGTCCTCCTTTGTTCTGCAGCAACATGACTGACTGTCTGACTGACTGACTGACTGACTGACTAACTGTCTGACTGACTGACTGCCTGACTGACTGACTGACTGATTGTCTCTGCACCCATGCCACAAATATATATATATAGGCGTCTTCTTTGTTCTCTTCATCCATCTGTCTGTTAGTCTGTGTCTGTCTCTCTCTTGCTGTGTCTCTCTTTTGCTCTGTCTGTCTCTCTCTTTCTCTCTGTCTCTCTCTGTCTCTGTCTCTCTCTGTCTCTGTCTCTCTGTCTCTGTCTCTCTCTGTCTCTCTCTCTCTCTCTCTCTGTCTCCCTCCCTCCCTCCCATCCTCTACCCTCGCTCCCCCTCCCCTCCCTCATCTCCCTCTCTCTATATATGTATCTTTTCCACCCTGTCTCCCTTCATTATGTAAAAAATGGGAAGTTGATACTTTCATATTTAATGAAGAAAAGGAATAATGACAGTAAATGGATGCGATCAGCATGCATACTTTTTGGAAGCCACCAAGAAAAGCAAACGTAGAACCCCATCATAGTAGTTCTGTTCTCTTCCATTCTTGGAGAGAGGGGGAGAGCGATAGGGGGGGGGGAGGGGGGGGAGGGGGGAGAGAGAGTGGGGGAAACAGAGAGAAAGAGAGTCATTTTCAGTAAGTACTGTCAGACTAGGGGATGGGATAGCTCAGTGGTCAGAGCGCTTGCTCTCCCCCAGCCATTGTTAAGCAGCGTCGAGCGTGGTTGCCAATTGGATGGGTGACCGCTTGCGTGCCTTGGCTTCAGTACAGTTCCCCAGCTGTAAATGGGTACCTGCCCTCTTTAGGGTCAGGGAAGGTAAAGCAGCAAGGGAGAGGAGATGGGCACCGCCCTTAACATGCTGGCCCCTAGAGAAGCTGAGGTCTCTGACACCTCACTCCCCTACAACCACAAAGGATATGGGACATCTTTACCTTTACCTTACTGTCAGACTAGGGGTTACATTGTGGTTGTGGTGGTGTGTCTACAGGGTCTGTCCATGGTGATCACAGACAACAAGGGTGGTGGGGGTGAAGAGGCGATGGAGGTGGATGGGGAGAGGAGCCGCGGGGAAAGGAACTCCTCTGACTGGCTGCTGAAGCACATCCCCACCCTCCCCATGTTCGCCAAGGTCAAAGTGCAGCTCTGCGACGCACTCAGACAGGTAAACTTTATGATCCCCCCCGTGTTCCTTGGCTAGAGCTCCAAGGTTGTGTGAGCTTTGACTTATCTTGACCAATTTTTTGCCCACTGTGAAGGTAAAACAGTAAACAACTGACACCATCACGATCATCATGGCAGCAAAAAACTCATTTTTTGCAAAGTGGTGGCTTCCTATGATGAAAATAGGATGACCACTTGATTTCTTGTGGTACAAAGTACTCAGCAGAATATTGATTTTACTCAACAACAATTATTTCAAGGTCTTTTTGCTTCAAACTGAAGTAAAACAATGTATTACATTGATATCACCGGGTTTTTTTTTGCAGGTATGCTGTATCTTTATGGTTCTTAGACAGAAAAGTAATGACAAATCAGTACAGTATTGCTCATATGGTAGACAGGAATAGTTGCTGTCTGAGTACTTGACAAAGAAAGAAAAATCAAGATTGAAACAGCTTTTGTGTACCTATCTAAGTATCAACTTTGCAAATGTTATATTTGTATATCTCTCTGGTGAGTTTGGGTGTCATTGTGAGTGCACATGTGTGTGTGTGTGTGTGTGTGTGTGTGTGTGTGTGTGTGTGTGTGTGTGTGTGTGTGTGTGTGGTTGCGTGTGTGCGTTGTGTGTCCATGTGAGGGGTGAAAATTGTCCCTGAGCCACTGAGGGTTGATGGAAGAGAGCTG
>CM060318.1:72367644-72422644 GCA_030674155.1 Stramonita haemastoma
TGTTGGGTTGATGTTGACGCTGTGTCTGTTGTCAGCAGCAATGCCGGCAGGGGAGACCAGCATGGAGTGGACAGACCGGCGCCCCCCGCCTTCCATGTCAAACCACACATCAAAACAGAAACTCCAGTGTCAGCCGCTAGTGTGACTGGTGATTTCTTCAAGGTAAACCGTTTTCCGTGTGACCTTTTACTGCTTGAAGAAATGAACACAACTTTTATGAAACATCTATAGCCATTGTTTGGAACAAAAGTTTGGTTTTTTTTTTATCACTGGGCAATATGGTGGTTCAGAGATCTGAGAGGAAGAGCGTTTGCAGGTTAGCATGATCAGGTGGTTGCTAAAGGGGGTGGTATTCCATACCTGCCAACCATTTCTTTTTTCCCAGAAATTTTTTCAGTTTTTTAGCCATTGTTCCGGGTTTTCTAGTTTTGGAGAAAATGTTCCAGTTTCTGAAAGTTTGGGTTTTGCAAAAGTGGCCCCATACACAGAATCTCACCAGTGGTGAACCTTGGAGCTCTAACCAGCCGCCATGGCGCAGTGGTTAGCGCCGTGGATTCCGGACTGGAAGGTCGCGGGTTCGAATCCCATAAGTCATAGGGATTTTTTCGGGCTCCGGCCGGCTCCTACCCAGAGTGAGTGTGCTGTGGGCTCAGTGGGGAGACTGGGACCACACAGTCGAGCTTCATCCACTTTACGGATGCGAATTTGAGAGTGTTGCTCAAATTACCTGACCAACACTGCAGGTGTCTGTATCTCTCGGGCCTGGTTGACGCCGGGATATATTATGACAGTAAGCGTAGAGAACAACCCTGTCAAGTAGTCTCAAAGCGGATGCACCTCCACAGCAGCATCATTACATCATCCTCATCCTCATTGATCATCATGCAATAATAAAAATTGCCTCTGATTCGGTGGCCTCCGTTGCTCTGGTCTCATGGTGACCTCAGATTCGGTTTCCCCATACGCTTCTGTGCCTGTGGTGAATTTGTGTCAAAGCCTTTGGGGTTGGGGGTTCGTGGGGAGGCGGTCGTTGGAGGGACGTCGTGGTGGTCGCCACCTTGGGTGGGTGACTCACTCAGTCTGGCTCCGCGACTGAGCTAATACTGTCGTTAGTAGGGGGCTTAGTAGGTGGTGTCCTGCGTATGTTAGCTCAGAACAGGCACCACTGAACACCACCAAAGTGACCCAGCAGAAGTGCAGGGCCCCTCTGGCTGGTGGCCCCGCGGCGGCCTAATATTGATGAGCTCCCTGTGGACTCCCGACCCCGGGGGTGAGACACAACGAATCTGGGTATGGCTGTGGCGGGGAGATTGGGATGAGCGGCGTGGGAACAGCAGTACAGGAGCGTCACAGAAGACGAGGCAGCAAACAAACAAAACAAAAAAAAAAAACCTTGGAGCTCTAGCCGAGGAACAAAAAAAGATGACTTGATAATTTAATGAATAATTTGAAGTGTCTAGGGATTTTTTTGTTTGTTTGTTTAGGGGGGGTTTGTGTATGCGAAATGTTAGTTTTGTTCTTGATATTTGAGATTTGGCAATGCAGATTTTGCAGTGGGCTGGGCTGTAAACAACATATTATGGGATGACTTCTATCTTTCATTCTCTCACTTTAAAAAAAATCCTATTTCAAAACAGTCTTATGGTTTAAATCTTACTTTCTAGGATTTCTTGGCTAACAAAGAGGAAGTTTTTTTGTTTTCACTGCTAGGTTGAGCTCAGAGCATTTAGCACACATACATTTCTTTTTATCATTTGTTTAGGTGGTAAGTAGGCGCTGTTGTTTGTTCACATGGTAATCATTTCTGTGATCGTCACTTTGTGTGCAGATGTTCAGCCCAGAGACAGAGCCTCGAGAAGCAGTGAAGTTACTTCAGCAGTTGTTGAAGGTCAGGACTTGCCTTCAGTTTGCTGTTGAAATATGTGTGTTTGCTATGCTGTGTGTTAACTTTGGTATGGATATTCAGAAACACTGTTCTTCCAGATTTCACTGTTTAGTCAGACATTATAATAGGCTTCTCTTTGAAGAGTCGTGGAGAGTTTGGGAGGGTGGGGGGACCCCACTGATGAGTTGTTAACCAGACTTTGTGGTATGCCAAAGCTTGGGTCTCTGCTCAAAAGACATGATCATTGTCTTTGTACAAACCATTAGAAATGTAAACTGTAAGTGAATACCAGAATTAGGTCTAATTCCAGTATGGTTCCTATTTCAAGTTGTCGCTGTATACTGAGTATTCCATGTTTACTATGCCAAAGTGAAAATGCCTATAGAAAATGGGAAAATCTGAGGATGGGAAGCAAGACCCTTCACTATTTGTTGTATTTGATATTTTGGTGTTCATACCCTGCAGTGTGTGACCTGTGATATTGTGTGTGGTTAGGTGCTGGCAACTGATGGCTCGAATGCAGCAGCCCTGCTACAAGCCATTGCGCAGGTGAGCTGCTGTTACCAAGTTATGCTGACTCTGTGTGTGTGTGTGTGTGTGTGTGTGTGTGTGTGTGTGTGTGTGTGTGTGTGTGTGTGTGTGTATGTGTTTGTGTGTGTGTGTGGATATTTGTTCCTTGTGTGCATTACATAGTGTTTATGCGTAAAAGGATTATTTTATTTTTGAAGATTTCATTTTTAGTATTTTTTTCAATTTTCAAAATGTTTTTTTTAGTATTGTCACATTTCCAGTTAACATAGACCAATCATAACTGCTTTTATTCTTGAATTTTTAAAACAAGCATTGGGGAGAGGAGGGGTATGATCACCTAGTGTGTAGAGTTCATGTTTACTATGTGATGGCCTGGGTTTCAGCCACCACCAAGATGCCTGTTCAAGGGGATTAATTTCCTGAGTTAACATCAGTACTTATTCGACTTCCCTGAAAGTCCTTACAATGAAAAGTGATGCCTTTTTTTTCTGTGTAAATCGTTGATATGTGCCGATTTTGATAAAGATTAATTTGATGCATTATTTTTGTGTATGAATTGTTGATGTCGGAAGAAAATGTTTAAAAAAAAAAAAGAAAAAAAAAAGGTATGATGCATTTTCTCTGCAAACTGGTGAGGTAGGTAGATATTGATGAAGACAGGTATTGTACATGTTTTCTGTAAATTGTTAATGTACACAGATGTGAAAGCTGATATAGTTCTCTTTTCCCAGTAAACTGTTGAAGTAGGTAGATAGTGGTTAAAATATGGTGATAGACAATTTTTTTTTTGTCTATATAAACTATAAACTGTTGCTGTTTCTCTCAGCGACTGGAGTCCAGTGAAGGAAACCAGTTTGCCCAGCAGTTGATGAAGCAGACGGCCAGTTCCTGTCCTCTCTTCAAGATCATCATCACCAGACATGTAAGCCTGTGCCCATGAAAATGCTTCATCAGTAATTTGATTGCTGCAGGCATATTGTTGTGAGCAGAACATTCTGCTGGCAGAATTAGAAAAGTTCATGTGGCTAGCACTCTTTTCATGTGTGTGTGTGTGAGTGTGTGTGTCTGTGTCTGTGTGTCTGTACATACATAAAAGTTGTGTATGCCATATATGTGTGTGTGTGAATTTAGAGAGAGGAGTAGCATCTGTGTGCCAGCATTTGTAATGGTTTTACCAAAAAAAGAAGCTGAATCAAAGAAAATATGTCTTATCGTATGGGGTTGTATTGGTTTACTGTATGCTTGTTTATTTGTGTATTTCAGTTTGGAGTTTGGTTTGTTTGGGGGGGGGTTATTTTTTTCTGTTTCTTTTTCACCTGGCAACTATGATAGAAAGTGTGTTTCTTGCTGTCTCTGTAGCGAGCCCTGCACCCTTCCCTGGCCCCAGTGCTCCAGGCCATCAGGGACAAGTGTGGGCCCAAGTGTGGGCCAGGCAGCACTTCCTCCTCCTTGTCCTCAGTCATCAGTCAGTTCCTGAAGACACAGACCCAGCACAAACCTCTCTCACATAAACAACAGGCTTCTATCGACCTGAATTCTCTCAAGTCTCAGGGCACCATCAGCCCCCAAGCCTTCATACAGGGTAAGGACAGACATCTGGTCACTTTTAAGTGGGAAGAACATAGTGTGTCACCTTTTCCTTCTTCTGCCTTGTATAGTGTGAGTGATCTGTGAAACTGCCTATGTATTCATTGTGTGGTTCAAGTATGGGTGTGCCTATGTACGTGGAGACAAGTATTTTAAACAAGGACTGTGTCTCTGATTCTGTAAATTCCAAACAGACCATCCTTGAAGTTCTGTTCAGAATTCCTCTATAATACAAAACCATGGTCTTTTTCATGAAAATTAGATGATCAAGCAATTTCAGTTGTTGATTTTTTGGGGTGGGTTGGGGGAATCTGCCATTTAGCATAGGCAAGGTGACTAAATATTTGATTTGTCTGTCATATGCAGCTTGATCTGTTTGAACAAATTGTAATGTATTAAGCATGGGCACCCCATGAATACAGTTACTGATCTTATACTGTCAAATACTTTTTTTTTTCTATTCCTGGAGCCTAGTCCTTGTAGAAGAAACCTGATGAGTTTGCAAAGTCTCTGACAGCAGTAGCATACTGTGTTAAAAGTTTTCAACTGAAACTGTGTTTTTGTCATTATGCCATTCATTTTCCATGTTTAGATAATCATGATCACAGCTTCTTCTCCTTGAAATGTGCTGATAGTGGCATTGTCAATGTCTGTACTTGTGGCAGGTGTATGTCTGTAAGTGTGTGTATTGTTACTGTGTTCATGTGTATTGTTACTGTGTTGATGCGTGTAGGTGTGGGAGGCATGTCCGACCCCAGCCGTCTGGAGGCTGTGGTGAGGCAGCTGATGCAGGAGTCTCTGCAGCAGAAGGGGGCCTCTGAAGGCATCACCATGGCCTGCACCATGCTCAAAGAGTCTGCCCCACAGTGAGTGCCTTTCTCTCCCCTGCATGTAGCGTAATCCTCTCACCTAGTTTGGTATTGGGACAGGAATGGTGTTGCTCTTGGAGAGGGTTTCCTTGCCGTTGTTGGTTATGTCTTTTTATTGATTGTTAAGGTTTTTTCGGAGCTTGAAGTGGTCTGTTTTACTAGTGTATGTACATCTTTTTGTTATTTGTTTTGAAATGTGAAATATTGTGAATATTGAATCAAAGCACACACAAAAATATCGAGAGCATAGGATGGATTCAGGAAACACCAGTCCTTCTTATCACAATGAAAGCACAAGGAAAACAATAAAAACATTGTTTTTATTCATTTAAATGGGAAGGGGCTTGGAAGGGAAGGGGGGGGGGGTATATTTTTCTGGTGGTTTTTATTTTCATAAAACAAAAAATAACATCATGACACAAAACGTACGACTTTAAATAAAGAAAACTGCATGACAAAAGCCATAAAGCTTAAAAAAACCCACAAAAAACCCCACCTACCCACAATCACAGTCAACATCACTGACTTTCTATTCATTTTTCCTACCCCAGGGGGACGTCCTCCTTTGCCCAGGAGTCGCTGCTGACAGACTGGCTGGAGCTGCTGGACCCCGAGATCATCAATGGCGCCATGGACCTGCAGGAGGAGCTGGTGTTTGGTGCCAAGAGGGCCGTCCACTGGGCAGGGTCGGGGAAGGGGGGGAAGAGGAGGATGCCCTACCTGCTGGCCTTGCTGACCCACCAGAGCCAGTGGGCCACCCTGCGGCGCTGTCTGGACAGGATCCTCAGGCCTGACAAACTTTCGCTGTAAGTGGGAAAGGATCCTGAGGCCTGACAAACTGTCGCTGTTAGTGTGGACAGGATCCTGAGGCCTGACAAACTTTCCTGTAAGTCTGGACAGGATTCTGATCACTGTAAGTCTGGACAGGATTCTGAGGCCTGGCAAACTGTCACTGTAAGTCTGGACAGGATTCTGATCGCTGTAAGTGTGGACAGATTCTGAGGCCTGACAAACTGTCACTGTAAGTCTGGACAGGATTCTGAGGTCTGACACTTTCGCTGTAATGTGGACAGGATCCTGAGGCCTGACAAACTTTCACTGTAAGTCTGGGGAAGAAGGGGAACACGTCATACTTTTTAAAAAGTTTTTTTGCTGTTAGGCCACCATAGGTGACTTTAGTCGACACTACCATTCATGGTGTGACTTTTGTTGACAGCGCAGGTCATGTTAGAAAGGTCAGTTTTCATTGAGTAACAAGGTTTCACAGTTAATTTGTGCACGTGATAGCAGACTTATTGTCCTTCACCCCTCTGCCCCAGTTTTGAGTGGAAAAACCAACCATGTCGTTCTGACACAGACCGAGAGCCAAGAAATCAGTCACAGCGCTAAAAAATACATGGCACTGACAGACAGAAACTTGGCTGCAAAAGAGTGAACGTTTAAAGAAGAAAAGAATGTTCATTTTTAACATAGAAATTTCATAGCAATGATGTCCTTGTCGCCCTAGGTATGTTGTGTACAACAGTTATTTAACCCTCTAAGTCCCAAACCAGGACTTGCCGGGATTGAATAATTGCCCCCTCCTGAATCTGGAACCAGGATTTGCCAGGATTTACACACAGTAGATTTCCATCACACTGTGACCATCACTAATCGCTACCACATGTCAAAGCTCTATCAGGCTAGAAGTACAGAGCCTGCTGAGAGTATGGAAGTAATTATAGCTGCTGGTATGTACTTAGAAGGAGGAAAAGGCCAGCGAGCATGTGTGCCTGGCCTGATTTTGTGATGGAATGCGAAAATCTAGGGGCAGTTTGTGTTCAGAGAATCCGAAATGCAAGAGGGTTAACAGAAGATGTGTTGGTGTGCAGGTTGGACGCTACCAATGTGCTGGACTTTGTGTTGGCATGTCGACACAGCCCAAGATCTGGCAGGGAAGAGAGCTGAAAAAAACACAGGTCAGCCATTGGCCCAGTCTTCATTGTCATTCATGGCTTTTGTCTGTTGTGTATTGTCATTGATATGTTTTCTTTGATGCTCATGTGGAGAGTGAGAAAGATAATGCTCTCACGAAAGGGGAGGCGAGGGGTCTTCATAACAAAAAAAAACTGTTATTGTGTGTGTGTTGTGTGTTGTGTTGTGTGTGTGTGTGTGTGATGTGTGTGTGTTTTGTTGTGTGCGCTGCACATGGATATACAGTTTCAGTTGGAATGACATCCCACATGCATATGGTATGATCTCTGTGTTTATTTCTGTGCATATCTAAATGAATGTGACCATGAACAGCACAGCCTCATGTTTTGAGTGTGTCTACTTGTGAAAGGTGGAAGAAGACCATATTTTGTGTTGGAAGTCTATTAGCAAAGACTATAACAACACTACATTGTTTTTGAAGCCTATCAGCAGGACTATAACGTAATGCTCTGTATATGTGTTGGAGCCTGTCAGCAGAGACTATACTAACACTGTGTATGTGTTGGAAGCCTGTCAGCATAGACTATACATAATTTTGTGTATGTGTATTGGAAGCCATCAGCAGAGACTATAACATAACATGTGTATGTGTGGAAGCCTGTCAGCAGAGACTGTAGTGTAACACTGTGTATTGTGTTGGAAGCCTGTCAGAAAGAGACTGTATGTAACACTGTGTTATGTGTTGGAAGCCTGTCAGCAGAGACTATAACATAGCACTCTGTATATGTGTTGGAAGCCTGTCAGCAGAGACTATAACATAGCACTCTGTATATGTGTTGGAAGCCTGTCAGCAGAGACTATAACATAATGCTCTGTATATGTGTTGGAAGCCCATCAGCAGAGACTATAACATAACACTGTGTATATGTGTTGGAAGCCTGTCAGCAGAGACTATAACATAATGCTCTGTATATGTGTTGGAAGCCTGTCAGCAGAGACTAATAACTCTGTTACCTGCAGGATGACATCTCGGAGGACATCTTTGAGTTCACCACAGAGCAGCTTCTGGCCATCGTGGACTTCATCATTCTGGAGGCCTCGCAGGACCAGGGTCAGAGTTCATCCAAACTGAGCACAGCAGACCCCATCGCACACAGCTCTGCCGCTGGGGTCAGTGTCCCCAGTCAGAGCACAGCTCAGGGGGACAGGGGGGAAGAGGGGAAGGGAGTGGTCAGTCGGTCTGGAGCTGCTGTTGGCCTGTGTGTGTGACCGGGAGGACAGGATTCAGTCTGTCATCACTCACATCCAGCAGAGAGCACCCCTTGTGTCCAGGTAAGCTGTCACTTGATATAACTCTTGAACGTCTTAATGTTGTGTCCTTTTTCACAAAGCGGAAATTTTGATGTGATAATTATGTGGTGGCAAGGTTGGTTTGTCATTGACCAGCGTTGTGTTGTTAAGAGCTCTGAGCAGTGTGTAACTGTTTATACTTAGCTTTAACTTGCCAGAATGGATTCAGATTATTATTGTCTTCTTCCTTCAGGCTTTTTTGTAGGAATAATACACAAAGAGGAAAGTGGCTGGTTACATTTTAAGGGACTTCACTTTACCAAGCTTAGAGTTGTTATACTTTTAGCTTATTTTTTTTGCTTTTTTTTTGTTATACTTTGAGCTACCATGCTTTGAGTTTTCCAGCAGAAAAGTAACGATAGGCTGAAAGAATTTAGTTACTCACATGACCTGAGCTTTGATAATTTCAAATAGAATAGTGTGCATTTATTTAAAGAACTTCGTTTTACAAAATCCATTCTGTTTATGAAGATCTGAATCAAGTTGGTATGTGTGTGTGTGGGTTCGTGTGTGTGGTGTGGTGTGTGTGGTGTGGTGTGGTGTGGTGTGGTGTGGTGTGTGTGTGTGTGTGGTGTGTGTGTGTGTGTGTGTGTGTGTGTGTGTGTGTGTGTGTGTTCATGATCTCCTGTAAATAAGCTTTTTTGTTTTATATTCATTGGTATGAGCATATGCCTTTAGGCTGAAGACTACAGTCCAGGAATGGTGTGTTGTTTGTTTTCAGAGTGGAGGAGGACTGTTACCTGGAGCTGCTGACAGAGCTGTACCTGCACTTCCCCTACATCCTGGCCTGGCTGCCTCAGTCCGTCTCCACCTCCTTCATGGCCCCCGGCATGATCCATGCCAAGGTGGGCCTCCATCCCTTAACCCCCACCCCCACACACCACACACCTTCCATTTCAATGAAAAAAAAAAATAGTACATGAATTTATATTGCGCAATACCTTGCAAAAACAAATTAAAGCGTTTGCATTTGACCCTAGAACACACGAGTAATCAACAACAATTAATAGTTTTAGCAAATTCCTCCACCTTTCATACATCACATGTGTGCTCTTCAGTGTTTTTCAGGCTGGAGACAGTTCTTCTTTATGGGATTCTTCTTCACATGTTGCTTTTTGGAAATCGTCAGGGTTGAGCAGAGGGGGTGGGGGTGGGTCTACAAATTATAGTAAAGTGAACAGTCACACACACACAAAATTGTGGAGGCTTACTTGACAATGCCAAAGTAAAATATTAGATCAGGAATTTCCTTCAGCAGTAGCTCAGAAACAGTAGCTGAGAATTGGTGGCTGATGCTGTTTATTTGGGGGTGCAGGGATGCTTCCTCCCTTCTGAAGCGTGGTGTGGTACACTTAGTAGCCCTTCTAGTCCCAGACACAAACTACTTCGTTTGAATTTATATCATATCCATTCAACTTTTAACACATGGGAGGTATTTGTTCCACTTTCGTTTGGTTAATAATTGCTGTAAGTGGGGTTTATTAAGATAAGGTGGAGGTCGTGTGGTGACTATCTGTCTGCTTCAGTTTTCACATATGTAGAAAAGTACTTCATCTTGTGCTTTCCTTTTTTTTTCACACAACAAAATGTGATGCTCCACCACGAAATGAGTCACTTTACCCCTGACCTACTGTTCTGCTAAAGGAACCATTTTAGGCAGGTGAGGGTCAAGTTGTCGATTTTGAGATTTTGATTGATTATCAAACTATAGCCATTCTTCTACCTTGTACTGAAATATCAAGGCATAAGTTTGTTTTGTTTTGCTTTAAAACATGTTTTTAAAATACTCAAGCCCTCATTCTGACCTTCTGTTACAATGTAAAACTTGTCAATTTCTCATTTTGTCACTTCCTGCAGTCTGTCATTTCAATTTGTAATAACTTTTCATAGAATTGTCTGATTTTCAGTCTGTTTTCAGTATTGAACAGCTGTTTTATTGCAAATTAATACCATTCAGTAACTAAAAATTTACCTCTGGTGCAATGCGACTCATTATGTGGCAGAGGGTCACAAATGTGTTTGGCACTTACAGGGGCAGATATTTGTAACATTGTGGTTTGTGCATGTGCAGTTGTACAGAGGTATATGGCAGAATGCAAAAACACAACTTCCTGAAGCGAGAAATAACCGAACCTTTTGAAAATTCATTTATTCTTTGTGAAAATGTTTCATAGATGTAATAATTAAAGAATGGTTTAAACTTAGAATTGCAGTTCTTTATCAAAATGATTGACACCCCTGACCAAGAATAAACTCTGCATACAGCTGTGGTGATCCATAGTGTAAAGAGCTGTGTGGCATCAGTTGTCCTCACTGGGAAGCAAGTAGGGCAGAGAATTGGTTGTGCAAAACTATAATAACTCAGACTGAAACTGTCACTTTTCTTGTCACTTTTTTTTCTCATGGTTGTGTGTGTGTGTTTACATGCATGTGTTTTGGTGTGTGGTGTGTGTGTGTGTTGTGTGTTTTGTGCATGTGTGTTGGTGTGTGCGTGTTGGGGGGGGGGGGTGTTTACATGCATGTGTGTTGTGATGTGTGCATGTGTGTGTGTGTGTGTGTGTTATGTGCATGTGTTTTGGTGTGTGTGTGTGTTTACGTGTATGTGTGTGTGTGTGTGTGTGTGTGTGTTCATGTGTGTTTACATGCATGTGTGTGTGTGCATGCGTGCGTGCGTGCATGCATGCATGTGTGTGTTTATGCATACGTTTTCATGCCTGCTCACATACCCGATTGTGTGTCCACAGCTGGACACAGTGACACACCGGCTGATTGGGGTGCTGGGGAAGGCTGGGCCAAGCAAACTGGCCGACATCAGGATGAAGGACGCCAACACCGCCTGTCGCAAGCTGGCCTCCCAACACCCCATGCTGATCCTCAGGTCTGTTCTCCTTGCTCTGTGGGAAGAGACTGGCAGGCATGGCAGGATTGGGGGGGGGGTTCGTGTGTGTATGGGTGGGTGATTTGTTGCATGGTCAGCTTTGTTTATTGTAGAATATTGCTGTGGTTAGAATAGTATGACATGGAACTTGTCACAGTGTGGTGAGTTAATATGCTCGTTATTGTTTTAAGTTTCTGAGGGAGATGTGTGTGTTTTATTTATCTACTCATTGTTATTTTGAAGGTAAAGGAATAAGTACTCATGCGCTTTTTTTTTACATGCTGTCCCTGTGTGCATGTGGTTTTGTCAACTTTGTCATCCATTCCCACCAGCACAAATGGCCTACTCTTCCTAAAAATAGAACAGGTTTTAATGTGAGCACAAGATGTTCTGCATGTGTTTGCACATAGGACAATGGTTCACAGTCTTATCTGAAGGTGTGTGTGTTTAATGTTCCATATGTGCTGCACAACACTGAGTTGTAGAAAGTGCAGTTTGGAAAAAAAAAAGAAGAAAAAGAATGGGGAAATAAAGATGAGGGATATGCATCCACAAATTTATGGCAGCTTTTTTAGACGGACTGTATTATATTCTCAAGTCCTGAAACTGACCCCAGTCTGTCATTGCAGGCAGCTCCCCCTGTTGGCGGCGGTGGTAGGGGGGAGAACCCAGCTGTCGTTGGGGGAGATCCGACACCGCAACCTGCTGCTACTGTTTGTGCACGTGATGGGACTGCTGGAGCTGCTGCAGCCCTACATCTTCCACCGCCAACACTCCTCCCTGGCTGCCGTCCTGCAGGCCTTCTTCAGTCTCTTCAGGGTGAGGAGAGAGAGAGAGAGAGGGCGAGAGAGAGGGAAAAGAGAGAGGGGGGGGGGAGGGAGAGAGAGGAGAGAGAGAGAGGGAGAGAGGAGAGAGAGGGAGGGGGGAGAGAGAGAGGGAGGGGGGAGTGAGAGAGAGAGAGAGGGAGGGGGGAGAGAGAGAGAGAGGGAGCGGGGAAGGAAGGGGAGAGAGAGATAGAGAATGTGTGTGTGTGTGTTGTGTGTGTGTGGTTGTGTGTGTGTGTAGTGTGTGTGTGTTGTGTGTGTGGAGTGTGTGTGTGTGTGTGCACGCACACGCATGCATACGTGTGTGTCCTTGTGTAAGTGTGGATGAATTTGTGTGTGTTTAAAAATGTATGAGAGTGTGTTGTGACAACAAATGTTCTAATTCCATCGCAAATGTGAACTGATGCATTATGATTGCACACATCGAAAAATGCATATCACATCTTGTATCCCAGTGAATAGGACCAAGTGTTGTATCATATATGGCTCAAAGATAAACGAATGCTAAATGCCTCACCCTGTGTGTGTGTGTGCACTGGCTGCAGGCTCACGGGAAGGAGAAGCGGGTGCTGGGCAGCCTGGTGCTGAAGATGGTGGTGTTCCTGCAGAACTTTGTCACCTACGACCCCCAGCGAGCCAGCGCCATGCTGCAGCAGTACGTTCAGCTGCTCAGGTACTGTAGTGTGCGTGCGCTGGCATGGCAGCCTTGCAACCCTTCTTCTCTGTCACTGTCAGTTTGTAGGAACCAGCGTAACGAATGGAAAAGATATGGGCAGTGCGCAAATACAGCATAACTCGGTCAAGGGTCCAGGCTTACATTAGCACACTCCTTCCTCTTGTTTCCATTTCCATCCCCCTCCGTTTTCTTTACCCTGTTACCCTATGGGTTTTCTACTCTGCTACATCAAGGAAGGCAGGAAGCTGCCAAGTCCAGGTGTTGTCAGTTCCTGCTATAGTTAGCACAGGCTGGGATGGGATGGGATGGAATGGATAGCAGCAGTGAGTAGGGGAAACTGACAGCTGTGTATGCACTTTATTTTGGGGGAAACATTTGGAAATGCTTTGAAACAGTTTTTGTTTCAGCTTTGGCCCTAATGGGTTGTAAACTAAGAAAACACAGAGCAAAACGTATGGTGGAAGTCACTACACTTGTGCATACTCTGCCTAGATAAACAGATTGATAAAACAGGTTATGTAATAAATGTTTGATTTGTTGTTCTGTAACGTTGAATGTGTTTTATGTCAGACTTGAAAAAGGACAAACAAAAGCAAAATAGGAGAATAAACACACATGAAGTAACTGAATTGCTACTGTATTAGATCATAGATGTTTCTATGATACAGAGTAAAGTATGGATTGTGTATGAAAATCAGATTAGTGTACAGACTGACTGATGACATGCTGACTAACTTTTCATGTGTATATCCTTACACATTTTCTGTTTTAGTGAGTGCATGTTAGTAAGTGAGTGTGAAATATGTATGCATATCGTAGTGCGCCTACACACATTCGCACACATCACCACACACACACACACACACACACACACACACACACACACACACACACACACACACACACACACACACACACACACACACACTGTGCAGCAATATGTTATAGTAGAATATTGCTGCACACGTGTGTGTGTTTTATGTGTGTGGTGCACGACCAATTTTGCCAAATCTTCTAACACCAGTACCTCTGTTCCTCGCAGCGATCTGTCTCTGGTGTACCCTGACATGGCAGAGCTGAAGTCCCTGCTGACAGGACTGACACTGCCCCGGCAAAATCAGGGTGACACGGCAGAGGAGGTTGGCAGCAGCGAGACTGCAGAACCTGGGTCCATCACCTTGCCGACACAGTGTGGGGGGATACCCTACGCTCAGGTGCTGATGGTCCTGCAACGTCTGCAGCCTGACAGTCCTGTAGATGGTGAGTGGCCTGGATGGACAGGGCTGTGGGCTTGTTGTGTAACTATCACCTTGTTTGTGTTGGAGCTGGTGTGTCATGGGATGAACATCTCTTGGAGGATTCGTTAGAAGTACAGGAACTTTTTTTCAGGTTTCTGTTTATCAAAAGGAATTACAGGGAGGGGGAAGGGGAAAACAATGAGTGAAAAGAAATAGAAATAAAAAGGAATCCCACAGATGTCATAAGATTGATAAATATAGAGACAGACAGACAGACAGACAGACAAGTGAGGGCATAGATAGATGAAGACACACAAGGATATATGCGTTTTTGAATGCACATACATATGCTTTTTTGAATGTGCACACACGAATAAGCATGCACACAAACTAAACATGCACATGCGCACACAGACATACAAAATATCGTACAACAATACCACATCACTCGCCACCACTCACATGCACACATGCATGCACGCACGCACACATGCACAAGCACACACACTTGACACACACATTCTCTCTCTCTTCTCTCTCTCTCTCTCTCTCTCTCTCTCTCTCCTCCTCTCTCTCTCTCTCTCTCTCTCCTCCTCTCCCCCCAAAAAAAACACAAGGAGAATGATCTGTTCAGTTTGCTGACTGTAAATGTGGATCTGGAAGCAGTAGTATGGCTTGTGCTGGTGGTGATGTGGTGAAAATGTTGCTGATGTGTCTGTGAAGGAAAAAACCCTGTAGTGTGTGTGTGTGTGTGTCTGTGTGTGTGTGTGTCTGTGTGTGTGTGTGTCTCTGTGTGTGTGTCTATGTGTGTTGTGTGTGTGTGTGTGTGTGTGTGTGTGTGTTGTGTGTGTGTGTGTGTGTGTGTATACATATACATACGTGCACCTTCATTGTTTGTCTGCAGATCTTCTAGCTGCTCTGAGAGAAGTGGACGAAACATCAAAAAGGAGAGTGGCTGTCTTAGAGCACTTTGGGGTAAGTGTTCCTTTCTCACTCTGCCTGCAGGTTTGTGTGTTGATTGTTGTGGCGTTCTTTCTTTTTTTTTTTTTTTTTTTTAGGTTGTTTGTTTTTGGAGGGAGGGGGCAGGGGGGGTATATGGGGGTGGTGATGTGTGAACGTGTGTGTCAAAACAAAACAAAAATATGCAGCAGACTTTTCCCAACAATGGAAAAAATGAACTGAAGCTGGGTTTTTTCTGAATGGAAGAGAATCGTAGTTGTTAGCAAGAAAAGCATTTCAATCTGGCTGTCTGAATTGGAGGGAAGGGTCTTCTTATGTAGGTAAACAAACGATTTTTTAAATTCTCAAGGTTGTCAAAGCAAAGCTTTGCAAAAAGATCTTTTGCTGTGCTAAGACAATAGTTATAGTTTTGTTGTGGTGGATTTTTATCACACATCGAGATCTGTTATCAGTAGATTCAGTGTTGTTGTTTTTTTTAATAGTGGTGTTAAAATGGTTATGTTGACCCTCCCAAAAAAGTCCACACTGTAGTGATTGATATGGCAGTAAACAGTTTGGTACCTGTGGGGCTGCTGAACTTAAACTACAGGAGACCAAGTGCTGTGACCACTGAGCCATCCTGCCCCCAGCTAAGGTTAAGCAGTGTTGAGCGTGGTTGCCTCGTAGATGGGTGACACATCCATGCGCCTTGGCTTAAGGACAGTCACCCAACTGTAAATGGGTACCTGCCCTCTTCAGGGACAGGGTAGGTTAAGCAGCGAGGGAGAGGGGTGCCAGCACCAAGACACTGGCCCCAAGAGAAACTGAAGTCTCTGACACGAGGACCACACAGGCTATGAAACACCTTTACATGTATTTAGAGAAAGAAATTGTGTCTGTCAGGTGAAAATATGTTTCTTGCTTGCTGTTCACAGAGTGAGCTGAAAGGGCTGATGACGCATGTGAATGACCAGTGCCGGGCTGTGACTTTCTCCCTCATCATGCGTTATATCCACCACTGCCCCAGGTGAGCCCCCCCCCCCCCTCCTCCTCCTCCTCCTCCTCCTCTCTCCTCCTCTTCTTCTTCCTCCTCCTCCTCCCTGTCTGACATCAGTGCTCCCTGTCCTTCCCTTATCTCTGCTTTGCATGAATTTTATGTCAAGAGTTGGTAGAATTGGCACAAGATGCCTTTGTTTTTGTTTTACATCCCACCTTTGAAAAGCGTAAGAGCATATCCTCTACTGGTGTTGTTCTTTGTGGATATAACCATCTGATGGAAAGCCTGTCTGGTGTATGGGATGGTCTTTGAGGAGCTCTTCCTTTCAGGGGGAAATCATTTTGAAGAAGGCGCAGTAAAGAGTGCATTGCAATAAAAATTTCTTAGAATTCCTACAGTTTCACGTCCTTTGAAGTTGTTGTATGTCTGCCTGTATGGCAAGGTATTTTAAAACAGTCACCTGTATAAACTCATCAACCTGTATGTACTGTCTCGTGATTTCCAGATGTGGTGAGTGAGCTAGAGTGTATGTTCTGTGTTACCCCCAGGGTGCAAGACTGGAAAATACTCCACAGCACACAGATGTACTATGCAAACTTAGTATTGACATGATCAGTTCTAGAGCCAGTGCTCTTCCAGTCATATTCCTCAGTGTTAGAACATACCCAGACTCAGACAACATTGTTCACTTTATAAACTGTCAATTAGGAATCAGGGGCTAAAGTATTCTTTGTTCATAAGTGGGTTTGACGTGTTTTCAGCCCTTCACAATTTCATATGCTCTTTATGTTAAATGTGTAAGTGAATAAGATTTGAAAGTAGTTAATAGCAATGTGTCAAAGATAGAAAAAGAGAGGGAAAAAAAAGAGGGGGGGTTCTATTTGTTTGGGGTTTGGGTCTTTTTTTTGTGGTTCAGTTGGGTTTGGGTTGTTGTTTTCTTATGAAGGGAAGCATGTGAAGCATCCACTGCAAACACAACCAAAAAAAAAGAAGCAAACAAAAGATGGTGCTTTATGATCTGCATGCAACTGGGGGCCAATTTTAAAAAAACACCGACAAAATAAACCAAAAAATAATCCACCTCTCCTTACAGTGCACTAAAATCTAGCTATATATCTGCATGTTGAAGCTTTGTTGGTGAAGTGTGTGTCAGTGACCAAATGAACTGACCGTGTGTGTGAACGTGTTTTGCAGGAAAGCCAGCCACTTCCTGTCCAACTTCCTCAACTGCCTTCAGCACAGCAACCCCAAAGTGGTCACCTCCGCCCTGGCCAACCTGGCCGAGTTCACTGTACTGTGCCTGGGTGAGTGTGGTGTAGATGGTGATGTTGTCCTTCTGTAGTTCACTGTACTGTGCCTGGGTGAGTGTGGTGTAGATGGTGATGATGGTGATGTTGTCCTTCTGTAGTTCACTGTACTGTGCCTGGGTGAGTGTGGTGTAGATGATGATGATGGTGATGTTGTCCTTCTGTAGTTCACTGTACTGTGCCTGGGTGAGTGTGGTGTAGATGGTGATGGTGGTGATGTTGTCCTTCTGTAGTTCACTTTACTGTGCCTGGGTGAGTGTGGTGTAGATGGTGATGGTGGTGATGTTGTCCTTCTGTAGTTCACTGTACTGTGCCTGGAAGAGTGTGGTGTAGATGATGATGATGGTGATGTTGTCCTTCTGTAGTTCACTGTACTGTGCCTGGGTGAGTGTGGTGTAGATGGTGATGTTGTCCTTCTGTAGTTCACTGTACTGTGCCTGGGTGAGTGTGGTGTAGATGGTGATGTTGTCCTTCTGTAGTTCACTGTACTGTGCCTGGGTGAGTGTGGTGTAGATGGTGATGATGGTGATGTTGTCCTTCTGTAGTTCACTGTACTGTGCCTGGGTGAGTGTGGTGTAGATGATGATGATGGTGATGTTGTCCTTCTGTAGTTCACTGTACTGTGCCTGGGTGAGTGTGGTGTAGATGATGATGATGGTGATGTTGTCCTTCTGTAGTTCACTGTACTGTGCCTGGGTGAGTGTGGTGATGGTGATGTTGTCCTTCTGTAGTTCACTGTACTGTGCCTGGGTGAGTGTGGTGTAGATGATGATGATGGTGATGTTGTCCTTCTGTAGTTCACTGTACTGTGCCTGGGTGAGTGTGGTGATGGTGATGTTGTCCTTCTGTAGTTCACTGTACTGTGCCTGGGTGAGTGTGGTGATGGTGATGTTGTCCTTCTGTAGTTCACTGTACTGTGCCTGGAAGAGTGTGGTGTAGATGGTGATGATGGTGATGTTGTCCTTCTGTAGTTCACTGTACTGTGCCTGGAAGAGTGTGGTGTAGATGGTGATGATGGTGATGTTGTCCTTCTGTAGTTCACTGTACTGTGCCTGGAAGAGTGTGGTGTAGATGGTGATGATGGTGATGTTGTCCTTCTGTAGTTCACTGTACTGTGCCTGGAAGAGTGTGGTGTAGATGGTGATGATGGTGATGTTGTCCTTCTGTAGTTCACTGTACTGTGCCTGGGTGAGTGCTGTGTGGTGATGATGGTGATGGTTGTCCTTCTGTAGTTCACTGTACTGTGCCTGGGTGAGTGTGGTGATGATGGTGATGATGGTGATGTTGTCCTTCTGTAGTTCACTGTACTGTGCCTTTTTTTTTTTTTCTTCACTGTTTTGTGCCTAGGTGAGTGCGGTGTAGATGATGATGGTGATGATGATGGTGAGGTTGTCCATCTGTGGTGGTGCTTTCAGTAGAATCACTGGTTGGGAGGAAAAACTGTTTCTGGGAGTTTGGTGAGGATAAAAGATGATAGCAGTGATGGTGTGGAAATCTATTTTGGCTAGACAATTTTTTCTTTTTAATCAGAGCTGTAATTGTACGATAGGTCTGTGATTTTGTTGTTGTTCGTTGGCTACAGTTCTTGTGTATTAAATTTGTAGTCAGAAGCTCTGCTGTGATGCATACAGAATGTCTCACTCCAGAAGGGGTTGTTATTTTTGGTGGGGGTTTGTTAACACATAGACATGATACCATTTTCTTGAAAGCTCATCAACATGAGGTGTCATACATCAAAAGTCTGTGTGTGTGTGTGTGTGTGTGTGTGTGTGTGTGTGTGTTGTGGCAGACGAGGCCTCCATCCTGCTGCAGAAGGCGTTTGACGTGGGCGTCAGCACCACCATCGACACGGCCCCCTACATCAGCGAGACGCTGCAGCTGCTGAATATGGAGAGCATCCTCTACACCAAGCAGCCAGGGGCCACCAGCGGCTGATCCTGTCATCATCATCATCGTCGTTATCATCATCATCATCGTCGTCATCATCATCGTGATCATCATCGTGATCCTTACAGTCATGACTGTACTGACAGTAGCCATGAAGTAGTCTTATGTTGTGCAAACTCTACCAGTGGCTGAATCCTGTCATCATCGTCATCATCATCGTTGTGATCCTTACAGTCGTGACTGTACTGACAGTAGCCATGAAGTAGTTTTATGTAGTGCAAACTCTACCAGTGACTGCTTACGCTTTTTATTCGAGCTTGCATATATGCACTCTCTAGTGTGTGCGATGTTGTGTACATGTACAGTGCATTTACAAACACACACAGTAATGCACAGTGTGTACACGTACTTACACACAATTACAGACAGTTGATAGATAGTCTAATTCCATTACAAGTAAACAGATGTAAAATCAAAGGCAACAACAACACAGCAGACAAAAGCATGTCTGCCTGTTAAAATAAGATTGTAATCAACTGCTTAAGTTTGGACAATTTATCAGGATATTACCCATCGTGTTCACCATATCAGTCTGACATAACAGACCAGAAAACTAGTGGAGAACCCGATAAAATAAGTGTCTTCAGATTGGTTTTGAATCCCAACATGAGCCAGAGTGTTGGATAATGCCTACCATGCCATTCCTGTGTTTTGGTGCTGTCTTCAATCTGCATCTGAGAAGATCTTACACTCTTTCAGAGGATAACTGAAGAGTGTGAGAAGGTGACTGTGTACATGCTGGAAATAATCAGCATTCTTACTCTTCTCTCTCTTTTTTTTGTTATCATCTTAAAAACAATGGAGTTGTTTTGTTTGTTTATTTTGTTTTTTGTTGTCACCTTAAAAACAATGGAGTTATTACTGCTCCTCGCCTTGCTGTTAAGGCATTCTGCTTCCCAGTTTGGAGAGTGACATCATGTACAGCTGATACCTCCACTCCAGGTTGAGGAGAAGAAAGCCTGATGTAATTCAAATGACTTACGGTGGTTTTGGGGTTGGGTTTTTTTCATATGACTGAAGTTAATGTTTGGAAAGAAAGTATTTAGGCACTTGGGGTTTTTTGTGAGGGTTTTATTCAACAAAATATGGATGACCTAAAGAACAAGCAGTGTTGCGTTGCTCCTTTTTAAGAAAAAGAAAGATTGTGGACTGCTCTCAGCTGAAACGAGGGAGTGTACATATGTGAACTTGGCTGTGTCAGAGTCTTTGTTGTGTTTGTAATACTTCTGCTGTGTCTTGTGCTGTTTGTGAAATGCATTGTTCTGTAGGTTTTTTTTTCAGTCCTGGTGTACTGGAGTTTTTGTCCTTATTTTCTTTTTTTAAAAGTACCGGGGATAGGATAGCTCAGTGGTCAGAGCACTTGCTTTCCCCCAGCCAAGGTTAAGCAGTATGGTTACCAATCGGATGAGTGACCATTTGCATGCCATGGTTTCTGCACAGTCCCCCAGTTCACCCAGCTGTAAATGGGTACCTGCCCTCTTTAGGTTGAGGGAAGGTAAAGCAGTGAGGAAGAGGAGATGGGTGCCACCCTCAATATGCTGGCCCCTAGAGAAGCTGAGGTCTCTGATGCCTCGCTCCCCTACAACAACATAGGTTATGGGACACCTTTACCTTTTTTTTTTACCTTTTTAAAAAATATTTTGAGTATAAACAGACCTTTCCAACCTGATGGTGTTTTGGGGATATGTTCCTGTCTTGTGTGGGTTTTTTTCATGTCGTTTTGTTGTGTGTGTGTGTGTGTGTGTGTTTTCAAATTGAGCTTTTACAGGATTTTTGCTACAGGTTAAAAGCAGAGGATCTATAAAAGCCAAGGGTGTTTTACCGTTTATCTTGAAATGTGAAATGAAAATGGAAAACGTTTTTATTCTGTAAGGACAGTTGCCTAATTCCGTTTGAAAAAATGTTTTCACTGATTGTAGTAGCTCACAAAATGTAAAGTGCTTCAGTAAGAATGTCCAGTGGAGTGTTTGTGGTTTATGTTGTCTGTGATTGTTCTTTGTTCAGTGTTGGTAGGTGTTGGTGGGCTTTTTGTTTTTGAGTTGTTCTTTGTTGGATTTGTTGTGTTTGGTCGGCGCTTTCTGTCATTTGAGTTTATTTTTTGTTCGCATTTTTTGTAAGTTCATTTTGTGCCTGGAATTTATGTCGGAAAGTAAACTACACTATGTAATGTTTTAAGACATTGGTCATGTGGGGTGTTTTAAGACATTTATCATATAGGATGTTCATGACTCCTGTGTGATTTTATTTGCAAGACCTGTTCATTTGTATTGAGTTGGGGGGGGGGGGGGAATCTTCTTTTTATCAGGTGTGTATGAGATGGATAGATGTAGAAGAGTATGTCAGTACTTTGAATGTTTTGAGGTGAAAATTGAGTGGGTGTACTTTGTGAATAAATGATACATTGAGGAAAAAATGCTGTTTTATGTAATGAGTGTGAAATAAATGAAATATTTGAGGATATTGATAAATAATGAGTGATTGTTGTTTGTGAGTGAGTGATACATATGTGAAAACATCCACATATCCAAATCAACACCACTGATAACATCCTCACCACTGAAAACACATCCACACCACTGAAAACATTTCTACATCCACACCACTGAAAACATCCACACCACTGAAAACATTTCTACATCCACACCACTGAAAACATTTCTACATCCACACCACTGATAACATCCACACCACTGAAAACATTTCTACATCCACACCACTGAAAACATTTCTACATCCACACACTGATAACATCCTCACCACTGAAAACATTTCTACATCCACACCACTGAAAACATTTCTACATCCACACCACTGATAACATCCTCACCACTGAAAACATTTCTACATCCACACCACTGATAACATCCTCACCACTGAAAAAAACCCATCCACACCACTGAAAACATATCTACATCCACACCAAAACACATCTACATCAGGATTCACACCACTGAAAATGCATCCACATCACTGAAAACATATCTATATTCACACCACTGAAAATACATCCACACCACTGAAAACATTTATATCCACACCACTGAAAACGCATCCACACCACTGAAAACACATCCACACCACTGAAAACATCCACACCACTGAAAACACATCCACACCACCGAAAAGACCTCCACACCGCTGAAAACACATCCACACCACTGAAAACACATCCACACCACTGAAAACACATCCACACCGCTGAAAACACATCCACACTGCTGAAAACACATCCACACCACTGAAAACACATCCACATCCACAGTCTTTCGGATGAGACGATAAACCGGGGTCCCGTGTGTTACACATCACTATTTAGCGCACGTAAAAGAACCCACGGCAACAAGGGGGTTGTCCCTGGCAAAATTCTGTAGAAAAAAGCCACTCTGATAGGGAAACAAATACACTTGCATGCAGGAAAAAGAAAAAAAAAAATGGGTAGGCGCTGCACATGTGGCGACGCGCTCTCCCCGGGGAGAGCAGCCCGAATTTCACGCAGAGAAATCTGCCGTGACATAAAGTGGTACAAAATACAAAAAATACAAAAATCCTGAAACATCCAAATCAACACCACTGCAAACACATTTAGATCAACATAACTTCATCACAGTCAAACGCTACTGACAGCAACTATTGTTGTCTGTCATATGAGTGAAAATCTGTTTCGCTGCCATTAAGTGCTTGGCAAGTCAGGTTCAGCATATCCGACTTCGACATGGGCGAAAATTGTTATATTCTTAGTCTCTCTGGAAAAAAAGCCAGGAGAATGAACCTAGAATGTAGAAGATAGACAAGAAGGGTGTGCCTGGAAGGAAAGAAACAAAGCTAGGAATAGAAAAGATTAAGGGACTTTCTGGAACAGAGGTTTCGGAAGGTGCTATTTATGATATACTGACAGTGACAGGTCCCTGGCTCCCCTCCCCCCCTTCTCCGGGAATAAACATCACTGAAAATACATCCACATCTACAACACAAAAATGCTATCGCCTTCCACATAAGCATCACTGAAAGCACGCCCACATCAGCGCCAATGGACAAACACACGTCCACACCACTGAAATGTCCATCTGAATCCACACCACTGAAATATCCATCTGAATCCACACCACTGAAATATCCATCTGAATCCACATTACTGAAAACACATCCACATCAACACCACCGAAAGCACATCTACATTCACACTGCTGAGAACACATGCACATCACCATGAATACAAATTATACTATTGAAAGTCTTATTTTCCTATTCAGAGTACTTCCCTACAACTGAACACCTTCAGCGTACATTCTGTTAGATGGAAAAAAATAATAAAGAAATAACACAAGTATTTTTAAAAGAACGAGACTGAGAAAGAGGGGGGGGGGGGGTTCATATCAAATCAGATAAAAATCAAAATTCTTTTATTTCGAGAATAATGAGCTCCTTTTCTTATACATCCAGTGGACACCCATATCAGGGATAAGATCATGATAGAGAAAAACTCCAACCAAAAAGTAATAAAAATAACGACGATAATAACAACAAACACAGAAAAACAATAACAAAACGATAACGACAGCTACAAGAAAAAGCACACTGTGGGAAAAAACAAAGGATGATGATGATATTTCTTTTTTTCCTTTATATTTTTTTTTTTACAAAGCACAGGCAAATACGCGAGCAGCAAACAAAACAACATGACCATTCAAGGAAATGAAAATATCATCCCACCATCAATCAAAACAAATTATAAAATCATAGCATTTTGGTAAAAGGAAAAGAAAAAACTTCGGGTAACTGCATGTCACTGATTTGAATGCAAGTGCTTTGATTTGTTTGCTTTACAATATCCAGCACCACATAAATTCCATAGATTATCATTATTATAATTATTTTTTGTTGTTGATTGTTTTTAGCTATGATCATAACCCATATGAACATCTCTTGTTTTTGAGATAATATAGTATTTGTATTCGTAGAAAGACAGACGGACAAACAGATAGACGGACAGACCGACACACAGTCAGACAGATACACAAACAGACAGAAGCCGAGTTTGAGAGAAGGGAGTGTAAACATATATATTTTTTTTTCTTCTTCTTTTCTTTCCTTTAAAAAAACAACACAAACCCTGCACTGACTGTTCGCATTTTTCACGTGAAAAGTGTTCAACGCTGTCAGGCGAAGAGAAGTTTTTATTTCGTCATTTCAAACGGCTCACAGCTGCTGTGCAAACCATTTGCACAGCTGGGAGAAAAAAGAAAAAGACCCATGAAGTCTTCCCATTCAACATGTTGTTTGGACAAGCCTCTGAGGAAGTTAGTATTTTCTTTAAATTATGATTGATAGTATTGAGTAGGCCGTTAGATATAAGCTGACAATTACAACAACAAAAAATCTGGCTCAAGAAAATTCTTGGATTAGCTAAGTCAAGTTTATAAAGTGGTAGTATTTACTTGGTCCTGATATCGCTTGAAGTTGTATGGGTTGGTACATACCGAATAACTTAAGAGGCCTTGTCCTCATATTGATACTCGCATCTCTTAATCTTTGATTTATTTATTTATTTTTTTTTTTTATTATTTATTTATTTTTTATTTTTTTTTTTTTTGGGGGGGGGGGGGGGGGGGGCGTCTCCATAGTGTTGCGTAGAATGGCAGGAAAAAAAGAAGAAAAGTGAAAGCAACGGTCAGAGCGATTGTGACCATAATGCTTTTCTTCTTCATACCAGTTACCACTCCACTCCGGTAGTGGCAGTAGCAGTAGCAGTAGTACAGTAGTTACGTAGGTACTGGTTCAACTTAAGCCTAATCTCAAGGTTTATTTAAAAATCTCATCCATGATGATTTCCTGTACATGGATGATGGATGGTCATCAAACTGATGTCAAACCTTCCTTGACAAACAAACAAAAAACAAAAACAACAACAAACAAAAAACCTGATCGTGGAATTAAAAAAAAAAAGGATCAATTTAAGTGTGAGGGGTAAGGAGATCTTAGTCTTTCCACTAAAAAAAAAAATCAATAGATATGCAAAATAATAATGAGGTTTCAAAGTTTTCACAAGTGTAAAGGCATGAAGTTTACAAATGTCTTTTAATTTATTAATCACACTTTTGTTTTAAAAGGATTTTTATTGTGGCAATGACAAGTTTTTCTAACTGCCAAAGATCTGATTTTGTTTTGTTTGGTGGTGGGGTACATTTAAAGCTCTGAGCTTGTTAAAGAAGAGCTCCAAGGTTCACTGATGTACAATCTTTTAGGTAGCCGCATTCCGACTTAATAGGTGTTTAACCAAAGTGTGCATGTACTTAAAAATTTATCTATTCTTACTGGCACAAATAGCTTTTTCTCCAAAAAGGCAGAACATATTTTCACGTGTGCACAAGATGTTCTGCGTATATTTGCACACCAGTCTGTTTAAAGTCTCATTCAGACGACTTTAAAAAAAATTGTCATCACTTCCTGCTGGCATGCAATGGTCTACTCCAAAAAGCGGAACAGATTTTTTAATTAACGTGTGTGCAGGATGTGCTGTTGAGCTTCCACGTGAGATGCTGGCTTATAGTGTAATAAATATATAGACTTTAGGTGGGAAGTGTTGGTATTGATATCAACTCCAGGAGGACAATCCCCTTGAATGGGTGGCTCGTGGTAGCTCAATCCTTGGCCATCAGACCGTGAGTGCCACGCTCTAACCCTAGGATATCCCTTCCCTAGGGTTTAAGTATGGCGTTGGGTCATGTAATATGCCCATATGATTATTCTTAACGATGTTGAGGAATGGTTTGTTTTTGTTTTTTTGTGTTTTGTTGGTTTGTTGTTGTTGTTTTTTGTTTTTTGGTTTTTTTGTGGTTTTTTTGTTGTTGTTTTTTGTTGTTTTTTTTTTTTTTTTTGGGGGGGGGGGGGGTATCTATAGACCAATTTACTGTCAGATGGTCTGGTGTGCTTGAAGATTGGTGATATGCTATGTTTTTGTTTTTTTAGATTACCACATCATCATCAGCATCGGGAGTCCATAACCAAGATGGTCTTGAGGCGACATGAAGAATGCTTTGGTCAACGGTTTTCTTCCTGGCTGGTTTGTCTTCAGCCTTCAGCAGCAACACCACCATGTGGAAGCCACACACAGCAGACACCAACCTACTGCCCTCAAACACTGAAGGAACACTGTGTCTGGGATCCTTCACAGCCCCAAGTTTGTGAAAGCTCTTCGGTCAAGTCATGAACATGTGAGTGAATATTTGTTTATTACTACTACTATACTACTACTACTACTACTACTACTACTACTACTACTACTACTACTATACTATACTACACTACTATACTACTATACTATACTATACTACTATACACTACCACTACATCTACTATATACTATCATCATTCATCATCATCATTATTATATTATTATTATTATTATTTATTATTATTATTATTATTATTATTGTATTATTATTCCAACGGGCAAAGTGACTTGGTAAGTGATTGACTCCACCAGGTCCTACTTACCTAAGATATTCTGTGAGTCAGGAGAAAAATGATGTACAAAGAATACTGGGGTGTTCACATTTTCATGCTATTTGTCCCATAACGAAAACACTTGAGTTGTGAGATGCCTTTTCTTTATTACATGAGAAATAAGAGAGGGATGTTTTTTCATCCGTTTTAAAATGAATGCCTTAGCCTATGGGTAATTTTTTGATTTTTTTTTATCAAAGAAATATTAGATTTAGTTCTTCAGATCTTCTTGAACAACCTGTGACAAAATCTTCTGTTAAAACTCTTTGCAATCAAGGCTTGTCTGTTAAAGATATTCTCTTCAAAGACGGTAATAAACTGGAGATACATTTTTGTGCCAAAAGAAAATGGTTTAAATAGCCTACATGCAAGTGCGTGGTCAAAACTGAGTAGCCTAGGCCTAGCAGACATCAAAGCGTGGAAGGGAGGTAAGTACAATTTAACACAGATGTTTACTGGAACTAAGTGGAAGTCTACCGATAATATAAGCCTAGTCGAAGTTGGATATAAATTGTTTGTCAGGGTCTAGAGTAAGAAGCAAAACCTCTGCATTACATTGCATGTAACCGACGAAAGCAGAGCTCAGAGGCTAGCTTAACGAGGTAGTAAGAAATGCAAGCGTTTTCGATGTGGTGTGATAAAACACATTCGCCTGCAAGCAATGGTAGGCGGGAGTTTGAAGCTAGGCTACTTCCAAACAATCCAAGAGCCGATGTGGCCCCACCAAGATTTGGCACATTGTTTGGCCTGAAGTGATCATGAATCAGATAGCCTACAAGGTAACAACATGCTACTCAACTGGTGGCTAATGCCTGTCACTGAACGAAATTACGTTGTGATTTTGTACTAGTGGAAAATGATGTAAACAATTTTTTTTTTTTTTTTTTTTTTAGACAGTGATCACACAGTAGACATGTCATGTGTCAAAATGTTGCATTCATTTGCTGACTAAATTGATTGTATCTGTAGATTCCGCATCCATTGTTATCTAGCAATAGTTATGAACTTCAAAGAAATTTTTAAAAGAAAATTCTAAACTTGTACTTTTTTTAAACAAAAAATATACAAATCAACAGATTATAAACATACCAACAGCAATATACTATAGTTTGACAGTAACTGGGATGTTATGCCCAAAAGTAATTTAGCATTGTAAATTTTGTAAGTTAATCTCATCGCTCATAGCACACACATGCACACGCGCATGCATGCACTCACGTACACACACACACACACACACACACACACACACACACACACACACACACACACACATACACACACACAATTATGCATTGTATATGTATATGTATGAGATATATATTGCTAATTTTATTTTGGGTGGAAATCTGTGTTAGAGCTTAGCATGGGTGGGTAGGCTGCAGATTTAATAAATAGAGCATGAATCACAACATTGAATCAAGACGCATGTTTTGTTTCAGGCTGACCAAATCAAGCGGACACAAAGCTACCATCTTGAGGCACATGGCAGGAGATGTGACACAAAGCTGCCATCCTGATGATACGCATGACTAGAGAAGCGAGATCCTTGGCAGAACGCATACCTGCTTCATCGTTCTTCTGTCATCTTGCAAGAAGTAAAGGTATGTGACCGTTTACCCACCATTAAGGTAGAGCTCTTCATTCTGACTTGGGGATAGTACAGGTTTAACATGTACACAAGATGTTTTGCGTGGTTTGCACATGATCTATGGTTTATAGTTTCATCTGAAGCACTTTCGAGAGAGTGGAGTCAGTACTGATGTAAAACTAGGGTAAAAACCCCCCTTGAATGGGCATCTCGGTGTTTTTCAAACTTGGAACTCTGTCCTGGGCAGTTAAATTGTGAGCACAACAGTCCATCCACTAGGCAATTCTCCCCCCCTCCCCCCATAATTCTGTGTACCGAATTTAATGATAAACAAGTTTAACAGTGTTTTAGACCTTTTTTTTTTAAAAAACAAATTTTGACAATAAATTGTGTACTTTATATATTTTTTTATTCCTCAGCTAGAACTCTGAGGTTATCCAGTGGTGAGATGTTGCGTATGGGACTGTTTTTACCCTCCATTACTGTAGCCATATTCGAACTTCAGGGATGGTGTCTAAATGCCCGTGTGTATTTGCGTTTTTTAAAATTGTCATCTGTTACTGCTGGCATGAAGTGGCCTACTCAGTACTCTTCCAAAAGGTGGAACAGGTTTTTAACATGTACACAATATGATGTGTATGCATTTGCACAATTAAGACCTCTGTGAAGTCTGTGGTGTAATTTTGTATTCACACACATACATAATAATATATATTTTAAAAAAAATCATCAGTGATTTAGAAAGTGAATTGTTAATAAAACTGTTTCTGGTTCCATTTGTTTTTGATTTTGGCATCCGGACTCTTCGACCAGATGGAAGCAATGTATAGTGTTGTGAAAGCATGTGGGACTTGTCAGTGGAAATCTTTTTTGCTTTTTTAATTGCCTAGTTTTCATACAATGAATTCAACGTCTTTTGCTTTTCTCAACAATTTTTCCACACACATTCACAACTCTATTTAATACATTCTTGCCTTAACATTCAAACAACCAAACCAGCATAAAAACCCACATGACAAAGCTGATTCTACAAAACCATGATAAAACAAGCACATGATAATTGATATATCCTTTTTAACGTTCGGTGACTGCAGTTTTTGAAGGCAGTATAACTGAGTATATTCAAGATTTTCTGCTTGCATTTGCCCATTGGGCCTTAGTTTATAGTCTCATCTGAGTTTTTGGGGAGTGGAGTCAATATTTATAACTCCTCCTCTGATAAAATTTTGTGTATGCAACTGTTTTACGTGTCATTTAGAGAGCCGCATTCCGGCTTCAGAGATGTCTAAGCAGTGTACCAGTGTCCATGCATTTTACAATAATTTTTTTTCGTTCCAACCAGCACACAAATACCCTCTTTTGAAAGGTGGAATGTGTTATAATGTGTGCACAAGGTGTCCTGTGTGCATTGACACATGGGATCTCGTTTATAGTCTCTTACAAAGGACTTTTGGGAGAGTGGAGTCAGTTTTGATGTTCTCATAAAGGATAAATTGCTGGAACCTGGGCCATCAGATCACTAGCAAAGTGCTCTAACCACTAGGCTATCCCATCCCCTTTCGTGGTCTGTTTAAACTTTTCTTAATGGAAAAAAATGTTAATGTAGACTATATCAATGTGATCATGGTCTTTGTCACCAGGTCTCCGCCAGTGATCGTGACCCTCATCATCCAGAGATGCTGGAGACGCCATCGCTATGATGTTGAAACACATGACCCAGGACATGTCCAAGATCCCCATGATGACTGAATAGACAGATGTCGGGTCTGGGGCTTGAAGGGTTTAGAATGGGAGAAAGGAGAAAGTGCTGTAACTAAAAATCCCTAAAAGGCAAACCCAGTGCACAGTCTGGCTTCATTGCCCAGGGATATAGACGTGGATGTCCGCCTTTAAATTCCACTTTACTGAGCAGCAAAGTAGGTAGCAGTTTGGGGGCTTTCATATCAGAGTGGCGTCTATATGACATCCCATCTCTGAAAGACTTCAGGGAGCAAATGCGATGAGAGCAGGAGGGACTGTGGTCCTTGTGGACATCCGCTATCCGACATAGAACCGACCATATAAAGAGGTAGTGTTGCTAAGTATCCAGACATGCAACCCCTGCCTTGCACACGTTACTGCCGTATCGGTACAGAGCATAATCTGTCAACACGTGTGTGCACAATGTCCACAAAAGTAACCCAGTCCTTCAGTTTCTGAGCTTGAATCAAAATTTGTCCCTGAGGTTCTCCGCAAGGCTCACTGACCACAGATTTGAGAACAATGTCAGTATCGCAAAGGGAGCCCATCAGTTACAGTCATCGTCGTTGTCATCAGTGAAAAGGATTTAGGTGTCCTAAAATGGCAGTCTGCCTACCCTTGCACACAGTGCACAATAAGGGAAGGGACACCTCTTGCCCCCAAACATGGTCTTCAAGCACTTCCCAGACCTTCTGGGTCACTCCCTTCTTGCTCTGATTCCTCAGAAGTCTGGCATAGGTGTCGACAGTCTCATGGGGATCGTATCAAGTTCTGGGTATGTCTTTGACATCATAGCTACAACTCCTGCTGACATCATAGCTACAACTCCTGCTGACATCATAGTCACACACCTATGAAGAATGTACAGCATAGCCTCATTATGAAGAGCTGACACCATTGCTACATTACCTATGAAGAGCTACATCACCTATAAAGAACATCACCTATGAAGAGCTGACACCATCGCTAATCACTATAGGCTACATCACTGAAGAGCTGACACATCGTAATCACCTATGAGAGCTAAACTAGCGATCATCACCTATGCAGAGCTACATCACCTATGCAGAGCTACATCACCTATGAAGAGCTGACACATCACTACATCACTATGAAGAGCTACATCACCTATGAAGAGCTACATCACCTAGAAGAGCTACATCACCTAGGAAGAGCTACATCACCTTGGAAGAGCTACTCACCTAGGAAGAGCTACATCACCTAGGAAGAGCTACATCACCTATGAAGAGCTACATCACCTATGAAGAGCTACATCACCTATGAGAGCTACATCACCTATGAAGACTACATCACCTGTGAAGACCTACATCACCTATGAGGAGCTGACACCATCGCTACATCACCTATGAAGAACTACATCACCTATGAAGAACTACATCACCTATGAGGAGCTGACACCATCGCTACATCACATATGAAGAGCTACATTACCTATGAGGAACTACATCACCTATGGAGAACTACATCACCTATGAAGAGCTACAACTATGGAGCTAACTATCCACACTCACTATGAAGAGCTGAACATCGTACATCACTAGTGAAGAGCTACATACCTATGAAGAGCTACATCACCTATGAAGCTACATCACCTATGAAGAGCTGATCATCGCTACATCCTATGAAGAGCTGACATCATCGCTACATCACCTATGAAGAGCTACATCACCTATGGTGACATAGCTACATCACCTATGAAGAGCTGACATCATCCTAATCCCTATGAAGAGCTGATCATGCTACATCACCTATGAAGAGCATACTAAGTCACCTATGAAGAGCTACATCACCTATGAAGACTGACACATGCTACATCACCTATGAAGAGCTACATCACCTATGAAGAGCTACACCATTGCATACATCACCTATGAGAGCTACATCACCTAGGAAGAGCTACATCACCTTAGAAGAGCTACATCACCTATGAAGAGCTACATCACCTAGAAGAGCTACATCACCTATGAAGAGCTACATCACCTATGCAGAGCTACATCACCTATGCAGAGCTACATCACCTATGCAGAGCTACTCACCTATGCAGAGCTGCATCAGTATGAAGAGCTACACACCTATGAAGAGCTACATCACCTATGAAGAGCTACATCACCTATGAAAGAGCTACATACACCTATGAAGAGCTACATCACCTAGGAAGAGCTACATCACCTAGGAAGAGCTACATCACCTAAAGAGCTACAAACACCTAGGAAGAGCTACTATCAGACCTAGGAAGAGCTACATCACCTATGAAAACTGACACCATCGCTACATCACCTATGCAGAGCTACATCACCTAGGAAGAGCTACATCACCTATGCAGAGCTACATCACCTATAAAGAGCTATATCCCTATGAAGAACACCTAGGAAGAGCTACATCACCTAGGAAGAGCTACATCACCTAGGAAGACCTACATCACCTAGGAAGAGCTACATCACCTATGCAGAACTACATCACCTATGCAGAACTACATCACCTAGGAAGAGCTACATCACCTATAAAGAGCTATATCCCTATGAAGAACACCTATGAAGAGCTACATCAGCTATGCAGAGCTACATCACCTATGAAGAACTGACACCATCGCTACATCACCTATGAAGAGCTACATCACCTATGAAGAGCTACATCACCTAGGAAGAGCTACATCACCTAGGAAGAGCTACATCACCTAGGAAGAGCTACATCAGCTATGAAGAGCTACATCACCGATGAAAAGCCAACATGGAAGCCTGTAGTACGTATGAAGAATTTGCAAATGTAAGTAAACATTTTTCGTTTTTGTTTTTTTTAGCTAAAGCTCCAAGGTTCTCCAATGGTGAGATTTTGCGTATGCGACAGTTTTTGACCACCATTAAGGTAGCTGCACCCCGATTTGGGGGATAATGTCTTAATTCCTGTGTGCATGCTTTAAAAAAAAAAAAGATTTTGTCAATCATTCCTTCTGGCACACAATGGCCTACTCTTTTGAAAGGCAGAACAGGTTTTAACATGTCCGCAAGATGTTCTGCGTGAGTTTGCACACAGGACCTTGGTTTATAGTCTCATCCAAAGGACGATCAGGAGAGTGGGGTTGGCACTGATGTTAACTCAAGGGAAATAACCTCAGGAAAGGGTGTCTTGGTGATGGCTCAATCCCAGGCCTTTTATATGAAGGATAAAGGAATAAGCACTCATGTGCTTTTTTACATCCAGTCCAGTCCCCGTGTGTATGCAGTTTTTAAATCTTGTCATCTGCTCCCACTGGAGTTAACATCAGTGCTGACTCCACTCTCCCCAAAAGTCCTTTGGATGAGACTTTAAACCGAGGCCCCGTATGTGAATGCACGCAGAATATCTTGCGCACATGTTAAATCCTGTTCCGCTTTTCATAAGAGAAGGCCATCGTGTGCCGGTGGGAACAGATATCTACAAAACTGCATACACACGGGGACTGGATGTAAAAAAGCACAAGAGTTATTATTCCATTATCCTCGATATAAGAGAAAAAATCGATAAAAAAAAACCGGCACACAATGGCCTCCTCTTATGAAAAGCGGAACAGGATTTAATGTGTGCGCAAGATGTTCTACGTGTGTTCGCACACGGGGCCTCGGTTTATAATCTCATCTGAACCATGAGGTCACAAAATTTTGTTGTTTTTTTTTTCCTCAGCTAGAGCTCCAAGGTTCACCAATAGTGAGATTTTGCATATGTACAACCCTTTTTGCCACCGTGAAGGTAGCTGAATTCTGATTTTGGGGATGTATTCTGGGTATGTTTGTGTTTTTTTTAACCCACTGAACGCCAACATGAGTTATGGGATCTTTGATGTGTATATTTCATTATTTGGTCTTCTGCATGTGTATGTATATACATGGAGGTAAATGAGGCACTGGCAGGTCTGCACATGAAGTTGACCTGGGAGATTGTAAAACTCTCCACCCTGAATTCACCACACACTGCAGAGATTCAAATCCGAGACTTCATAGAGCTGTGGGATTGAACGTTCTTAACCACTTGGCTTTAGCGGCCATCATTTTGGTTTAATATCTGACTACTGTAAAGCTGTAGATGAATGCTGAATATTTCAATGTTTGGTCATGCAAACTGTTGAGATTGCTAAAGTTGCTTGTTGATACTGTTTTCAGGAGGGGTCTTGGTGCCAAACCAAGGTATTGAGGAGCCAACTGGTCCGAAGTCTAAAACTGGACAACGTGTAATGGTCAACGAGGAGGAGGAGGACACAACTCAATGGAGTCGCAGTCTTTTCCACATCTCGACAAAACTGTGACACGTTCTTTAGGCCATACTTTAGAGAGAAAAAAAATTCACTCCTCAGATTGATAAAACAAAACATACTGTAAAGTTTATTTGAAATAGTTACTTTCAGAATTTAGAAAGATGTTTATGCACAGATCTCCAGTTTTTTTTGGTTTGTTTTGCCTTAATGTAAAACATCAAAGAAGTCGACAAATTTACCTACCTGGGCAGTGTTGTTAGTAAAGATGGGGGGGATGGACGAAGACATCAAGTGCCGAATAAATAAAGCCCGTCATACCTTCAACATCCTTCGCCCAATCTGGAGATCAACAGCCCTCTCACTCCACAACAAGATCCGGATATTCAACACCAATGTCAAGTCCGTCCTACTGTATGGCTCAGAAACCTTGCGGGTAACAAAGACCAACACCCACAAACTCCAGACATTCACCAACAGATGTCTTAGGAACATCCTTAGTATCGGGTAGCCAGAAGTAGTTTTAAACGAAGAACTATGGGACAGGACCAGACACGCTCCAATCGAGACGGAGATCAAGAAAAGGAAATGGGGATGGATCCGCCATACGCTCCGCAAGCCTGCTTCAGATGTCACCAGGCAGGCCCTTGACTGGAACCCACAAGGGAAGCGGAAAGTAGGTCGACCAAAACAGACCTGGCACAGAAGCATTGAAGCAGAGACGAAGGCAGCCGGAATGACGTGGGCCGAGCTGAAGAGGATCTCCCAGAACCGAGTCCGTTGGAGGAGTGTTGTTGCGGCCCTATGTTCCCACGGGAATCCACAGGCACAAGTCAAGTTGCCTTAATGTAAGTCAGTGAATGCTAAATAAAACTCCAAACTTTTCAGGTTTGACACACATGCAAACTATGAGTATCCATCGGCTAATCCACAAGAAAGATTCATGTTGATTTTAGACAGAAATGTTTCTTGAGGCACGGAATTGCTTTCAATTAAAATTTGCTATTACTGCCTCTTTCAGTATGTATCTCTTTGTCACCATTTTTGTCCTGAAAAATCGTCACCTCAAAGTGATGTAAGAAAAAGTTCAAAATCATACTCAGAGCAACCAAGTAAAGGGAAGTAACTCAATTGAAAGACTAAAATTCACAAGTAGTGTCCCTTGGAATGAACACAATATTGTTTTTTATGCAGTATTCATAGCTATGACTGGGAATTTTGAGGTGTAAGTGTCGTGAAAATAGTCTTATCCTAATACGCCTATTGGGACTGGCAATATTTGTTTCCCAGCATATTGAATCGGATGAATGAGAAAATACTCTGATAATCTGCCAGCATTAGTTTAAAATTTTAAAAATTTTTTTATAATATATGAACAAATTCTTTAACAGCTACTGGAAAATAGGTAAATATGTTCCCTAACCTATGCAGTTGTTGGGCAGCAAAGAGTCGGACCTCAGAGTCCGTTAGAAATTGAAAAATAAGCAATGAAATGGCTATTAATCTTGGTTGTAGTAGAAGTATGTGATCCAAAAATAGTTGGAAAAATATCCTGGTCATGATGACTTCAATCGGGACTTTTTATTGCTGCTGGTAAACTAACATACCGCGAGATATAACTAAGAGAGCAGTTCAAGTAGAATTAGTAACAAGTTTCATGATATTGTTAAATCTGTGTGGTGATTTGCCAGTAGCATATCATTTCAGCTTGCAATGTTGTATCTAGTAGGCCTACATCAGTTAGATTTAATAGTACTGGGTATGCTTTAAAAAAAAAGTTGAGTTTCATTTCACAAAACATAAGTATTATAATTTCTAGTGAGATGGTGTGTGTGTGTGTGTGTGTGTGTGTGTGTGTGTGTGTGTTTAAAGGGGGTAGTTGTGGGAAGGAGGCATGAGGTAATGAGGAGAGCTAGAGGCAGGGAAGGGAAAAGGGTGTGAATGGGCACGGATGCACATTCAGAGCAGTGGAGATAGAACAAACAGAGGGATGGCTGATCTTTTCTCGTATGGTTTATAAGAAAGGTGGCAGGATGGTTTAGACATTCCCCTGCCTAACAAGTAAACTAGCCTTCCCAGTTTGATGATAAAATTAAACTGAAAGTTTGATTTTTCGGAGAAGACTCTAAACCAGTCAGACCTGTGTGCTTACAGACTTGTGCACATCAAAAGAACCTGTGACAGTTAAAAATCAAAAAGAGCAGGGAGGTACCTACCAACTGTCCTGGCAAAATTGATAGGTTCAATTTGATTCCCAACTGTATCCACAAAGTTGGAATGCAGCTACCTTAATCATGGTTAAAACAATAGTAATGCAAAAATCTACTATTGGTGAACCTCAGAGCTATAGCCAAGAAACAGAAAAAACCCACAACAAAAAAAACATGGTTTATTTTGGGCCGTTTTTTAAAGGATGCAACTTGTTCAAAATTGTCTTGGGCTTGTGACGATTTCCAAACCTGAACATTTTCAGAGCCTTAGCTGTTAATAGGAATGATGTAGTATTGTGTCTGTAGCTACACGCTATTTGTCTTTGTGCTATTGTGTCCATATGAATTCTAACTTTTCAGACCGACCACCTGACAGACAACCCTTACCCATTTCTAACTTGTTAATACTAACCCTAACATGAACTCTAACCCTGGCCCCACATGTGGACACAAAAGGCAGATAGATAAGTGTGTATGCTGACACAATGGCTGAACATTTTTTCTTCATTTTATTTATCTTCTCCTATTTCAAGGATAATGGAATAAGCACTTATGTGCTTTTTTTTTAATGTCCATTTGTGTAAGTGGTTTTGTAAATTTTGCCATCCATTCCCGATCGGTACAAATGGTCAACTCTCCCAAAAGGCGGAACAGGTTTAATATGTGTGGAGGATGTTCTGCATGCATTCGCACATGGGAGCACATGGGACCTGGGTTTATAGACTTATCCGAAGAACTTTTATGGGAGTGGAGTTAGAAGTGATGTTAATTCCAAATGAAAAATCCCCTTGAATGAACGTCTAGGTGATGGCTCGAACCTAGGCTTGAATTCGGGCAACGCTCTAACCACCAGGCTCCCAGTAAGAGGAGGGGAGGATGCTAGAATTTTTTGTGAAAAGGGTGCTAGGAAAGGAGGTGAGGGGTGGGGGAGTGTTCTGGTACACAGGAATGGGGAAAGGGGTGTAATGACTGAATGACTGAATGATAGGGGGCAGGCAGTCACACTTCTGAATAGATTCAGAGGAGGGTAGAAGTTTGAGAGTGGAGCGTTTTAGAAAAAGTTTATTTAAAAACAAAAGTAGAGGGTGCTGGTGTTAGAATGTACAATGGAATAATTCGAAGGGGGGGGGGGGGGGGGGGCTGCATTTTGAAAACAAAAGTATGGGGCATTGGTTTTATGATCATGCATAGTTGAAAAATCATGTAGGGAAGGTAGCCTACTGGAAAATGGTGATGATGTATTGCAGGAAAGGGGCGTTATTTAAAAGGAGGGGTAGGTTGTATGTCCACATGTGTGTGTGTGTGTGTTTGTGTGTGTGTCCTGCTAGCAAATCAATGGAATGGTATACCACAGCAGGGTTCGCGCTAGGATTTTTTAAAACCGGTACTGCGAGTTGCCATTTCAGAGACATCTTGACCAACTCCCCCAAAATCGGTCCCCCGAAAATAAAATCCGGTACGTACTGTGAACAAAACGAAACTAATCAGTGAGGGGGTGGGGGAGGGGGGGGGATTGTTCGGCAGCAAAACTAAATCTAAATTGAACGCGAATCTCTCAGACTTTGACTGCCGTGCTGCTGCCACTCGCTTCTTGGGCATGAAGCCACGAAGGAAATAGGATTTTTTTTCTAGCGCCTGTGCCACTGTCCGTGTCAGTCTGTTGTTTTGCATGGCATCATTCGTGTGACTTATATTCTTCTTTCTTGTTTCTATGCTTAGCGCTCATCTAGATCTTTGTTCAATTTAGATTTGGTTTTTGACTCTTCTCTCTGAAAGCAACGCGCAAATTCATAGTCATAGACCCTCGCTTTTCATAAGAGCAGGCCGTCGTGTGCCGGTGGGAACGGATTACATTTACAAAACTGCATACACACGGGGACTTGATGTGAAAAAGCACAGGAGTGCTTATTCCATTATCCTCGATATGAAAGATTAAAAGAATACAGAATAAATAAATGTAGGCCCCATTTACTCAATGTGAATGGAAGTCGCTGTCATGCCGAGAAGAGCGCGAAGCTCTATTCTTTCACAGTAAAGCTTGCTGTTCTGCGTGCTAGGCTAATAATGAGGCTGGCGCTAAAGATGTTCGTCGGAAGGGGTGGGAAGGGGCTATAGGTGCGGTAAGCACAGTACAGGCCCATGACAGACGGTCAGAAAACGTCACTTCAGACTTTTTTTTTTTAGACGGAAATCTAATCGGTCACAGGCAAACAGAACCGGTACGCGGTACCGGCTGCTTCGAAAATTTTCGGTATTCCCTGTTTACAATCGGTAAAATACCGACAATTACCGGTTATCGCGAACCCTGCCACAGGTATTTGTCATCAGTGTAATATTTTGCACAACCGGTACAGAAGTTGCATACCCTAGTTGGCGGAAAATGGCAGTTTCTGAAAAAGCATGAATTTGTGTATGTGTGCAGTTTACAGAAATCTTTCAAATTGCTTGATTTGCTGCTGTAACCAACATTGTCTTAAAAAATAACACGCCATAGTTTTGAAATAGTGAAGTGTCACTTTGAAAAAAACAAAATTGCGGTATTTTTATCGAAAAAAATTCAGTGTACATCCTCTCTAAAACCTTGCTTTAAAAAGGCGGATAGCCCAGTGGTCAGAGCACTTGCGCTCCCCAAGCTAAGGTTAAGCAGCGTTGAGTGTAGTTACCTCTTGGATGGATGATCGTTCATATGCCTGGGCATCAGTACAGTCCCCCAGTTCACCCAGCTGTAAAATTTTAATGGGCACTTGCTCTCTTTAAGGTCAGGGAAGGTAAAGCAGCACGCAAGAGGAGATGAGCCTTGCCCTCAAAACACAGGCCCTTAGACCAAGCTGAGATCTGATACCTTGCTCTCCGATGACTGCATAGGTTATGGGAACACCTTTACCTTTTTTTCTGGTTAGAATAGGCATTTTCCCCATTTTTTTATAAACAAAATCTGGTACAAGAAAATTTTTCTTTAATTCTATACATGCCAATTACCCAAGTCGCGTTGTAGCACTCCCAGTCCATTGGCAGAGTCTTCCATCTGCATCGCTCCTAGCAGACTATGATTTACATCATCAGCACAAGTATACTTTTTCATAGCCCTTTGTTGTTTTTTGTGTAAAATATGAAACAAGTGGGGGAAAAGAGGTGGGAGGTCCATAAGTTAATGAAAAACGTAAAAAAAATGATATATAAAGATTTTTAAAAGTGGCCAAAAATGTTGAGGCCCCATAAAAAAATTGTTTGGCAAGACACTAAAAGTGAAAGATTTTGGGTCGGTGCTCACTGCTACATGATTTATTGCCTGTTCTCTTTCATTTGTCCTACTTTTGTACTGTAACTGTTATGTTTATTTGTGCTGCTTTTCTACAATTATGGAACTTCACTTAAAAAGTGTGTATTCCAAAATTCCAGTTTAGCCAAAAATTTTTTGGTGCTCTTACAAAATCTTGGGTGTGTAAAGCTTGAAAATGATTAAGCGTGTGTGTGTGTGTGTGTGTGTGTGTGTGTGTGTGTGTGTGTGTGTGTGTGTGTTTAGTGGTTGATTGTAATTTTTTTTACAAGCTGTTGTATGAAACACTTAGCTGTATTAAATGAATTTTTTTGTTTCAAGTCACTTAATGTAGAAGAAAATAATGAATTTCAGCAAGGATTGCTGGTAGACAGCTAGTCTTTTTAAAATTTAATTTATTTATTTGTTTTATAAATGCTTGCCTTTACCATGTCTCTCTTCTTGTCAATTACATCTTAGGCTTTTTTAAAACTTGAAACATTGAGTATAGTTTTTGTAGACTTAATTAGCTGTAAATGGGTACCTACCCTCTTTAGGGTCAGGGAAGGTAAAGCAGCGAGGGAGAGATGGGCGCTGCCCTCAACATACTGGCCCCTAGAGAAGCTGAGGTCTCTGACGCCTCGCTCCCCTACGACCAAACAGGTTATGGGACACCTTTACCTTTACGCTTAATTGCTAAAAGCTGGTATTCCTTGCTTTTATGATGTATTCAGTTTGAAATATGGAGTGCAAAGTGAGGTTTACTGCTTCAGTCCTTTTTTCTTCATTGTAGATGGCAGAATTTGGGTATTGTTGACTGTTGTGTTTCCAACTATACCTAGAGATAATTATTCCAACATAAGCTGTCATCATTGTTAAAGTTTGTAATGACTCTATGGTTTTGCTGATGGAGCATCTGCCTGTCTTGCGCTGATCTGTTCCTCAGCTGTAAGAGATATACCTTTGTTGTGTGGTTTCTCTTCCACCATTGGCTTGCTTTACTTCACATTTTTTTTCTTCTTCTGCATAAACAGCAAGCAGAATTATAGTGCTAAGTGTGACCCAATAATACTTTCTCATTTCCTTCTAAACATAACATTGGCCTTTCTTGAATGAATTACATAATGCTTTTTAATTTACCTGCTGAGTTTTGAGTTTAAATTTTTTTTTTTTTTTTTAAAGTTGAAACATTTATTTTGAGGGCTTCAAATATATCTGAGCAGTTGTGGAATTGGCTTAGCAGCATGTAACCATTCCAAGCAAAGTCCAAATTTTTTACCTTAAAATGTACAGTGTATGCGTGTAGCTTGTCTGTATTAATTCTTGATCATAGCTACCTAAAAGACATGGGTTAAGTCATGTCTTTAACTTATGTGAAATTCTTAGACAGTGGTTTTGCATGGTATCCAGTAGATTCAAGTTAAGTGGTTAATGCCCTCCATTTTGTTTTCTGCTCCCTTCCCTTATTTCCAGTAATTCCAGGATCAAAATGAGTTGTACCGTAAAATCCCTAGCAAACGCCCACCCCCCACTTTGGGCCAAAAGTTGTGCACAGGGGTAACTACCTAGCAAACGCCCACCCTGCTTTTTTCAAAGAGACTATGCTCACTTTCACTAGGATTTGTGCAGACTGTTCTAAAAGTCATCTTTTTCCCCTCCTTTACCTTTTAATGTTTCCTTTTTTCTTATTCTTTGTCCCCTCTAGCTCTCCTCACTCCCACCTATCCCCAACAAAGTGACTTAAAATTACATCATGCTTTTTCCACTGACTTCTTTTGTCTGTCAGTGATGTATCGGTACTTTGACGATGCTTCCTGATGGCCGGAAGTTGGTTCTTGAATCTCTCTGTGCTATTTTTGCAAAATGCCGAAGGGACAGTCTTACACTGTATCTTTCAAATTGGAAGCCCTCCAGTATCTGGATAACAAAGCAGGTGGGAATGTTTCGGAGTGTGCCGTGAATTTTCTGTGGATAGCAAGAGGATCAGGGAATGGAGTGAAAACAGAGATAGACTTGAACAGCAGTACGGAAAAGAAACAAAAACGGAAACTGTCAAAAGGACCAGCAGCTAGATCTGAACATGTCGACCAAGGTGTGCTGCATTATCTGGAAGACTAAAGATCTGAAGGCAGGGTATTGGGAAACAAGGACCTACAAGGGAAAGCGATGGAACTCGTTGGCCTTCTTTGCCTCAAAGCCCCTTTTTTTCTATTTTCCTTCACTTCTACTCACACGACCTAACTTACATGCTTTCGGGGTTTGTATTCACTCAATTACACGGTTGAGCACAAAAAATACTTTGTGCAAAGGGGTCTATCCCTAGCAAACGCCCACCCCCCAATTTTGCCCTAAATCAGTGCACAGGGGGGGTGGGCGTATGCTAGGGATTTTACGGTATATGCATCATTTTAAAATGTGTTGCATTTGAAGCTGCTCTGCCATTAATTTTACTCCTATGAAAAGGTGAATTGGAAACCCCATTTGCCAGTCGCAAGTTCAGTGTTTTTATTAATCTTTTTTTTGTTTTGTTTTTTTTTTTGTTTGTTTGCCTATTTTTGTTTATTATTTTTCATATGTGATGATAGACGATGAGTGGAGAAAATGTTGCACTTCATAGATCAACAAAAGATGTTTCATGTGATTAGTATAGTTTCAATTTTTCCTGTATGTATTTGATAACTTTACAAAATTGATAAATCATTACCTTGAAAATTTTAAAATTAAGTGGTGAGCACACACCACTGGCACTTGGCTACCCAGCTGACTTTCTTGAGAAAAATGCACTGCTCTCTTCTTTAAAACTTGCAAGCTGACATTTTGAAGTTACTTGTTCAGGGGGTCTCTGTATCTGGCTGTAAATATAATACGGCTTGGATTAAACTTTAAGATTTTTTTCGTTTGCTGCCTCATCCCCTGTGACGTCCCTGTTCTGCTGTTCCCACGCTGTTTCAATCTCCCCACCACAGCCATATCTAGATTTGTTATGTCTCATCCTCGGGGATGGAAGTCCACAGGGGGCCCACCAATATCAGGCCACCATGTGAAGTTCCAGTCCAAAATCTAAAGCGCTAACCACTACACCATGGTGGCTGAATTAAACTTTTTTGTCACTTCTGTGTTTAAGAAGCATATTGGAATTAACACGTTATGGTGGTCTGAGATATTTCAAATAATGGTTTGAGAGTTTCAAAAGGAACGAAAGTCAGTTGGTGGGTTATTGTGTCACTGCTGGTCAGAGCATTGGGAAAAGCCTACCTCCCCCTTCCGCCAAAAAAGAGAGGCTGGAGTCAGGGTTGGATAGCCGGCTCCAGCTGAAATAGAAGAAATGGAAACTTAGAATGATTTTAAAAAACATGGTTAAAACTTGGTGCATAGTGTGCAAATGCAACAGTCACTTAGTCAAGAGTGCTAAATTCAGCGCACCCCTTCCTTTTACCCAGTGTGTCAGTTTCTGCTATAATTAGCACTGGATGGGATGGAATGGATAGCAGCTGAGACCAGCTGAATGGGGGGGGGGGGGGGGGGGGGGACTGGCAGCTGTGGATGAAAAATGGTACAGTAAAGACCATGAATAAAACAAAAACCTTGACTGACTTTGTTCAGAGTTCTATTCATGAATGACTGCGTTTATGAGTGTAGAGTAGTACACAAGCTTTCGGATGCATATGCCCCATTTTATCTGTACTTTACTGTCTTCTTCCTGCTACTTTTGTCAGTCTTTGTGTCCTTCCACTTACTTTCATTCAATGTATTCAACCAGTCTATTAAATATACAAAAAATAACTCTTTTCAATTCAGATGTATTCAAAATCTGTCAGAAACAAATGTGCATGCACAAGATATGCACTCTTTAGTATTATCACTTTTTCTTAATGCATAGTTTTCTCATCCCATTTCAAAAGAGAAAAGGAGTACGTGTAACTGTTTGTCTTAGAAGTGACAAAAACATAGAGAGAGGGGGAGAATGGGAGAGGGGGGGGGGGAGGTTAATTTATTTAGTTCAAATTTAGAGTGGGTAAAATTGATAACTCAATTAATAGACATGGTATTTATCAATCAGTGTCAATTGGTCCAGTGTGTGACTAATGCTGTAATGCGTTTGGAATGGAGGCTGTCAAATATGTTTGACTCACACTTTAGTGGCTGCCGCAAGTGCCAGTTAGATTTTTGTCATTTCTCTTTTTTTTTTTATTTTGTTTTTATTAAAAAATAACTTTTTTTCTGGATGAGCAAAATTCCATGCCTGAAAAATGGTGACATAGCAAAACTGTCAGTAGAGTCAATCCAACAGGTTGGCTCTTTGCTGTGCCAGTACAAGCTTCATCTGCATGTGTCAGTTTTCACTCCTTTTTCGTCTTTTTTTATTAAGGAAAAGGGGTTGTGAATCTGAAACTTTCAGATCGAAGTAATTTGTTGATTTTAGAAGTGTCTGATGGGAAGTGCATGTCAGCAGCTGAAATAAAGAATGAACAAATAAACTGCATCCTGGATGCCTTAGGTGTGGTTTGTAGATAACCGTCCTCTCCTGATTTTCTTTCATCACCCCATCATGAATTTATAACAAGATGTACTGGATCTTTATTGATGTCCTTCTCCAATAAATGCATTGTTTATCATTAACAAAGTAGATGTCTGAGGTAAATCCATTGTTATTCGTAAATACAAAACACTTTAAAAGAAGCATTAAAGAACTGCAAATGTTTAATCAGGTGTATGTCATGAAAACAGATGTGCAAACATAACCCCACTTATAAACCATAACAAGTAAACACATTTTAAAAACCAAATTGCACTTGATAGGAACCAGCTGTGTGAGTACAGCCACTCCAGATATAAATGAAGGATGAGGCAACGATATCAAACTTAATCAACAAACAGCAAAGATGTGTTCACTCCTTATAAAAGAAAAAGACATGTACAGTAAGTCATTCGTGTGTCTTTATTCCTTGCTGTATGAATTTTTTTTTTTTAAAAAGCTAAGTTTTCCTGATTTCATAGCTGAAAGTTAAAATTAATGTAGCTGCTTTCTGACATCGGGGAAAAGTTTTAAATATTTTTGAAATGCACAGAAAAAAAAACATATTGTATGAAGATGGAATCGCGACAGAAGCCAATGAATGTAGAAAACATTTTTTGTTGTAGAAAGAATTACTATTCATGACTTTTGTTCAATCATAGCATCAATATTTCATATAAATACTATGGTTATGGTGTGCAAACTTAGCATCAATAAGTAATAAATGTATTTTTTAAATCCCAAAACAAAAGATGAAGAGTAACTGGTGTACAGTGGTGTCTTTAATATTCATAGTTACATGAAGTGTGTTTCATACCAAAATATGTCTGTGCACAAAAAGTGTAAGAAATCTCTTGAACATGTGAAATTATTAAAGTGAGTGTGTAGGCATATTTTTCCTCTATTGTGAAATAAAAAAGGCATAATTTATCATCTTACATAATTCAATTTAACAAGTGAGGTGTGTTGATAATGGAAGTATTTGTAATTTAGTTTCAAACAATTATTACAGTTTCAAAATGATGCAGATTCAGGCAATTACATTAAAATCATTTGTGTGTAAGTCCTTGTTTTCAGTGCACATGATACAGGATAGCAAATCTCCACAAACTGTCTGCATTAAACAGATCTGTAACTTTTTTCTTTGTAAAAAATCTCAGTACTGAACATGTGTCAAAAGCCCATCCACACCATCTCTCCTGGGACATAGATACATAGCACACCAACAAGCATAATGTTTCGCACTGTTCTCAAGTTTTAGTATGTCTTTTCGCCCTTTCACTCTTCATACCGGAAAAATCAACAACAAAATAAACGCGACTGTTGCACAGCTTTCAGCTTTCTGTGATCACTTTCAAACGAGTGGTATAAGTACTGATCAAATTCAAAACAAAATACATGTATTTGATACATTGTCAGCACACCCTTGCCCCCTTCCCAGTAAAACTTTTAAATGAGAATACTTTATATGACATAATTGACTTTTTTCTGAAGGCAATGGCAGATATCTTCAGAGTAATTACTGCCTTCTTAACTGTGTTGCAAAAACTTGCAGACTGTGTATTTTGTTCAGGTGAAATCTTGCGATTTCTATGTTTTTTTTTTTTACACCAGTATTTGATTTCACAAGTATTGGGCATGGTAAACAGAAGCATGTCTATTGCTTTGTCATTATATGATAAAAGCAGTATCAATTTTATCGTATTTATGCATTTGCTCTGTGAGTGGAAGGAAAGGTAAAGCACAGTCACTGGCTGGAGCTTCATGCAGTCAACATCTCCAGCAACCATTTCTTATTCTAAAGCTCGCCCGGAATGATGGCCAACAATTCTCCATCTTTTTCCTCATTTCCAAGGAATTTCATTCAGAATCAGAACAAGAAACATTGATTCACACATCACATTCCTAGGAAACAAAAAATATAGCAGGTAAACAATATGCTTAAGTTTTGTTGAGTCTGTACCCGTATATCAAGATTCTTTTTCTTTTAAATGAAATGCAAATGTGTGCGCTACACTGCAACAGCTAACACTATGAATTTGCCAAAGTGCACGTTGCATTGTTCTGAAAACTGAAAACTCGTATACATACACAAATCATGTCATTATTGGGAAGAAACCTATGTGAATGATGATAATAACTATTATCACCTTTTTTTTGACAGACACTGAAACCACTTTCTGGGAGTTTTCTTGGTGTCTTCCTTATTTGCTCTCATAGAGACCTCAGAAGCTCTGAAACATGCCACAATCTGCCAGAGACATGGCAGGCATATGAAGAAATGTTTTTGTCTTGGCAGTTCAGGTTTCAGCTCTGAAGCTTGTGTAGGACATGACGTGATGATCTGCAGGAGTCTTCACACTCACTGAATCTACAGGGCCACTCAGGAATCTCCCTTTGCAAAACGGTGAAAAATGGTAGTGGCTCGAGTCTGGTGTGTCCAGTCCACAGTGCATTGATGATTGTCTGGCCTTCCTTTTTCCTTTTGTAACAGTTGTCTCTGCTACTGTATTCAGGATAATTGTAGATGGATCCTTGTCCCTTTTTTCAGAAAGCTGATGATCACTTTCTTAATGAACGGTGACGAAGAGTAGTTCTCCAAAAACTTGGATAACTCGATGATGATCACTTGAAAGATGAAGACAACCAACACTATCATTATTCCAGAGAACAACACACCACAGAAAAGAACATACTACCTCAGGACGCAGAGATGCGGGCTGTCACGGAGCGGTCACACTTGGCCACCATAGGTTGAGGCGAGGTCCAGTGGAGCGAATCAGCTTCATGGCCCTGACATGGACACAGAAAACAGGACATGCTGACCATTGCCTTCAACTGGAGACTAAACAAAACATGCTGTAATGAATGGTGTGTGTAAGGGGTACAATTTCACTGAAATTCTAAACTCACGTCATATAACTGACTATACACAAATTCATATTTACTTACACCATTCTTACATGTACGAACTTCATCATTATATTAATGCGTGCATACACACTCATGCGCACGTGCACGCGCACACACACACACACACCGCGCACTCATCACCACACGCACGGCACGCAATGCGCCACACACACACACCACACCACACACACACACACCACACACACACACAAGAACTCGATTTCCTTACGTGTTGTAGTCAGCCCCGATGATGCTGCGGCCGTTGACCGCCAGGATCCTGTCCCCACCCTGATGTGGCCGCACAGCGCTGCTGGGGTGCCGGCCAGCACGTTACGAACATAGATACCCGGACACTGCAGGGCCGTGTACTGCCAACACACCATACATACACACAGGGACTCGAGACATAGCTCTTTCTTGCAGAATATCTTGCGCACACGTTAAACCCTGTTTCGCTTTTCGTAAGAGATGGCCATTGTGTGCCGGTGGGAACAGATGACAATATTTACAAAACTGCATAGGCCTACACACGAGGACTGGATGTAAAAAAGCAGATGAGTGCTTATTCCATTATCCTCGATATAAAAGAAAAGAAAGAATAGAATACAGGGACTCGGGACATTGTTCTTTCTTGGGAGCATGAACAGGTAATTCAGAATCTGGTCTTGTACCAGATAATCTTTTTTTCGTTCCTCCACTGCAGCTCAGAGGTTCATCAATGGTGCGATTTTGCGTGTGCAACCTTTTGTTTTGGCCCACCATGAAGGTAGCCGCACTTTGGCTTCGTGAATGTATGCTGGGTATGTTCATGTTTCCATAACACAGCGAACGCTGACTGTTTTTATCCTTCTTACATTTCCATCTTTTCCAACTTCTTTGGTAAACAGAAAATGAACCATCAACAGTGATGTTTACTACTTATTTCCCTGTGGACGTACCATGGTTTCAGTACATCACAATTAATCACAACAAACTGGTATTAATTAAGTACGTCACTTACAGATAATAGAAGCATCATTGAATTTTTTAAAACTGTTTTCCCTTTGTTGAACCACTTCTAGAGTATGTGAATCACTGAATGTAACTGGAAGAAAAACACAGAGACAAACGTCAGTGTTGTCTGGTTCAGTCAAAGAAAGATGTTACCAAAGCTGTTTTTGTTTGTTTTTCAATACAAAAGTTCTTAAATTTCACACCCAAACTCCTTAGCATGACCCGAAGCTTTTTCGTAAGGAAAATGATGAGCATAAATTTTGGGAACTCACCATTCCATCCACCAGTCCCATGCCCAGTTTTGAGCCTTCCTTCAGAAGAGTGAGGGTGAAGACCTCCCCAGTGATCTCCCCCTTGGTGCTGCAGTCCCTGTCCTGGGGCATGGTGTGGCGGTACTGGATCCTGGGGGGCTGGTGGTTGTCCTGGTGACCGCTCTGCTGGGGAACGCTCTGGATTCTGGTCTGGTGACTGCCTCCTCTGGTGTGTCCTGCACCTGGCCACATGCAAGCTGTCATTTCAACTAAAGGATTGTATCGATTTTTTAGTTCCTTGGCTAGAGCTCCAGGATTCACCAAATAGTCAGATTTTTGCTAATGCAACTGGTTCCCTCCCCCTGCCTACCATATATGTATGCACATTCCGACTTTGGGGATGCATGTATATATACAGACTTCATAATGATGAAAAGGTCAATTCATATGGTGTGCACACAAACTAAAATTTGGCACGTGAACGGATGGAAAGCTTTCTCAATGCTCATGATTGAGACGAATCAGAACACGAATCTTGGAGTCACTTCTAAGCGTACACTTATTATACGCCGAAAAAACTGACAGATACAAAGCATATAGGCCTACCACGTAAGCACATTATGTACAAACTTATTACCACTGCTTTCATCAACACCCTTCCTCCACTGCCCGTCCAACACACACACACGCACGCACGCACGCACGCACGCACGCACGCACGCACGCACGCACGCACGCACGCACGCACGCACGCACGCACGCACACACACACACACACACACACACACACACCTGAGAGAGAGACAGAGACAGACAGACATAGAGAGACAGAGAGTTACCCAACGCAGAACTACTATCAGAGAAGTAATTATTATGGCACAGTAACCACAACAACAACAAAAAACCAAGCAAAATACAAAAAACCCCAAAACAAACAAAACAAAATCCTAAGACTATTTCTCCTCTCACCGTTGACAAAAGCCTTGCCGACCCCATCAGGGTCACGAGGGGAGAGCACCTTCAACCCGCTGTGCTGACCCCCACCCCTTCCCGGGGTGTCCTTGGCCACGTCAATGTAGATGTCCTCAGGAAAGCGCTCCACAGCCAGGTGATGGGCCTTGTCCACCCCACCCTCACACATCTCCACCCTCACCACCCGGGGCCTCTTCTCCTCACCCTCCTCACAGTCAGCCCCAGCCTGGCTCAGCATGCCCGTGGAGAACCTCCGCAGCTGCGTGGGCTGTGCTGAGGACCCCAGGCCACCCCCCGAGCCCCGGGACGGGTCTGCGCTGGAGAGAACGAAGACGTCATCGGAGATGGCGGAGTCTGAGGCCAGGGAGGTGGTCTCTGAAGGAATCTCCAGCAACGACACCTGGTTCAGGAGGCGTTTGTCCTGCAGCGTCAGAGGCCCTGAGGAAAAGAGTCTGCCGTCCAGAGGTCGACGTCGGGGGTCTCGGGGTTTGGGTTCTGGAGGGAGCTTGTAGTCCTGTGACTGAGGGGGAGGGTGGTGATGTTGCTGTAAGGAAGGTGGGTTGAAGGACGGGGGCTGGGTCAGGCCGGACTGTAACAGTTTCTGTGAGATGGAAAGCCGCGCTGTGTGGGGGGAGGGGGGGTCCACTTCAGGGTGAGGTAGGTCGCTGTGAGAGCTGCTGTGTGTCCCAAAGTCAGAACCGACACTGCCGGTTCCTGGCATCCTAGCGCTGTCTGCCACATGGTTAAGACTACTCACTGTTTCCTGAACGGGTATTCTCGCACTCTGTGAAATACTACCAGTCTGAATAATTCTAGATTCCTGAACAACCATACCCTCACTGCGACCTCTGTCTGTTCTCTCACTCTGCTTCGCCTGTCTCTCACCAGCAAGATTCACAGTAGCTCTAGATGTCACACTTAAAACAGACTCTTTAGAATCTTCCACACCACGCTGCTGCGAAGAACTTGAAGGGTTTGACTCTGTTCCGAAGTGTACGGCTTTTTCCTGGGGTTGGCTGGAACTCTGTGAAGCGGAGGTGCGGGATGGCCGGCGAGGTGGCAGTGGGGGAGGGGAGTCTGTGCTGTGTCTATGGGGGAGAGGGGGGTTCTGCATCCTCTGCGGACTGGGGTGTGAGGGAGGAGTGGGGTGGTGGGGAGGGAAGGCTTTGGGAACGGAGGAGGAGGCAGAGGGAGGAGGACGGGGAGGAGATGGAGGAGGAGAAGAAAGTGCCGGGGAAAGGGGTGGGGAGAGGGAGGTCTGACGGGGGTTGTGGTGTGTGAGGGTAGTGCTGTTGACCGTTATGACCTGTAGAAAGAGAGACAAAGGGGTCAAAAAAAGGAGGGTGGAGTTCTGCCGAAATTAAATGTGACGGTTGGCAATGTAGGTTTTATCATAGTCGATCTCTCAACACACATACACACAAACACACACACATGCACACACATACACACGCGCGCGCGCACGCATGCACGAACACAAACACACACTCCTCTGTCTGTCTGTCTGTCTGTCTGTCTGTTTGTCTGTCACACACACACACACACACACACACACACACACACACACACACACACACACACTAACACTAACACTAACACTAACACTAACACACAAAACACAACACACACACAGACACACACAACACAACACAACACAACACACACACACACACACAAACACAACACACACACAAACACAACACAACACAACACAACACAACACACACACACACCTTCCTCCGATCTTTCCCAAACTTTCTCCCCCCCTCCCCCCACCCCCCTCCACCCCTACCACCCACCACCATCACCATCAACCCCACCCCACCCTCCACCACCATCACCAGCACATTTCTTACCTGTGGAGAGAGGGAAGCGGGACGTGAGGTGGTGGAGGTGGGTGTGGAGGGGAGGGGGGTGTGGAGGTTGAGGTCCACCAACACGCCGTGCTGAGGGAGGACGAAGGGGGGTGTGAGGACAGCGATGGTCACCTTGAAACACAGCACCACAGCTACTGCACTGCAGGGCCAGGGGGGGGGAATACAGCATCTGTCTGTCTGTTTGTCTGCTTGGTTGCCCTGTTTGTCTATGCAGTCTGTTTGTCTGTCTATCTGGTTGATTGTCTGTTTGTCTATGTATGTCTGTTGTGTCTGTCTGCTTGGTTGTCTGTTTGTCTATGTATGTCTGTGTGTCTGTCTGCTTGGTTGTATGTTTGTCTATGTATGTCTGTGTGTCTGTGTTGGTGTTGTTGTCTATCTATTTTATCTATCTATCTATCTATCTATCTATCTATCTATCTATCTATCTATCTATCTATCTATCTATCTATCTATCTATCTATCTATCTATCTATCTATCTATCTATCTATCTACCTGTACGTCTGTCTGTGTCTATGTCTGCCTGATGTCTGTCTTGTTTATCTATCTGTCTATCTGTTTATCTGTGCGCGCGCGCGCGCGCGTTGTGTGTGTAGGTAGGTAGGTAGGTAGGCAGGCAGGCAGGTAGGCAGGTAGGTAGGTAGATAGGTAGATAGGTAGGTAGATACATGCATAGATACATAGATAGAACGCGCAAGTGTGCACACAAGTGATTCTTTCCCCTCCTGCACAATATGTTCCCCTTGACCAGATCGCAGAGAAAGCCAACCAACAGCAAGAAAAAACAACACCGAACAATATGCAAGCAAACGAACACACACAACACACACACACCACACACACACACACACACACACACACACACACACACACACACACACACACACACACACACACACACACACACACACCACACACACACCACACACACTTAATAGCAACAACGAGAACACAAGCAACACACACACAAAGCACAACAGAACAACAGAAAAACACAACACACACACACACACAACACACACACACACACGAACACACACACACACACACACACACACACACACACACACACACACACACACACACACAACACTTGTTCAGCACTGACCCCAAAAAGACCTATCTAAGCCACACAAAGGCACACACCTTCAGCAGGACTGCCCTGCCTTGGCGCTGACCAGGAGGAGGGGGGACCTTGACCATCACTGAAGCGGTATTCGGACAGCACTCTGGTCAGCTGGCCCTCTGTCAGTGCCCGATACTGACGCCTGAAGTCTGACCATCCCAACTGCAGTTCCAGGGACACAAGGAAAGGTGTGGATCAAGGTAAGGTGTATTGTACACAAGCATCTATCTGTCCTCGTTACAGATGTATGCATTAACTGTTTACATCCAGTCCCCGTGTGTATGCGGTTTTGCAAACTTTTGTCTCTCTCTCTCTCTCTCTCTCTCTCTCTCTCTCTCTCTCTCTCTCTCTCTCTCTCTCTCTCTCTCTCTCTCTCACACACACACACACACACACACACACACACACACCACACACACACACACACACACACACACACACACACACACACACACACACACACACACACCACACACGCGGGAAAAGATGACAAAAATTTACACAATTGCATACACACGGGGACTGGATGAAAAAAAGCACATGAGTGCTTTATCTATTACCCTTGATATAAAAGAATAAAATATAAACAATACATACATATATATATATATATATATATATATATATAATATATATATATATATATATATATATATATATATATAATATAATATATATGTATGTATATATATGAGAAAATATAGTGGAGAAAACAAGTGCAGGTAACCACTTACAACTTCATTCTCATCAATGAATTGATGTTATTCAAAGATTCCCCCCCAAAATCACTATAAGATAAAAAGTCTTTAAAGGCAGCATTTGGGGAATTATTGAGTAAGGGCCATGCTTTGGGCCTGACCTGACTCGAGCCATATAATTATATAGGCTATATAATAAACATAAGTGAAACACCACTCACTCACCTTGCGCAGGGCATGTGTGGAGGTGGCCAGCAGGTCCACCAGGGACACCAGGGGCTCGGACACCCTGAGGTACTGGGCCTCCAGCCCCACACTGCTGACCCAGTTCTCCAGGCTGCTGACACAGCACTGCAGCCTCACGCCCAGGGGCCAGCACAGCTGAGAGCGACCTTCTCCTCCTGAGTTTTGGGGATAGAAGAAGGGTTTGTTTTTTTGTCACAAGATCACAAGGACTCGCAAAAACAATAGGCCTACTGCAAGGCTCTGCCCAAGGAGGAAGAAAAAGAGGCAGGCCGAGGAAGAGATGGGAGGACAGCATCAGTGAATGGACAGGCCTAGAACTCAACAAAATGTGAGAAAGGCAGAACAGAGAGAGGAATGGAGGGAACTGGTTGTCAAGTCTTCAGGGGTGCCCCAACGGTCGCCAGACTAAGGGATAGATAGATAGATAGATAGATAGGTAGGTAGATAGATAGATAGATAGATAGATAGATAGGTAGATAGATAGATAGATAGATAGATAGAAAGATAGGTGGTTTCTTTTTTTTTTTTTTTTTCTTTTTTTTTTTTTTTTTACAGCTTTAGGATAGAATTGGTCGAAAATGTTGAGCAGTTTTTGAGAAGTTTTTGTTAGGCTTTTTGATATACTTGGTCGAAAATGTTGTTGCTGTTTTTGTTGTCACTTGTCTGCATAAGCATCAGATGTTAACTCCTTGTGTGGCCTAGGCCAAAAGTTGTGTCAGTTATTGATGTCAGCTCATTGCCAAGGCCTACACTAAAATGTTGTGATGTTGTAAAATGTTGTGTTGAGATTGCCTTCAGTCATGACAAGCTCTTAACAGAACAACCTGCACTCTCCTTCAAAGGAGAATAAATCCTCTTAAGTCGGAGTATGGCTGCCTATATGGCGAGGTACTTGATTTATAGTCATACACACAAACTTCTCATTCAGTGTGCAATTTCAATCTCACAGTGATTCCCAGGTGGGATTAGTGAGTCAGAGTGCACATTCTGGGTGACCCCCCAGAGTGTTAAGCTGGGGAACAACAACAACAACAACTCCTCGTGGGTTGGGGCTAAAAATATATAAGCTGTAGCTTAACGCCTTTCCCCTGCTGTGTTGTTGTTTGCTTATGTTGTTATGTGTAATGAGGAAGTCATGTTTAAGCTAAAATATTGTTGGTGTTGTCACTTGTCTGTATAAGCATTATAATTATGTTAAACTCCTTACGTGGGGCTTAAAATAAGCTATAACTTAAGGCCTCTCCCCTGCTGTATTGTTGTCTGCTTATGTTGTATGTGTATTGAATAAATCATCTTTAAACCAAAATATTGATGTTGTTGGGTGTTCCTCAGCTTCACACCCCAGAAAATGGACTCTGTCTCACCCATCCCACCTGGGAACCACTGTGAGACCGTAAGCACACACTGGATGAAAAGTTTGCCTGAATGACACTTTTCAAGTACCTCACTATATAGGCAGCCATACTGCTACTTCAGATGATTTTTTTTCTCCTTTAAAAGATGAGAACAAGTTGTTATGCTACGGGCTTGTGGTGTATGAAGACAATATTAACATAACATTTAAAGGCACGACAACATTGTAGTGTAGGCCTGAGCACTTGGCTGGCATCAGTAACAGAAAACACTTATTGACTGAGCTAAAGTTGAACATGAATAGTGAAGACCGAGTGACTAAATAGTCGATGAATAAGACTATCGATGAATCCACAACAGAATAAGTTACTTCATTCATCATACCGACCCACCCACCCAGTAACTATCTACCTACCTACCGATCGACAAGCCACTAAGTGATTGACAAAAGGTGACTGGTCGCCCTACCCAAATCTGTCTGCTAATCTCACCATTGGTGACCAGTTTGTTGAACATGGTGGTGGTGACGAAGAAGATGAGGTACATCAACAGTTGTATAGTGACGTCACGGT
>CM060318.1:72432644-72440144 GCA_030674155.1 Stramonita haemastoma
ACCACATACCCCTTTCGAGGTTTAAACTCACGACTTCCTGCACCCAGGGGATTGCAGTCAAGCAGTTTCTCCCTATGGGTCCATGAAGTCGTGGGTTTAAATCTCGGCGGCATCTGCTGAGTTAAGGCCGTGGATTTTTACGATCTCCCACATCCATTTTTAAGTGCATACCTGCCAAAGTCTTCATTCCCTTCGTGCATATACACACACGCAGATGACCAAATATGCACATTAAAGATCTTGCATTTTATGTCAGAGTTGGGTAAGTTACGAAAACACGAACATACTCAGCATACATCCCCGAAGTTGGAATGCTGCTACTTTTATGGTGGGCAAAAAAAAATCGGGTTCATACGCAAAAACTCATCATTGCTGAGCCTCAAGAGCTCTAGCTGAGGAACGACCCCCGCACCTCCCCCCTCCCCCAAACAACCTCCAATCCCCCCCCCAAAAAAAAAAACCCAAAGCCAAACCCAAACCAAAATAGAAATCCCCAGTATGATCCAGGCAGCTATAGAGTCCATCACCAAAAGCTAGGTAATGAAGGCAGTGGTCAGCGCTGACCAAGCATTGCAGATGGCAACGGCGATACAGAGTCCCACACAAAGCCTTGTACCATCAGACATGCTGGCTGTTTCTGTCACTGGATCACACCTGGGATTTTGTTGGTTAATAAACTTTGGTCCCTGGTTAGGACTGAATGTCGTTTGACCCCTGACCCTGACTCGGCCTTTGTTCATTTCCAGCTGTTTTTTTTTGTTCCCACGGTGATTGCAAGTCCAGTGGTTATTTCCCATGGGTGGGATGTTGGCGTATGTATGTGACCATTTTCCCACCATTCAAGTCGCCGCATAGCAGCTGTGGGAAAGGATGTGTAAAGGCAACCTCAGTATGTGTGTCTTTTTGTTTGGTTTGGTTTGGGTATTGTTTGGAGACTTTGTTGTTTTTGTTGTTGTTTTGTATCAGTTTCTGCACCCAATGGCCTTCTCTTCTTCAAAATGTGGATGGTGTATAAACATAATAATGATATATAATACTCATCTGTTTTGTTTTGTTTGGTGGCTATAGTGTTGTTGTTGTAGTTGTTGTTGTTGCTGTATTGTTATCCATTCCTACCAGCACATGATGACCTACTCTTCTTCCAAACATGGATTGGGGTTTAACGTACTTACACGAGGTTGTCTTTGCCTGTCTTTGTGTATAGAGCTTCACTTGGACAAGAAATAAATCAAAACCAAAACCAGTGGGTTTTCCCCCTGGTTTCTGGCAGTCTTGAAAACGATCACAACACCTCTCTCCAGCAAGAAAACTGTCACACTGATATGCTGCAGCTTGATATATCTTCCCAAGTGGGTACACTATAGGCTATTTACTGAATCAACTACAGTCGAACAAACAAACAAACATCACACACACACACACACACACACACACACACACACACACACACACACACACACACACACACACACACACACACACACACACACAGAGAAGATATGATTACCGATATCACCACATTGTCTGGTATCTCAGAAAAAAAAGATGCAGAATACTGAGGGGTGAGTGAGCTGAGTGAAGAATAAGATATAATGAGAAGACACGGTTCGAGAGGTGGACTGCAGTTAAATTTGGCAAATTTCTCTAGGCATGGAAGAGGATAGACAGGAATCTATAGCCAAACGCTGTTGAGACATCAGGAGTATGTATGCCTGTGACCGGCGGGTCAAGGGATTGGCAGACTAGTTGGCGGGTTGACTGATCCATTCATCAATATCCCCGGGTCCCCACACCTTCCTAATCTCTCCCTCCCCACAACCCCACTCCCTCAACACCCACAAGAGAAATTACTCGTTTCCTATTCGGATAAATAGGTGAAAATATGTGCTCCTAATTACAATACTTATCTTTCCTTTCTCATGTATATACATACACACTATCTCTCACCCTTTTCCCCTTACACTACCTTCCTCCACCCCTCCCCTCCCACCTATCTCCCTTTCTACTGTCCAATGAAGAATGTTGACAAAGCTGAGAACACCCCGGCTATTACGGTAATGCATCTATTAACAGGGAAAACGGTGATGCGGAACAAACCGTTAGTGGGAGTGTAAGTATAATTATGTATAGTGGCCTACAGGTATGAGTGAGTGAGTGTGTTATGTATAGTGTGTTTTCCGTTTCGTCTCTTGGATGGGTGGGTGGAAGTGTGTGTTGAAAGTATGTCATATCTGTACATAAATCTAAAGATACGGAGAGACTGAAAACTGTGATCAGAGACAGAGAGAGACAGAGAGAGAGAGAGAGAGAGAGAGAGAGAGACAGAGACAGAGACAGACAGACAGACAGACACAGACAGACAGACAGACAGACAGTGAGAGAGAGAGAGAGAGAGAGAGAGAGAGAGAGAGAGAGAGAGAGAGAGAGAGAGAGAAGAGAGAGAGGAGAGAGAGAGAGAGAGAGAGAGAGAGAGAGAGAGAGAGAGAGAGCATATCATTGTTGAGTTCCAAAATAGTTTTCAATACACAGGACCTGTCAGTGGAATACAAACATACAAAAAAGGACAAAAAATAGAAGGATTACATCACAGGGACGCTCTCATTATCGCTGCCACTACCACCACCACCACCACCAATACCAGCACCATGCACCAGCTGTTCTGGTTATGAACTCACAGATAAAGATGACAATCTTCATCACTGTTGGACCAGGAACTCCAAGCCTATTCATCACCAGTATTGCTACCATTTTTGCCACCACTGCCATTATCTCCATCATCACCACTGTCACCACCACCATTATAAAGAGGATGATGATCATCATTATTATCATCACCACCACCATCACAACTACCATCATAATCTTTGTCATTGCCATTCTCACTCTTGTTAACCCGACCACCATCATTATCACTACCACCCATCACCATCACCACCACTACCAATATCATGACCACCACCACCACCACCACCACCACCTGCCACCACCTAAACCACCACCACCACCTGCCACCACCTAAACCACCACCACCACCACCACCACCACCTACTTCTGAGATCATGAGCTGTACACTAACACACTTAATAATCATCCTCATCCTCATCACCATCACCATCATCATCATTATCCACACACACACACACACACACACACACACACACACACACACATACATCACACACACACACACCACACACACACACACACACACCACATACACACACACACACACACACACACACACACACACACACACACACACACACTGACATCCACCCACCCACCCACCACACACACACACACACACTACAGCCTACTCTACAGCCAGGGCAGGGCAGGGACTCACACTGACGCGGTTCCTGACGGCGGCTAACAGTCGACGGAAGAAGACAGCCTGGTGGGAAGGGAGGAACTGCCTGGAGGCGTAACCATGGCAACCCAGGAGCAGGAGGGTGGGGGTGAGGGGGAAGTGGGCCGGGGTGGGGGAGGGGGTGGTGAGGGAGGTGAGGTAGTCCAGCACCTCCTGCTCCCTCTCCTGGGGATAGGGGATGGTCAGCTCCACGTCTTCGGGGCTGTGGAGCAGACAGGTGAGTGCAGGTGTAGGTGTTCTCTCTGTGTGCCGATTTGACTTGCAGGTGTAGGTGTCAGTGTTTTCTCTGCGTGTCCATTTGACTTGCAGGAGTAGGTGTCAGTGTTTTCTCTGTGTGTGTCCATTTGACTTGCAGGTGCAGGTGTCAGTGTTTTCTCTCTGTGTGTCCATTTGACTTGCAGGTGTAGGCGTCAGTGTTCTCTGTGTGTTGATTTAACTTGCAGGTGTAGGTGTCAGTGTTCTACTTGACGATTTGACTTGCAGGTGTAGGTGTCGGTGTTTTCTCTGTGTGTCCATTTGACTTGCAGGTGTAGGTGTCAGTATTTTCTCTGTGTGTCCATTTGATTTGCAGGAGTCAGTGTTTTGTCTGTGTATCCATTTGACTTGCAGGTGCAGGTGTCCGTGTTTTCTCTGTGTGTCCATTTGACTTGCAGGTGTAGGTGTCAGTATTTTCTCTGTGTGTCCATTTGACTTGCAGGAGTCAGTGTTTTGTCTGTGTATCCATTTGACTTGCAGGTGCAGGTGTCCGTGTTTTCTCTGTGTGTCCATTTGACTTGCAGGTGCAGGTGTCAGTGTTTTCTCTGTGTGTCCATTTGACTTGCAGGTGTAGGTGTCAGTGTTTTCTCTGTGTGTCCATTTGACTTGCAGGAGTAGGTGTCAGTGTTCTCTGTATGTCGATTTGACTTGCAGGAGTAGGTGTCAGTGTTTTCTCTGTGTGTCGATTTGACTTGCAGGAGTAGGTGTCAGTGTTCTGCTTGACGATCTGACTTGCAGGTGTAGGTGTCAGTGTTCTCTGTGTGTCCATTTGACTTGCAGGTGTATGTGTCAGTGTTCTATGTGTAGGTTTGAGTTGCAGGAGTAGGTGTCAGTGTTTTCTCTGTGTGTCTATCTGAATTGCAGGAGTAGGTGTCAGTGTTTTCTCTGTGTGTCTATTTGAGTTGGAGGAGTAGGTGTCAGTGTTTTCTCTGTGTGTCCATTTGACTTGCAGGAGTAGGTGTCAGTGTTTTCTCTGTGTGTACATTTGACTTGCAGGTGCAGGTGTTAGTGTTCTGTGTGTCAAGTTGACTTGCAGGTGTAGATGTCAGTGTTTTCTCTGTGTGTCCATGTGACTTGCAGGTGTAGGTGTCAGTGTTCTCTGTGTGTGTATTGATTTGACTTGCAGGTGTAGGTGTCAGTGTTCTGTGTGACGATCTGACTTGCAGGTGTAGGTGTCAGTGTTCTCTGTGTGACGATTTGACTTGCAGATGTATGTGTCAGTGTTCTATGTGTGGATTTGACTAGCAGGTATAGGTGTCAATGTTCCATGTGTAAATGTTCTCAGTCACCATTTTTCTTATCTGTATCCATTTGACTCCACTTTATTTTTCGTTCCTGGGCTACACCTCCAAGGTTCCCCAATGGTGAGGTTTTTGTGTACGCATCCGGTTCCTCCCCCTTCCCCCCATCATTAAAGTAACCGCATTCTAACTCAAGGGATGGTGTTTAAACGTGACACCTGTGTGCATACGTTTTTTTGTTTGTTTATTGTTTTTTATATTTTAAAGTGTCATCCTTCCCGCCGGCAGATAATAGCCTACTATTTGGAAGGGCGGGGCGGGTTTTTACCGTGTGCAAAAGTTCTTCTGCGTGTGTTTTTAAACAGGACTTCGGTTTATGATCTCATCCGAGGAACTTTTAGATAAGGTGGAGTCAGTACGGATGTTAGCTTCGTGGTAAAATTCCTTAAAAGGGCGCCCCCGTCGTGGTTTGATCCTGGGCCGCCAGGTTACGAGCACAATGCTCTAACCACTAGGCTAATCCCGTTCCGCTGGATAGGGTTTTAAGGTGTGAGCAAGATGTTACAGGCGCGCTTGGCGCGTAAGGCATCTCTATTCAGAGCCCCATCTGAGAGGGGGAAGGTCGTTTGAAATGGACAGATTGGCGGTGAATGGAACGTCATACATACTGTTAGATAACCCTAAAATCACGAGTCAGTCATTTGATCTTTTTATATAACATCATCTGTGTTAATAGCCAGTCATTATTGAAAGGAGTTTGAAAACGAAAAGTGAAAGACAGGTAATACAATTTTGTTTGTCAATCTCACAACCTGCCATGCAGTTCATTCTGGTGAAGAATAAAATTTATGAAAATATAGGCTCCCCCTAAACACACACACACACACACACACACACACACACACACACACACACACACACCACACACACACACACACACAACACACACACACACACACACACAAAAGAGACTGATCAATGAACTCACTATGCACCAGCCAGTCAGTATATCTGCTGTGGAATTATAGAATCAAACAAAAGAACACGAACAAAAAGAGGAAAAGGAGGATGACGAGGAAGAAGAAAGTCAAAAGATCTTAACAACTAGGCTTCAGTGTCAGTTGTCTCACTGTATGTACATCCACACTTGTCGTGGCCTTATGTTTAAGCACAAATAAGATGGTCATCACACAAGCTCCCAATCTCTTCTATCCTCTACCCAAGTGACTCAAAGCACCCCTTATTAAAAAAAATTGCCGATCTACAGCCTTCTTACCTGTCCTTCTTCTCTTGGTACTCCAGTTCACAGTACTCGTGGTCCTTGTTTTCTGTGGATGCAGCATCCCTCATCGTCTCGTGCTGGTCACCATTCTGCCTGTTTCTGGCACCCCCTCTGACCCTGACCTTGTTCACGTGAGCGTAGAGATAGGAGGAGCCAGAATACCAGGGCAAGGTGTCTGGAATATCGTATCCTCCTGTGGGATCCTTGTACAGAAACAGATACTGATGCCCCACCGCTAACACGTCCCCGGGGTGCACTGTGGCTGAAATCTCCACACGAAGTCCGTTCACGAACACCACTGCCCGCTCTAGAACTTCCACTTGCAGGTAGTAGCAGTAACGCTGACCTGTAGCGGGCGGTCTGGAAGCATCGTTCACAGGTAGAGTCTTGCGGTACAGGCGGCAGTGCATGTGTTGGACATCGTCATCCAGGAGGTTGATGTGATGACTGTGGGAGGGGGAGGTTTCTGCCCATGGTGAGGCAGGGGGAGGTGAGGGGATACAGCAGCTGGTCTCTGAGGATGTCGTGGCCACGCAGGGTGAGGAGGTAGGGGAAGGAGGAGGGACACACCCAGTCAAAAACGGCCTCTTTGTCTGGTGACCCTATTTTGAAATATTTGTCAGGGGGCTGCATCCCTCTGCCCTCATATCCTGCCGTGACGTCATTCTGCTCGCTTCGTTTCCTTGTGTCTGACGTCAGGGAGGAGGGAGGGAGAAACGGGGTGGGCATGGCACCCGGAAGAACTCTGGATGTGATCATCTGGCTGAGTGTTTTCAGCTTTCAGTATCATATGGCGGAATTATATTTATGATACTTCACAGATTTCTCTCTGAACTGCCTGTTTTCATAGTCTACTCACAATAGGCTATTTCAAGGTGTGGAAAAAAGCTACATGTCACAAGAAGAAGCACAAAACGTTTACCATTACTGGAAGTAAAGAAATATGATATTAGAATTACACAAAGGCTATTCAAAAGGAAGACACCACCAAAACAAAGTCACAGAGTCCAGCTAATGACCACAGCATTGAATCAAAATGCTATAAACACTAATAATTGATTATCTCATAAACTTGTTCATATTGTTGGAAGCTGTTTTCTCTGAAGTATTTGTTATGAGCAGCATGATGTTAAAAAAAAGGCACCATTACCAACATAACTGAATTTGCCAGTCGAGGATGAAAAATTCTCTGAAATGCCTACATACATCAATCGAAGTCAGTTCCCCTTTTGTCAGTTTGTGAAGAACAAGTAGGGGCTGAGATCCTTGAATGTTCTGGGAACTCCAACGCAGAAATGTGTTCTAAGATGGCAGCCATGATCATTGTTATCAGTCACCACGCCGTTTGTCTG
>CM060318.1:72445144-72467644 GCA_030674155.1 Stramonita haemastoma
TAATGATCTTGTGCAGTGAACTGGCATTGGTAGTAATGGTTTTTGTAATAGTAACAATGGTGGCATTAGGTATGGGGAGAGCGTGCATGTATAAATGCATGTTATGCACCATGTGTACCAGCACCTACTGTAGCATAGCAGTCTAAAAATATAACGCACACTCGCTGCTATTTATAATCAGGCATGAAAGGTAATCATTCTCATACATCATTACAAACAAAAGACAGACAGCAATGTGATTGTTTAAATTATGGTTTTATTAACATCAATGCATCTTGAAAAATGTGGCAGAATAAAAACCTGTATCATTGCTAAACAATTTAAGCAACCATGCATTACTTGAACAATGTAGAACGTTAATTTTCATTTAAAAAAAAAAAGCAATCTTTTATAAAAGAAAAAGGATTACAGTCTGGTGAAAAATCAAGATCATGTTATAATCTTCTGTCATGTCTGGAAGTGATCAGTCAGATCAGTGAACATTGGTGTCTTTGTACAAAGACAGTACAAATCTGCAGTTCAATATCAAAGCCTTCTTCTTCTTTTTCCTGAACTCCACTCATAGCCATAGAGGCCCCACACTGAAGAGCAGTTACTAAATTCTTCCATTTATGAGTGTTGTGTGCCAATGCCTGGATCTCTGTCAACAGTTTTCTTGTCCACTCTGCCATGTTTGTTGGTGGATCAGTGGTCTAGAGGTAATGCACTTGTCTAGAAAGCAAAAAGTCTGGGATGGAAGTGTGTGGTGGTTCGATCCCTGTTTGGGCCCAAAACTTTTCCTCCATCTATTAGACCATGAGTCGTGGTCTGGACCTAGTCTTTTAGACGAGATGATAAACCAAGGTCCTGTGGGTTAAACATATTTAATTAGCATACGTAAAAGAACCCACAGCAACATGAGAATTGTCCCTGGCAAAATTCTGTAGAAAACATCCACTCTAATAGGGAAAACAAATACAGTTGCAAACAGGAAAAAGAAAAAAAATGGGGGGGGGGGGGGGGGGGGGGGGGGGGGCTGCTCTTGTAGCTTAATGCAGACATCTGTTGTGACTTAAAGTGGTATAAAATGAAATAAAATAAAACGAAATAACCATTTTTTTTTGTTTTGTTCTGTCTCTGTCTCTCCCTTGACAGACCCTTGGAGAAAAGCTTCAGCAAAGCTGCTGGACTATATATGAAAGTACTCAGGAAGAAATGCAAAGCCACTAGTTTGCAAAATTCATAGGTGTGTCCAAAAATGACTTTCCTGTGTATGTGTGTGCACAATGTTCATGAAGAGAAGAAATTCCTATCTATTTTTCTTTCAATCTTTCTGGGTTAAAAAATGTTTTTCCTCATAAAAGAGTCAATCATTCAAAAAAAATTATTAAATATTTTTCACACATTTTGCATCATGGAATGAATTTAGGCCACATAACATCATTGTCAAGAGACAAAAAGAAAAAAACAAACAAACAAACAGCAACAACAACAACAAAATACCCCAACCAACCACACACAGACAGCATGACTTTAAACAACACAAACATATATAAAAAAAATCACACTACCTGTAAATTGTAAGTTAGCAATGGTGGTCTCTCTTACTTGTCAAGAATATTAGTTTACTAGTGATGAAAACCCATCAGCTAAAAAAAAAAGAAGTAAAAACATGGGTATATTGTCAGTTTATGAACCTGTTTGCTACAGCACTGAAATCAGTATACCTACATGATAAAAACACTCTTGCCACAAACTGTTCCCACAGCAAGCAACTACAGTCTGTTTAATTTTTTTTGTTTGTTTGTTCCTCTGCTACAGTTCCAAGGTTCACCAATGGTGACATTTAGCATATGCAAGCAACTACAGTCTGTTCAAATTCTTTTTTCTTTTGTTCCTTGGCTACAGCTCTGAGGTTCACCAATGGGGAGATTTTGCATACACAACCGTTCCCCTCCCCACCCTCCCCCATTAAGGTAGCTGCATCCCCACTTCCGAGGTAGTCTATTCAATGAATACCCCTCTTATTTTCAAACCCACAGGAGAAGTCCAGTTGCAGACATAATTTCTGTTTTCTGTCATGCCCTGTTTTTTTCTCTTCAGGTGATGTCTTTCTACTTCTGCATTCATTTTCCACTCTCCTGTCTTCACAAGTTTTCCTTGAACTTCTTTGCTTACAAACAAGGGAAGCTTTCATGTAGGAACATCCATCCCCCCCCTCCCCCCTCCCTCACACACACACACACACAGTTCACTTCCAAGGCTTGGAAGGTATGTTTGCTGGGAATTTTTAAAATGCATAGACTGGGGGTATTTGCAAGATTTAAAAATGAACAATACATAGAAGCAGCTGCAAGCTGTAAACTGTGAACAGCTACTTCACTGAAGAGGCTGTTTCATTTTTGTGTAATGAATGTTGTGGTTGGGGGTCAACATGTGTCCAGTGGTGGACACTTTCCCTGTGCATATCTGCTGCCTTGCTCAAAACTGACCACACAATATTGGCAGATCTGAACTGAAGTCTGTTCTGGTTGTCTATCTCTGGACATAGATCCAGGACATTGACCAATCACAATCATACATCATTTTATAATTATTTCCCTTGGTACTTCATGTGGCCACTGTCATGTTTCTATAAACACTGATTCAACACTGTATTTTATGGCACAAAGTTTAGTATTTATGTAAATTCTGAAAACACAATGAGGCATAGAAATTAAAAGAATAACAGTGATATAAGAAGAGGTAAAATGATGATAAGTAAAACTTGTAAACTTGAACACAGGTTAGCCTAATCTAAGCATTTCACTGAAATGTAAATGGACCAAAAAAACTACACATGCCCAGTGCAAGTTCACACTGGAAGTGTTGATGATAACTGTCAAAGTAATATCTTTGACATGAACGGTTTCCAAAACATGCAGACCTGTTCTTTTAGCAGGTTGAACTCAAAGTCTACTTATAACCCTGTATTGTTAAAATGCATGCTCCACAGTAACACAATGATTGCTAATGATATGTTTCAGTTCTTTGCCTTGGATACTGTTGTGATAAAATCATGAGTATGAAGACAACTAATGTCGACATATTACAAACCATACGATGTTGAAACGAAAAGGCAGTTGCATGACTTTACTGCACTTGATGGCAGAAAGATGCTTCTGCAACAATTCAACACGTATTTATGTTGTAACTACACTTACTGTTCTTTGTATGAACACAAAGAACACATACAAAGAACACAAGACCAATAAACTATGTGAAGAAGAAATCAAAAAGCGTGTGGGCCCCCAAGAGCCTTTGCTCTCCACCATAAAGAGGAGAAAGCTGATGTGGTTTGGTCACACCACAAGACACAACACCTAGCAAAAACCATCCTGCAAGGAACAGTCGAGGGCAAGAGAAGAAGAGGCCGCCAAAGAAATCATGGGTTGACAACATCAAAGACTGGACCGCCCAACCCCTACAACACCTCTTACTAGCCACACAGGATCGTGAAGCATGGAAAAAGATCTCTGTTGCGTCTTCTCATGTCCCCCTATGTCCTTTGGGACATGGGACTGAGTGAGTGAGTGTGACACTTACTGTAGCTAGACACTGCAGATTACTGATAATACCTGATCTTTTTTAAGTAGCTGAGATTTAGGATTAAATGTGTAAGTAGTTTGTCAGATCATGACAGTGAACTGTCTTGCAACATCTTATTTGGATACATTGCCTGAAACATGAATATTTGTAAATCAAAATGACATGAAAAGAGTTGAAGTAGTGAAATAATGATGTACTAACAATAAGAATAGTAACATCTTCATGAACATCAGATTGACAGAAAAGGTACTATATTTTTGACTGACCACAAAACTGCACCAAAGTACAATCCTTCAAGCCAAACCAAACCAATCCAACCCAACAAAAACCAAACCAAACCAACTGAAATCAAACCAAAAAACCAAACCAAAGGGCAAATACCATATGACAGACATGATGAAATGCAAAGAGATTCTTTACATGATATAAAACTCATGGAATTGAAAAATTTGAATTTTACCTCTCATATAAATAATATTTTAATGAACATTTTCTTTATTCGTTGCAATATATGAAAATCTTGATAAAATAACAGGGAATTGAAGAAACATAAAAGATGAGGAAGAAGAGAGGCAAGAGAGAGAGAGAAAGAGAGAAGAGAGGAGAGAGAGAGAGAGAGAGAGAGAGAGAGAGAGAGAGAGAGAGAAGAGAGGAGAGAGAGAGAGGAGAGAGAGAGAGAGAGAGAGAGAGAAGAGAGACAGAGACAGACAGACACATATACAGACACAGACAGAAAGTGACAGAACAAGACAAGCACAGAAAGACGAACAGAGAAAGAGACAAAGACTGAGAGAGATAGAAGGACATATTCCCCTGTCTTCACATTAACATTCAAATTTTTTCACATAAAAAGTAGTAACTCCTCCTTCCCCTCAAAATAATCAAAGGCACATAAATTCCAGCCAGCAACAGTTGTGCCACCAGCCAGTTAACATTAAGAATTTCTTCTTTGTTTTGGATATTTTGTTTGTTTCAGTCAGATTATAGTCCTTTCCAGACTGCTCTGATATCAGGACTGTAGCCAGACGCCAGAAAGTCGGAGGTTCCACACATCCGTAAGTTCTCCCACCTCAGTACCTCAGGCCACCCCAAAAATGTTACAATTGTAGAAATTGATGAAGCAACAAGATGAGATGAAACTCTGTTTGTTTTGGATAAAAACCTTTACAGTGTAAAAATGGAAACTTCTCATCTAATAAAACATGCTCAAGCTGTCTAATTACCTTCTATCACTGACAAGTAATATATTATTACCCCAATCATTGACAAGTGACATATGCAAGAACAAGGCTGCAATCTAGCTCTGACAGTGCTCACAACAGACCCCTCACTGCTCCAAAAGTCCTTCATATTTAAGACTAGGCCATTGTGTGCTGGCAGGAACAGATGACAAGATTCACAAAACTGCATGCACATGGGGACTAGATGTAAAAAATCACATGAGTGCTTATTCCATTATCCTCTATATAAAAGAATAAATAAATAAATAAATAAATAAATAAATAAGATTCTGTGCCTGCTCCAGACTGGGGTTCCAGAGAGAGAGCACATCTTCTGTAGATCTGAAGGATAACCACATCAATAGTCCTGATAATAAAGAATACTGAGAATGACTAATCTCATGTAGACGCAAATGTTTTGGTAAAAATAGACTACAGACACCAATAAAACACTCACTGCACACTAAATGCACCAGTCATGACTTAACCAACACACACACACTCACACACTTCATCACTATTCCACCACCACCACAACCATCACCACAGCCATCACCACCAACATTCAAACAACAACCACAACAGCAAGCACGCCAAAACCATCATCATATCAATGACAGCAATAACCACAACAAACAACAACAAAAACCAAGACACAACAAGATCATGATTTCAAGGTGGGGTCACTGATGGCCTGGGCGGGGTCACAGGTGAAGGACACTGTGATGGCGTAACGCACTCCTTCCGTCAAGCGCTCCACGAAATGAGGGTTCTCTGATCCAGACGTAAAAAATGACACCCGGCCTGAAATCAGCGATGTCAACAGTAAATAAACCAGAACAAAAGTGCCCCCCCCCTCCTGCCAGCACCACCACCACCACTCCCACCCCCAAAAAATAACCTCAAACCAAACCAGAACAAAAAGTACCGAACCAACATCCATATATACAAATTAAACTAAAAAAAAAGAAAACTTATAGCTTCATAAAATAGTAGAATTGACCTTGATTATACTAAGACACAGATTCGTATACAGACTAACAAGAGCAAAAGTAACACCTGGTCGCAATGCTATTATGGTAAGCATTATAGTTATGATTACTATTTACGAAAGCTATCTACTCTGTGCTTGTGTGCGTGTGTGTGCGTGCATGCCCGCATGTGTGCATGTGTGCCTGCATGGGTACATGTGTGTGTGTGTGTGTGCACTTGTGTATATGTATGTGTAAGTCTGTGTGACCTATATATACAAACCTAACACATAACCGTGGTGAAGAACAGTCTGAGTACCTGGTGCGTACAAGAATCTGGACAAGGAAATTTAAATCCAAAAACAAACAAACAACAAAGAAACAAACAAAATGCAAAATAACATAGAAGAAAAAACAAAAACCAGATAAAGACTTTAACAATAGAGACAGGTGAAGTCAGCACCTAATCTGGGCTCCACTGTCCTGTTTTTGCCGTCTTCATCCACAAAGATGAAGCGTCCACCACGGAAGTCCTGTGCAAAGGTGGTCAGGTACAGTAAAGATGTGTAGTGAAACGACCCGTACGTCACCTGGGAAAACAAACAACAACAGAACAAAAATGGTGAAACAGCCTGCAGAACCCTGAGCTTACCATGGGTCAAATACTTTTGTATGATGAACAATAACAGTTTTTGAAGAGTTTTCACTCCTATAAGAGAACCCTTATTAAATGTTTTTGTTTCTTGTTTTTATGTTTTTCTGTTGTTGTTTTTTTGTTTTGTTTTTTCCGTTCCTTAGGTAGAGCCTAATGCTGAGATTTTGTACATGTGTGACCCTTTATCCAACATGGTAGCTGCACTCTGACTTTGGGAATAATGCTTACCATGACACCAGTGTGTATGCACTTTAAACAAAAATATGTGTCAAATTCCTACTGGTACAAAACGGTTTACTCTTCCGAAAGGTGGCACTGGTTTTCAATGTGTGCACAAGATGTTCTGGGATCTCTATTTGCTGTCTCATCTGAAAGACTCCATAGAGTTTTATGATGGCTGCGGATCCCATTCATGCTGCCTTGCCTCATGTGAGGCCTGGGTTCTTCAACCAGCGCTGGAGGTTGTGTCCAGTGCTTCTCTGTTAAAGGATGCTGATAATGCACATACTTTCCATCTTCATTGTCTGACTTCTTCCTTTGGGTGGGCTGATTTCTGAGGATTCAACTGTGGCAATTGTGGGGACCTATCAGTATAAACAGCATCCTACATGAAGGAAACTGTGCTAGGAATTCCCTCTTTTCTATCTCTCTCTTTGTTTTTGCCTCAATCCTTTTCTTCCTGTCATCTCCTTCTTGTCTATTTCTTGCCTTCTTAGTCCATTCTTCTGCTTTTTTTCAAGAAAGACAAAAAAAACCAATTATCCCCCACACCAAAGTCAGATGAGCTGGGTCTGACTTCTTGTGCAATTGATGGCAGTTGTAACGCTCATATGACAGACAGCAATAGTTACTTCCTAAGTGTTCAACAATGACTAAAAAGAGGAAGAAGATTTCTGAGGTATACAAAATTTTATTGTACACCTCTGCCTGCACATATCTATTTCAGATATCTCCTGATGGACCAGTTTTCCAGGCCATTATTTAAGCAGTATCTGAGTTTGATGCTTTCAACTGCAAGGACATAGCTTTTTTTTTTTTAAAGGATAATACTTGATAAGGTTACTGCTTACCTTGTCGATATGTTTGTGCCAATACTCGTCATGGATGGTATGAGGCGGGGTGGTGTCCATGCGGGAGAAAAATGTGGGTTTGGTCAGGAACAGTTTGTCCACTGGCACCTCAAACTCCTCTGCTATGGTCCTGTGGATCTGATCCTTCACCTTTCTGGTGACAGAAAACAAATATCTGAAGACCTTGATAACAAGGAGAGAGGGATTAAAAGAGAGACAGGGGGAAGAGAGAGAGAGAGAGAGAGAGAGAGAGAGAGAGAGGAGAGAGAGAGAGAGAGAGAGAGAGAGAGGAGAGAGAGTGATATATAAATAAAAAGATAAAGGAATCAGAACAAAGAGCATTTTAGCAAAACCAATTCCCCCACCACCCTTCTCAAAAATCACACAAAAATAACAAAAAACCCATACACACACTCCACCTTCCCTTAAAAAAACCCACAAATCAAACAAACAAGAAAACAAAATAAGCAAAGTTTTGTGGTTTTTTTTTTTATCACGTTTTAAATATCTTGTGACTAAACCTTTCTGTTTCACAATAAATTAGCAATCTGATGGGAAAAAAACCCAGTCAATACATCTCTATACAAACGTATATCCCTTTTTCATGACCACATTCTACACCTGAAAACTGAAAAACAGGTAGGAACAATAAAATGGTAACATGAGATACATCCAACCACTAAAAAAAAGGAGTACAACAAATGTCGTTCCATCTGATGAAAATACCATTTTTAGCAAAATTTCAACTCTCACACTCACCTGTATACTTTAAAGTCTTCCTCAGAAAACAGGGTCTTATCTGATTCAGCCATTCTGAAAAATAATACTGCCACTGTAATATATTAGCATAGACATTAATACATGCATAGGTATGACAGGACACCAAAAAATGAAACATCTTTTTTCCTACAGTTTTACAAGAATATTCCTACTTATGCAAAGAGTCATGCAGTTAATCTACAATGACTTCCTTAAAACTACCTTTTACATTTATTTTCAAAAATAGCATGTTGGCATTGATTTAATAACAGATACAAAAAAGCCAAATAGAGCATATGAATCAATACAAACACACATAAACAGTACAAATATTTAGCTGGATTACAAATTTGTTTTGTTGTTTCTATTAACACAAGCTTTTATATCAATCAAACTGACAGAAGAAGAAGAAGAAGGGAGATTACTTGTAAATGTTGACAAAACTGTCTCCCATGGACAAAGCACCAGAATGAAGATCCAAAATGGATGCCTGGAAGAAAATACAAAATACACTTAGAAAAAGAAGCAAGTGTAAACAACAACAAAAAAACATACCAACTAAAAGTCAAACACAATCTACATTTCTTTCTTTTAAAAAAGAAAAAAAAATTATATATACATTTTTACTCACTGTCACAAGTGCTTTACACATACCAATGTGTTTTGTCATCAGGCGATATATATGCAATATGTTAAATAAATATTTTAATTAAGCCAAGTGATAAGTTAGCAAAATGATCAGAGTATGTACAATTTTTTGCTAATAAAATATGTAGTCCAGATTAAGACAGTGAGGACACAGTGAAGCACTGGGGTTTTATTTGTTTGTTTTTGTTTGGCCATCTTATCTTCTCAGCTGAACATCTGTTTTGGGAATGCAGAAGGAGAACATCTGTTAAATCTACATTAATTTTCATTGTCACTGTTTTTGTTGTTGCTGTTGTAGTTGGTGGTGGTGATGATGGTTTTGGTTTACATATTGATTTTCGTTTGCTTGGGTTTGTTAATTTTTTGTTCACTTGGTTAGTTTGGTTTTGGTTTTTTGTTGCTGTGTCACCACCTGTCCTAGGAAGGAGCAGACTCCACCAGGTTCAATCTTGCCTAAGAACACTTCCTGACACTTTCACTGCAGTGCATCAGTGACTCTTCAGAGTAAAGAACACTAAAAAAAAAAGTAACCTTCTGTAATCTTATACATACACAGGAGGGATCTGATCTTTATCCCAGACAAAACTGTCTTTTCTCTGAAAGTGAAAGTTATACAAGCAAACAAGAACATGTGATTCTTTTTTCAAGATTCTCTTCAAGCACGGGTGTTTGGCAGAGCAAATTTTTGGTTTATTTGAAACCTTCTTCAGGTTAAAAGACTGGCCAATTGACAGTAAAAACTAAACACAAATCTATCTACACACATGAAGCCGTGAAAGTGACAAGATACTTACCCCTCCTTTGGATCCTCCCATGGATAAACCTCTCTTTGGCCACTCTGAACAGAAAGGACACAACTAGAACAATGTTGATGTCATGGATTTATTCTGTTATCATTTTACTTGTATTGCTGAAATATTTTTCACCATGCATGCACGCACGCACGTGCGTGCACACACACACACACACACACACACAACACTGTTTTGTTTTTTCTTATGAAACATATGCATCCATATAAGTGAAAAGAACTGATCTAACACTGTACATCACAAGACTAACATAAGCCTACAGACCAAGGTATACGGCTCGCGAGAGGACATGCCATTATTTTTCCCCAGACACATCTGACAGTGTAAAGCGAACGAGAGAAGAAGAAGAAGATCAAACTGACAATACAAGAACACAAACAGTAAAAACGCTATAAACATCTCTGTGGGGTAACTGGAGATTGAACTATAAACCATCAGAGCACAAATCAACGCTCTCCTAGCTGAAACAAGCAGATAAATTCACACATTCCATTTTAAACATTGACAACAATAAGCTATCCATCATGCTACAAAATGTGCTTTCTTAAAAATGGCAGAGTCACATCAGTATATGGCCCAGGCCAAAGCTTTGATTCGAAAGCTTTGAAAGCATGGAGTCATAGATTGATGTCAGCTAAGTGCCAAGGCCTTTATTAAAAAATGTCATGCTTTAAAATGTTACTTTAAGGTTGCCTTCAGCCATGACAAGCTCTTAGCATAACAGCCTTCTCTCCTAAAGGAGAAACAATCTCTTAGGTCAGAGTATGGCTGCCTATATGGCACTGTATTTGAAAACAGCCATACACACAAACTTCTCATCCAGTGTGTACTTACAATCTCAGTGATTCCCAGGTGCGATGAGTGAGTCAGAGCACACATTCTTGGTGACCCCAAGGGTGTTAGGTTGGGGAACATGCCCAACCAACCATATCAGTTTTACTTTGACAGCATCTGCATACCTGAGTAGGTGTTCTGCATCCTCTTTGGACACCAAGGTGTCTGTAACCTACTCGGCCACATCGTTTGGGTTTACACTCTGAAAACAATCACACATTATCCACTCAATCCTATAATGATGGTTATAGCTCCATCAACCAAACAGGGTAGTCACCTACTTGAAACGATAAAAGCTCAACTAAACCTCTCCCCTCCCCCAAAAAGATAAATTTACTGCCAGCTGCCAAGCAAAATAACATCAATATTTTGAAAGCTGAACACTGATAAAACCCTGAGCAAAGAATATAAGTAAGGAAATGAATATGGTAAATAACAGAAAAAAATTATAGCATAAACATGAGTTGATGCAACATCCTTCGTTATATATATATATATATATATATATATATATATATATATATATATATATATATATATATATATGCTGAAGAAACAAACAAAATGTTATTTTTATGATGCTATCCCTTGCTGTTCATCCTACACACCTACTATGGGCAGCCACACTCTGCAGTATTGTAGTCCTTGAAGGCCAAAGAAAACTATAATAGATTATATTATGGCCATCATACCTGTTCTGATTTTTTGTATGCCATTCCTGATACACTATCTCTCTTTCCACACACACACACACACACACACACACACACACACACAAACACACACACACACACAAAACACACACAAAACACACACACAACACACACACACACACACACAGAGTACTTCACACATACACGACCATCTCTATCTCACCTGGGAAAGGCTCTTTCTTATAATCAGGAGAGCAGGGCACGGAAAACTTGACCCTGTGGTGTGCAGTCTCTGCATCAGCCAGCGTCTCCACAGGGCCTGTGAACAGGGAGGTCAGGGGGGAGCGCAACATGTAGACAGACAGCAGGACAACAGCGCTGCTTGCCATGAGGCCGGCTTTACCCAGCAAGGACTTGCCCCTGCAGCACCACCATCCTTGGCTCCTGTCTTCGCTCTGTAATATAATGACAAAATTTTAACGGTTCTTCTTCTTCTTTTGAATGCTCTGACAGCAACTATTGTTGTCCGTGATATGAGTGAAAATGCGTTGCACTGCTGTTAAGCGTCTGACAAGTCTGGCCTAATGCATCCGACTACAGCATGTAGCAGTTCTAAGAAGACCATGTTTCTTAAATTTGGGATTCCTCACAACAGTCATACTTGAGGAGTTTATTTATTTAATCATTCATTTAATAAATAAATAAATGAATACATAAATTTGGGATTCCTCAAAGCAGTCACACTTGAGGAGTCGTGATATCTCCTGGGATCCATGTGATGGGATTTTGAAACGATTTCAACACTGTGTTTCTTTGAGAGTGTTAAATTTCTTCTGTTGTTTATATCAAGATTACTTTCATTTTTTTAGCAACTGAGGACCTCCCCCCACCCCACCCCAATCCCCCCCCCCCCCACAAAAAAAAAAGGAGAAAAAAGAAGAAAGACCAGGAGAAGAAAAGATATGTAACCGCCTAGTCTAGCCTAAAATGATATAACACAAAAACCAACAACAACAAAATACAAACAACAAATAAGACAAACAGATCAACAGACAGATGAACATGCATGATAAACAAACAAATAAACCAACATTCAAAACAAAAAGTATAGCGTTTTACAGTTAGTATTTTATGCCAATATAATGCACATTTTAAAATGTTTTCCAAATTAATCACAAACGCATTCTATGAAGCCATACTCCACTCACTCTTCAAGAAAACACAACTGCATAAAACTTTAAGTGTAATTAATACAAAACATTCTAATTTCTTCATATTCAAGCCAGAGGATAGTTTGGACAAGCCTACATCGAATTTCTTAAATTCTTTTTTGGCAGACGTAACATCAAACTTTGCTTGCATGCAATCCATATTGTACAACTTGATGAGTGCAACTGTAATCAAATATTTAAGCTGACATATATAATGTTTCACTTTGAAATCAAACAAAAGATATAAAACACACATTTCAAATTCAAATACTTTATTATCTCAAAGACAGAGACATTCAGGTGGGTCACAAGCCATACAATGATACATAAAAACAGTAAATATGTAAACATAATATCACAGGTATATATATACCACAACACAGGTTCTGATCATCAGCACATTGATGAAATAATTAAAGACAAAATTACAGTAACTTTGCTTTAGATTATTACCTTCCATTATCGGCTTGCTTTCCCTTTTCTTTGGCCGATTTATCTGAGCCTTTGACCTGAAACAAGACCCCAATGCACTAAGAGAGTGTTTAAAAAAATGATAGGCAGAAGCGATCTTACAAGTCACAGAAGTATTTTGCAGATTTTTGTTTGATTGTTAAACTGTGTATCTCAAAACATTCACTCAAGTATGCAGTTCTGAGAGGAGTAACAAAAAAAATTTAATGTCTAGTAGTAGGGGGGCAGGATAGCTAAGTGGTCATAGCACTCACTTTCCAAGTCAGTAAGCAGCGTCCAGCGTGGTTACAAGTTGGATGGGTGACCATTTGCGCGCCATGGCTTCAGTAGGGACGGATAGCCTAGGGGTCAGAACATTGCGCTGCAATTTGCGACTGGGTTCGAGTCAGTCGAGAAATTCTTTCTGGAGTTAACATCAGTGCTGACTCCACTCTCCCAAAAGCTTGGATGGACTTTAAACGAGGCCCCGTGTGCGAACGCACGCAGAACATCTTGCGCACACGTTAAATCTGTTCGCTTTTGTAAGAGTGCCATCGTGTGCCGGTGGGAACAGATGACAAGATTTACAAACTGCATACACACGGGACCGGATGAAAAAAGCACATGATTGCTTATTCTGTTATCCTCGATATAAAAGAAAAAAACAATAGTCCCCCCTGTTTACCCAGCTGTAAATGGGTACCTGCCCTCTTTAGGGTCAGGGAAGTTAAAGCAGTGAGGAGAGGAGATGGGCACCACCCTCAATATGCTGGCCCCTAGGGGAGTTGAGGTCTCTGACGCCTTGCTGCCCTATGATCGCCTAGGTTATGGGAAACCTTTACCTAGTAGTAGAATTACTTTTTGTAGCAGCAGCAGCAGCAGCTTAGCAACTAAAAAGACAAACCACTAAAAAACGATTGATGTACAAATGGAATCAGCTTTTTGCTTAAGTCGTAAAGACAAAAACCATACCCCATTATCATCAATGATGATGTTGTTTAGAATTAGCATGGGAGAAGGGGGGGGGGGGTGCATTTGAACGGCCAATGAATTGCTTCAACATAAATTGATAAAGCATGTACATTATATTATATAGACAGGGGTGTATAGTTGTAAGAGACATCAATTGAGCCTGAAAGGAAATCTCATTTCTCACATATAAGTGGCTATCATAGTATCAAGTATCATCACTTTAGTAGACTATATTGAAACAGCCGTTTTTGTCTTGCACAGCTGGTTGAGTAACTTTTATAATATAATTTAATATTCTTCATAGCCCATTAAACCCGGTGATCATATTCACAAGGCTTATGAGCAACAACAAAACTAGCAGTCTAGAGATATTCTGCAGGGCTCTCATCATCATCATCATCGCGGGTGTGTCAGTTTGTGCGTGTGTGTGTGTGATTGTGTGCATCACTTGGAATGGATACAGGCTTCTGCACGTGCCACGTGGGTTTTCATTATCACCTGCTGTAACTTCAAATGAAAATAGAAATTATGCAGAAACAAAAAACCTTGTTCCCTCTGCAACTTCATAACCCTTGATCAATGCATTATCTCAGACTTTTTGAAAAGATCGCGATCGCTACAATCTTGCATTATGATGGATATAAGATTTCTTGCCTGTTTTGGTGCATGTTTTGTTGAAGCCATTTTGCCAGATTGTAAGAGTTACGTCCCTTCGCTCCTAGCAGACGATATGGACACGAGCAGATACCAAATTCAATTATGCAACCATCGAATTAGACAACCTATGCTATTGGGAAAAAAGACAAACAATATGATAAACACAATATCTACTACTTGAGATTTTCTTAAATTCAACTATTTTCTTGAGATTTTCAAATGCAAACAGGACAAGGCATAATGTTCAGTGACACCCAGAGAGTGTTGTCTGTCATACCTTGTTGGCGCAAAGAGGACCGCACTTGTATTGTAAACAATGAAAATATATATGCAATTTATATAAAACAAACATTCACAATAACTTTTTTCTGTCAGTATTCATACAAAAATAGCAATATACAATAGCTTATCAATTATAAATTTACTTAATGATTTAATTACCGAAACTGCGTGGCTGCTCTTATCATCTCTAGAGCAACTAGCAACAAGATCAACAAAAATGGACGCCAATTGATGGAATAGTCGAACATCGAACGCTAGCCACAAAACAACAGCATGGAAGACATTTTTGGCTTCGGATCACGGCGATCTGTGAAAGATCGTTTTCTTGGTGCCGAAGATTCTGGGTTTGTGCATTTTTTGCTCGTGTTTCTAGTAATTTAGTTTGTTTCTTAGACAAGTACACACACATTGATTAAGTCAATTAGTGAATAAAGATTGAATCAGAAAACATTCCACCGTTTCTGTAACAGCTGACACAGCAGTGATCTTGTTGACATGGGATTGTCAATATTTTTGGCCTTTATTCATTGCATTTTGTTCTAAAGTGGTAAGATCAAATATGCTTACATTTAGGAAAATTTAATCAAGTGTGTATGTGCTCCTGCTGTGCTTTGTGTATACTTAAAGTACCTGTTATCATATCATAAGCAATAGATATTTTTACATATGCATGCATATTTGCAAACACACACACAGACACACACACAGACACACACAAACACACAGACACACACACACACACACACACACACACACACACACACACACACACACACACACACACACATACACACACACAGACACACAGACACACAGACACATACACACACATACATACACACACACACACACACACACACACACACACACACACACACACACACACACACACACACACACACATACATGCACACACACATTAACATACACACTCACAAACACATGCACACACACATGCATACACGCACGCATACACAGATACACACACATGCACACAGGCATGCATGCATGCATGCACACACGCATGCACATACACATGCATGCATGCATGTACACTTACAAACACACACACACACACACACACACAAAACACACACACATACACACTCACAAACACACACATATACACACTCATCTACACTCATCTGTTTGCACACACACACACACACACACACACACACACAACACACACACACACACACACACACACACACCACACACACACACACACACACACACACACACACACACACACACACAGAGTCCTTTGGATGAGACTTTAAACCGAGGCCCCATGTGCAAACACACACAGAACATCTTGCGCACACATTAAATCCTGTTCTACTTTTCGTAAGAGTAGGCCATTGTGTGCCGGTGGGAACAGATGACACTTACAAAACTGCATACACACGGGGACTGGACGTAAAAAAACACAAGAGTGCTTATTCCATTATCCTCGATATAAAAGAAGAAAAAAAAGAAAAAAAAGAATGCACTTTCTCACTATTCAGTATTTGTCTTCCATCTAATATCATTCACAGTGAAAAGACATCAAAGTGAAGAATGAATGAAGGGGATGCAGTATTTCTCTTTCAGTGGATATAACAATTCTTGGACAAGTGTTTAAGTCTGTTTGAAAAATATGACCCTCTATTTTGTCATATTGTACCAGACATCAATACGTGGTTATTAAAATGCCATCTATCCGCAATTTTAAAAGCTATTAAAAAAAATACTGATAAAATATTGGACAATTTTGACAAATTTTGCATCGAACTAGGTGGTCAGGATGAGGGTCTGGAAGGGTTTAAATGGATTTTTAAAGCAAAAGGAAACAAAATATCACACCTTTATACTTCAGTACAGGGTAAAAAAAGCTTTTATCTGTCTGCCTTTAAAATTAATCAATATATCAAAGTCAGTAACCTGACCACATCTCCTTAAAATGGCTCCAGGCAGGAAAAAATGGGTAAGGTGCAAGTGTACTCATTTTGTGAAGAAGGGTCACATTTGTCAATCTAGATCATTGCTGATGTGAGTTTGTTTTGTTTTTGTTTGCCCTTGCAGTGAAGAAAAGGAGAAAGCAGATCTTCGAGAAAGAGAGAAAAGAAAAGAAGAAGATGATCATGACGATGGAGAAAATGGAGGGACAGAGGATGAAGATGATGATGATGATGATGATTTCGATGATATTCTTGGGTAAGTTAATGCATTAAGACACATCAGATGATAAACAGAAATACAAATTTTAGACAAGTAGATAGATCTATGGGTATAGATATATTTATGTATACATGTATTCAATGAAGGGATAAGCAAGTAATATGAATTTGCGCTTGAGTTTGTAAGTGTGTGTTTGTGTGTGTGTGTGTGTGTGTGTGTGCGTGCATGCGTGCGTGCGTGTGTGTGTGTGTGTGTGCGTGCGTGCGTGCGTGTGTGCATGCATGCATGCGTGTGTGCGCATGCGTGCATGCGTGCATGCATGCGTGCATGGGTGTGTACGTGTACGTGTGTGTGTGTGTGTGTGTGTGTGTGTGTGTGTGTGTGTGTGTGTGTGTGTGTGTGTGAGGTGTGATTGTGTGTGTGTGGTGTGGTGTGTGTGTGTGTGCGTGTGTGTGTGTATGCATGTGTGTGTGCGTGTGTGTGTGTGTGCATGGTTGTGTGCGTGCGTGCATGCATATGTGTGTGTTCTATGGATGTATGTGACAGAACATAATTGCTTAGTTTTGTGTATCATTTATCATCTAGTATCAGGTGAAGAAATTTTGTCCTGCCAGATATATTTTGTTTGCTTGGTAGATAAATTATTTTGGGTTGGGCTTTTTGTGTGTGTTCTGGGTGTTTTGTTGTTGTTTTTTGTTTTGGTTTGTTGTGGTTGTGTTTTTTTTTCACAACAGTGTGATGAACTTTATTTTGCAAAATCAAACTGACATGTTATGAATGTTAACCCAGAATATGATAAATTGTTATTATCATATTCATTCTTTTAGTTTAACATCATCATTTTTCCTAACACATAGCTATTTCCCTAATATGTAAATACATTAACCTCTTTACTGCACTGTTGATGAACAGCATTCATCATAGAAACCGTCGCCAGCAATGCTTAGTTCACAATCGCTGTTCATCATGATTCAACGCTCTCTCTGTTTAGTCCAGTATGTGCCTGAGCAAAGTATGATAGCAGTGAAAGGGTTAAATAGCCAGACACTGAAACATTAACATCCATTTGAAAAAAAAAAAGCTTTTTGGTGAGTATGCCATAGTTTGACATAAATCATTATATCTTGCATGTGCTCTGATATGAACTGGTTTTTTAAAAAAAATCTTTATTTTATTAAAGATCAGTTGTAATTAAAAAACAAACTTCTATACCTCAGGGACTCAGACAGAGAACGAGGATGGCAGGACGTGGAGGTGAAAAATGCCAGACCCCTCATCCCCTGACGGTCACCCATGTGAACCAGACACTGGACCTGCAGGTAATGCTCTCACTCCTCTGCGGTCAGTGGCTGCTTGGTTGTGAAGGTAACTAGAGAAGCAGACTGAATACACTGAATGGAAGATTATATCAGTGATGAACCAAACTGATGTCTATTTTGGTGCCAAACAATGTCATTTTGTAACTTTTCTAGATAGCACTGGCAATCTCCTCCTCCCCCCTCCCCTCAAAATGGATACAATACAGGTAAGAACTTTTTTAGGTGGACTAATGTTCAACACACATAAAAAAAGTTACTTCATCCTAAAAATTCAGAACTGTAATACAAGTGCATTGTATGTATATTATTGTTGTATGTACGGTATGTTGACAGCCATAGTTGGCTCAAAAAATGTTTTGTGATGTTGTTGATTTTTACTTGTGTGTGTGTGTGTGTGTGTGTGTGTGGTGTGTGTGTGTTGTGTGTGTGTGTGTGTGGTGTGTGTGTGTTGTGTGTGTGTGGTGTTGTTGCTGTTGTTGTTGTTGTTGTAGAGACTGAAGCAGTCGATGTCTACAGTGAAGGCGGAGGACCAGAGCTCTGAGGAATGGCTGGAGACTCACAGTGTGCAGCATCTTCGTCTGACCCTGCAGGACCTGGTGGACAAGGGGAAGATTGGAAAGTGAGCTGTGGGGGATTTTCCTGGGCAGTGACAATGTCTCTATGATAAAATCAGTGATGAGACACGTTTCTTGCACATAGTGTTACACTGCTGGAGACTTCATAGAAGTTGCAGGAGAAAATAAATGAAATAAAGATGATGACAAACTATTCTGTATTTCACATTAACAAGAAACCATTGCTTGTGTAAAGCAATTCTAGATGATTTAAGAGACACTAAGATGTGAAGCTGATAGCCAGCAAAAGAAAATCACTACACTGCTAGAAAGTATTATTCTGATATATATATTGATACATGTTAATCTGACAGCAGAGAGGACATGGCATTTTAACAAGTAAACTGTTCCAGCCCAAAGAATGTATATAACTGATGCCAAATGTTCTAGACTAACAATTAGTTTTTTTAAACTAGATTTTTTTGGTTTTCTTGACACTTGTCCTATCATTTCATCACAACTTTACTGGCTGAGAAACAGTTTACAATCAGCCCAAAAGTTTGCAAGGAAGCGAACACCAAATCTGTAACAGCTGATGAAAACTCTTCTTATTTTCCATGGCGGTGTCAGAATAAGTTCATGTTTATGTACAGGCAGGAAGGTAACAGGACAGTTAAAAGGTTCACCTATTTAACAAGTAATTCATAAGGCTCTGGGTTCAGTTCCCAGCCTTGCCCTTTTTTCACAGTTTGACGAGAAAATCAAACTAAATGTCAAAGTCCTTCAGATGAGTCTGCAAACCAAGGCCCTGTGTATGAATGCATGCAGAACATCTTTTGTACATGTTAAAAACCCATTTCACCTTTCCAAAGAGTAGGCCATTTTATGCCAGTGGGCACAGATGACAAAATTTCAAAATCACTTGCTCACAAATATTGTATTTAGACACCATCTCTGAAGTCAGAATATGGCTACCTAAATGATGGTTTGGGGGGGGGGGGGGGGGGAAATGGTTGCATATGCAAAAAACCCACAATAGGTGAACCTTGAAGCTGTAGCTGAGGAACAAAAAAGAATGTTTATACATAGTTGACATTTGTTTTATGTGTGTTGTGTCCTGACAGACTGAGCCCAGACCAGCAGACAGGCAAGGTGACCCAGCACATCCAGTTTGATGCCTATGACGTCAACGAGTTTGAATATAAAATCAACATGTGAGTATCAGTTGGCCATTCTTTTTATGTCTGCATGTAGAACTGAGAAAGCGCTGAAAGACTCAGGTTTTTTTTATAGTTGTGATGTGTGTGTGTGTGTGTGTGTGTGTGTGTGTGTGTGTGTGTGTGTGTGTGTGTGTGTGTGTGTGTGTGTGTGTGTGTGCACCAGTGCATGAAATCATGTGTTTACACATCATCCCTGCAGTCAGTACCTTCATGGTGGACAAAAACAGTTGCTTACACAAAATCTCACCATTTGGTGAACCTCAGAGCTTTAGCTGAGGAATCAAAAAAAGATTCATGGTTCATCAGGCCTTTTTTCTTCCTTCCCCTCCATTTCGGTGTGAGGGTTATTTTTTCCTCTGCTGTTGTGTAATTAGTGGGTTAACTGAACCACAGATATGGGAAGCACTTAGTTCAAGTAAAAAAATCCTCTGGCTAAAAGACATTGGCTTATTGTCTTGGGCAAAGTGCTACCTAAAATCCACTTAAGGCTGAATTTTTTTGTCATTGGTTAGAGGCAGGAAATGGTTTGTACATGCTCTTCTTGAGGAGAGCACCTAGAGTGTAGCACTTAGACATTATAAGGATGATAATGGTACTCAGTGGTAGAAATGCCATAGAACAAGTAGGAGAATATAGTGCAGTGCAGTGCAATATGATTCAGTACAAGACAGTACAATACAATACAGAAAAAATATGATACAACACAGTACATTACAACATGGTACAATACAATGCAGTGCTAGTAGACTACAATACAGCGCAGCACAGTACAAGTCAAGATTGTGCAATACAGTATAGTACAGTACAAAGGTGTAGAGCGCAAAACAGTACAATAGACAATAAAACATTGCATTACATTATGATATAAAATAATGAACACAATTGATATGTTCAGAAATTTAGACCTTTGTAAGAGGTAGACTAAGAGTGGATGTTTCCAGCCCTATAAGACCTTAACATGCATGTGTAATCTTCTGCACATCCCTGAAGTTGGAATGCAGCTACCTAAACGGTACATGAATAGTTGCATTTCCAGAATCTCATAATTGGTGAATCTTGAAGCTCTAGCTGAGAAATGAGGGAAAAATTCATCTGCACATGGATATATAGAGGGTATTTAGGCACTAGCAAGTCTGCATGTGAGCAGACAATCACCTCTGTTATCCCAGTCTTTATTATCATCATGATCATCAGATGATGATTTGCGTATCATTTTGTTTTCATCATTTGTACAGGAGCAGCTTTGAAGCTGTGATAGTTGAAGGGCCTGATACCCTATTTCTATGTGTATTTTGTCAGGGCCATTGAGATGTACACCAAGAGAATCAAGTGGCTTCTGCAAGGAAGCAAGAGGGTAAGGCATGTGTGTGTGTGTGTGTGTGTGTGTGTGTGTGTGTGTGTGTGTGTGTGTGTGTATTTATTTTTATTTATTTATTCTTTTATATCAAGGATAACAGAATAAGCAACCATGTGCTTTTTTTCATCCGGTCCCCGTGTGTATGCAGTTTTATAAATGTCATCTGTTCCCACTGGCACATGATGGCCTACTCTTACGAAAAGCGGAACAGGATTTAACATGTGCGCAAGATGTTCTGCGTGTGTTCACACATGGGGCCTTGGTTTAAAGTCTCATCCGAAGGACTTTTGGGGAGAGTGGAGTCAGCACTGATGTTAACTCCAGGCGTGTGTGTATGTGTGTGTGTGTGCATGTGTGCACGCGCGTGTGTGCATGTGTGTATGTGTGCATGCATGTGTGCATACATGTGCACATGTGTGTCTTTCACATACTTCTATCAGGAAATGAGCTATGTGTTGCATAATGTTTTTTGTCATTCTTTCCTGTTGAATTGTTGAAGTGTGGGTTTTTATTCAAAGGAAGCATGTTTTTTTTTCTTTATCATATTGTATTGTATTGTATTGTATGCCACCTTCAGTCAGGACATATTTCTCTGCATGAAATTCAGGTTGTCACCATAGGAACAGTGCCTTCTATTACCTTTTTTCCCCTGTCTGCAAAGGTGTTAGTTTCCTTGTGAGAGGAGCTTTTTTCTACAGATATTTGCCAGGAAACAATTGTCTTGTTGCCATAGGATCTTAAGTATGCACGAAATGTGTCTTACACATGTTTACATGGGAATTACACCCATGACTTCTTATTTTCTAGGTAGGTGCATTACCTCTAAACCACTGATCCATGTTATTTCCTGAATTCTAGAGGCAGATTTGGAACATGTCATTATCATTATTTTTGTTTTTTTGTTTATCAGATGTATAGCTCAATCTCTGTTACAAAAGCAACTGTAAGCTGCAGGTCCTCCCAGTCTCCACAGAGCTTCTTGACCACTGGGGTGATAGGGGTCAGTCAGGCCAGATGCTCTTTCAGAGTGCCTCATGTAGCGGGCAGGACTGCAGCACATGTTCTGTTGTCTGGCCGCCAGTCTTGCATAGGCACTCCTCTGTGTGGTCTATGTGGAGTTTTGGAC
>CM060318.1:72482644-72510144 GCA_030674155.1 Stramonita haemastoma
TGGTGTGTGTGTGTGTGTGTGGTGTGTGTGTGTGTGTGTGTGTGTGTGTTGGCGTGTGTGCATGCATGTGTGTAAAGTCAAGTCAAGTCAAGTCAAATCAGTGAAGTGTAACCATTTTGATAATTGTTAAAAATGAAAGAATAAGAAAAAAAATTAGATGGAGAGAAATAGCATGATGAATGGATAAAAAATTCATAACCAGCATTCAGAATGTTGAACTCACTCTGTGCACAGGTTTGGTGGCAAGGCAGCGTCATGGAAACCCACCATGGTTCGACCAACAGTAGAAAACTTGCAGGATGCCTGGAAGTAAGTATGGTAATACCTATGTGTCTACAATATTCTCTGTAAGTTACGACATACAAAACACAGTATCATATGATTAAATCACCTATAGGCTCTCTGTTGTGTTGGTATTGCATCTTTATTCAGGTCAGTGTACTAACATGAAATCTAAGGTGATCCTGACTCACAAAAATAACTGTGAAAATGTGGAGGAGACAGTACATATGAATGGAATTATGTGAAATATAGCTTGGTGCATAGTTTACAGAACTGTGACCTTCAATAAAAAAAAAAATCTTGCTGATAATATTTGGCATCTTGTAAAAAAAAAGGTATGAATAAAAATTTCATGAACAGTCAACCTCAAATTCAGTGTCTTGGTATGTATAAGCAAATCAAAATAAAATATGTGTTGTCCTGTTGTAGTAGAGAAACAATTATAAATTAAAAATAACAAACAGCCAAAACAGACAAGAAATAACAGTTTATATTCCAATATCCACCCACCCAGCATTCCTGCATTCAGAACTACACGCACCAACATTGGAAAGAGAAACAATACATCAGACCAATGCCCTACCCATGCCCTGTGGCTCTGTGAGCTAGCTAACAGTAGCACTACTCTGCTGCTGCTTCTGATAATGATGGTGATGATGATGGTGATGATGATATGGCAGTGATGTTTACTCTATCCCCAGATGGGTTCTGGAGCTGCAGTGGGATTGGCAGCAGGAATTCCTCTGCTCTGCGCATGACCATGGAGAATGATGAAGGAGCAGAAACATCACGTCTGTGAGTAGTGGCTTTTTTTCTTTTTCTGTCATTGTAATTCATAGGAATGAATGTTGCAAAAACATACTCTGTCAGAGTGCTTTGACTGATCACTCTGACTTGTTGCGAACTGTCATTTTAGGATTGGTTTATCCAGTAAGAGTGAGAGAATGAAGCCTGAGGGTCACTTTAGCTTGTTGATTGGATGTTTTGTTTGTTTTTGATTACAAGACCATAATAACAACAATGCAGTAATGATAATAAGAACTATCATCATCATCATCATCATCATCATCATCATCATCATCATCATCATCATCATCATCATTATCATCAGCAACAACACAACATGATTATCATGGTGAGGATGATGGTTATGTGGGGATGGTGGTGATGTGGATGATGGTGAAGTGGAATGATGGTGAAGAAGAAGAAAAAGATGATGATGATAATGAAAGGTTTTCATGGTAGAGTCTGAAGCCACAGAACCTTAATTGCACATATGCCTTTATCCACCATCTGTCTGCCTGCCGTGTGAAGTTGGCACAGACAGAGGACTGTCACACAGACAGCTGTCTCTCAAAATGCACTAACTCCAAAACGTGCTGAAGGCTGGAGTGTAACAGACCATCCCCTGGCCCATGTGTGTGCAGTTGTACAGGGGGTGTACGTCTTCACCAGTGGGGTCCCAGACCAGGACCAGGATGTGGTGGTGTCCTACGCAGAGGAGACGGCGTCAGGGTGGAACACCATCATCCACTCCATCCTCTTCAACGTCGACGACTATGATGAATATGGCGCTATACCCGGCCGCTACGCCAACATCACCCGCACCTCGGAGTGTCTGAGGCACCTGGCCCACTGCACTGGGGGCCGCTTCATGTGGTTCAGGGAGACAGGTCAGTTTGCACCACAGGCATGGGAGACTGTAATATTGGTTATTTTCTTTCTTTTTTTTATTTATTCTTTTATTTTGAGGATAATGGGTGAAGCACACCACAGGCACGGGAGACTGTTGAACTGAAAAAGTGTAATACTAGTGATTTTTAAAATTTAAAAAAAAAATTCTTTCGAGCATAATGGAATAAGCACTTGTGTGCTTTTTTACATCCACTTCTCGTGTGTATGCAGTTTTGTAAATGATCAATGTTAAGTGGTTTTGATCAATAACAGAAACTTGAGGAGCTTGTAGCCAGTGGGAAAGCACAAGGTTCATATCAAGTGAATTTAATGTTGAAAAAAAAAGAAAGAAAAAAAAAATTTCATGTTGAAGTAGTGCGCCTTTGTAGAAAATGAAAGGTCAAGGGTTTGAATCCTGTTTTAAACTGAATTTTGTTTTTCATCCACTAAATAATGAGTGGTAATCTGAGTGTGGGTCTTTTGGGGAAAATGTTAATCTTGGTTTTTATATGCAACATGCATTTAGAATCTAGTACACACGAAAGAACTCACAGCAGTATGAGAATTTTCCATGGCAAAAACTGTGCAAAATTCTGATAAGTAAACAGTTGTAGAGGTAAACAGTGAAAACAAAAACCTTCCTCTAATTTGAAAATACGCTCTCCCTACAAGAGCAGTGACCAAACATGAATGCCAGTTTGTGACATGCTGTGAAATGCTTTTTTTTTTTTGCTGCTGTGAAATGCTAAATAGAAAGCAGCACTGGATAAGCAGTCACTATGACCAGTTGAATAATAAAAAAAATTAAAAAACAAAACAAACTAAGCCTCTGAACTGACAATCACACACAGTTGGGGATGTGAGCCCAGGATGGTGCACTGATTGTGAGGTCTGTATGCTGTATGGTGATTGTGTTGGCAGGCATCATCGAGAATGACGACATTCAGCTGATCAACTCCGAGATCCAGCGCGCCCTCAACTTCTCCCGCAAGTGCAGCATGCTGGTGGAGGCTGTGAAGAAAAAAATACAAAAACCGATTCGTAAGTGAAGAAAAAATACAAAAACTGATTTGTAAGTGAAGAAAAAATACAAAAAACCGATTTGTAAGTGAAGAAAAAATACAAAAACCGATTTGTAAGTGAAGAAAAAATACAAAAACCGATTTGTAAGTGAAGAAAAAATACAAAAACCGATTTGTAAGTGAAGAAAAAATACAAAAACCGATTCGTAAGTGAAGAAAAAGTACAAAAACCGATTCGTAAGTGAAGAAAAAATACAAAAAAACCGATTTGTAAGTGAAGAAAAAATAACAAAAACCGATTTGTAAGTGAAGAAAAAATACAAAAACCGATTCGTAAGTGAAGAGAAAGTACAAAAACCGATTTGTAAGTGAAGAAAAAGTACAAAAACCGATTTGTAAGTGAAGAAAAAATACAAAAACCGATTTGTAAGTGAAGAAAAAGTACAAAAAACCGATTTGTAAGTGAAGAAAAAGTACAAAAACCGATTTGTAAGTGAAGAAAAAGTACAAAAACTGATTTGTAAGTGAAGAAAAAATACAAAAACCGATTTGTAAGTGAAGAAAAAGTACAAAAAACCAATTCGTAAGTGAAGAAAAAGTACAAAAACCGATTCGTAAGTGAAGAAAAAGTACAAAAACCCATTTGTAAGTGAAGAAAAAGTACAAAAACTAATTTGTAAGTGAAGAAAAAATACAAAAACCGATTGTAAGTGAAGAAAAAGTACAAAAACCGATTTGTAAGTGAAAAAAAAATACAAAAAACCGATTTGTAAGTGAAGAAAAAGTACAAAAACCGATTTGTAAGTGAAGAAAAAAATACAAAAACCGATTTGTAAGTGAAGAACAAATACAAAAACCAATTTGTAAGTGAAGAAAAAGTACAAAAACCAATTTGTAAGTGAAGAAAAAGTACAAAAACCGATTCGTAAGTGAATTAAAAGTACAAAAAACAATTTGTAAGTGAAGAAAAAGTACAAAAACCGATTTGTAAATGAAGAAAAAGTACAAAAACCGATTTGTAAGTGAAGAAAAAGTACAAAAACTGATTTGTAAGTGAAGAAAAAGTACAAAAACCGATTTGTAAGTGAAGAAAAAGTACAAAAATTGATATGTAAATGAAGAAAAAGTACAAAAATCGATATGTAAATGAAGAAAAAGTACAAAAATCGATTTGTAAGTGAAGAAAAAGTACAAAAACTGATTTGTAAGGGATGGCACTCTGGCCATTCTCCTCTGCTTGGAGCTGTAGCTTCCAGTTTTATCAGTCAGTGAAAACAGACTGAAGATGAAATGTGATAAATATGTGTAAACTGTCTTGGTCTGTTTTTAGGTAGGAATTGAGGGATCTTGCTCTGCTCATAATTTTTTTTTGCACATTTAAAATTTTGAATGAAATAGCTGTCTCAAGCCTTTAGATGTCTCCTCTTAGTCACAAGTAGATAGTAGTGTCAATTAGTTAAAGCGTAATTTTAGTTACTTTTATTATAGATTTCACATGTTCATTAATTAAAACATGATTTGATCTCCTGTGAATACAGATGATGTCACATTCTATCTTATTTTGCAGCTGTAAAGCAGAATGTTTTGGTCTGACGGTTCTTTGTTTACTCATACATATATCGCCTCCATGACAAGTTGCAAAACTGTTTTCAGTTTTTCATGAAGGTTGCATTGTCAGTGCTTTGACTTGCGTCTACAGCTTGAAGAGGTTCATACAATGAAAAACCACAGGATGTGCCTTTCAATTTTAAAGCTTGTATTCAATGCCCGTGATAACTTTACATCAGTCTTTCAAAGTTGTATCAGTGTCTGTGAGATGTTCTGCCTTATCAGTGTTGCTGAGTGATGCTGGTGACTGTTGCAGCACTACCCAGAGATGGAGGAAATCCGAGCCCTGCCCTCCTCAGGCCTGGCAGACACCTCCCAGGGCTCCAGAGCGCTGCCCTCAGCACAGTACTACAGCTATGGCTCCAGCAGCGGCCAGGTCAGTCAGGGCACACTGCCCAGTTACACAAACCATGGTCATTGTTTTTTGCCTATCTTTGTTGGATACAAGCCAGCGTTTTGAATTTTGAATGAACATAACTAGGAGCCTATCATGAGTGGTTATCATTGTGCAGTCTGCAAGTGCACTTGCTGTGGTGTGATGCTCAGTGCAGCAAACTTCTGTAAGAAAGATCTAGGATCGGAGTGAAGTCATAGTATAAGTAAGTCCCCCCTCCCCCCCCTTTTTTTTTTTTAAACACAAGTCACTTAATACAGTTTCAGACTAACATTTGTATTTGGTCAGTTATATATATCAATTTTGTCTTTAACTGTACCTGTTAGGTTAAAGCTAATCATACACTTACACTGAATATCAACACAATGATGAAGGATTCTTTGATTCAGACAGAGTTTGTTATTAAATGGACACATGAAATTTCAATGACAGCAGAATCAAACTGTTATGTTCATACATTCATTTTTCTAAAAACCCCTTGCATTGAAGGTTCTGTAGCTGTTCTGTAGCTGTATGCCTATCCCCAGCTGTATTGTTGTTTGCTAATATTGTATGTATATTGAAGACATTATGTTTAAACCAAGCTTCTGTGATCATTCCTAATGTAATCTCAAGACATAAAGTAAATGATGATACAAACCTACCTTGTAAATAAAAGTGAAATAAAAAAAAATGTACACAGAAGTATATAGCCCTCTAGAATCATTGTGTGGGTGAAGGTGTGTTCAGGTGGCAGGTGATGGTGTTTTCAGAAAGAGGATCTGGAGGAGAGACACGAGCGGAGGGCCATCTCCTGGAGACCCTCCAGTGCATCCAGAGTCAGGGAACCCAAACTGGCGCTGAGAGGTGAGGGCATTCCTGTTTGTCTTTGGCTTTTTGGGTGACTTTGTTCAATGTTCAGTATGATTCCTGAATCTTTAGCTGGGTGTTATTTGTTTTTGACAAAGCCTTGTTTGTCCCCCTGTGTGTGTTTGCTTTGGGTTAAAAACATTTCATTTGTCCTTTGTCATTACAGATTTGTGTCTGAGTGTGTGAGTTTTACTCATATTCAAACCATGTGCATGCAATGTCAAAAATTGGTTGAGAAAATATAGAGGTATCAGAAATTAGTCATTGTGCATTTCTCAAATCTTCAGTATTTCTGAAGTCAGAATGTGGATACCTTCATGGTGGGCAAAAATGGTTGTACACACAAAATCTCACCATTGATGAACCTCGAAGCTCTAGCCAAAGAATGAAAACATCATTAGTAAAATGAGTACACATAGTGTATGCTGGTGCATCACTTGAAAAAATATTATACATTGTTCCAAAGCATTTATCCCTTTATATCATACAAAAAAATCAATATGTTTCAAATCAGCTATATTTATATATCTTAAAAGCATCCTACTCTTTCATAACAGTAACTACATTTTTCTCTTCAACCACTACCTATTTCTTTTCTATGCACTTGCCCATACTTTGGTACCAGTCACTCTAAAAAAAACAACAACCAGTCAACACTTCTACATGTGAGTATAGCTGAAGGTGTCCCCGTGTGTCTGCCAGCTTCCACCCAGAGGAGTCGACCCACTTCAGCCAAGGACCCCATGCAGTGTACCCGGACGTCACGCAAAACCGTCACCAGCGCTCACTTCTTCCTGGAGAGCAAGAAACATGAGACAGGTCAGTCTGCACACACACAGACACACATGTACGCACACATGTACACACACACATATGCATGCAAGTGCGTGCACGCACACATGCACGTGTGTATGCACGCACGCATGCACACATGCACACACACACTCATACACACACACACACACACACACACACACACACACACACACACACACACACACACACACACACACAGCATGGTGCTGAAATGCCTGATGACAGTGTGTGTGTGTGACTGTTGTGGGTGTACAGGCAGTGTGGTGAAGGAGTACCCTAACTCGAAGAGTGTCAGGAAAGGAATCGCAACTCCTGTGCTTCCTGACAGCGAAGACTCTGTCTCCTCTAAAGAGGTCAGTTCTGTCTGTTTGAGTGTGATTGTTAGTGTTAGTGTGTGTTAGTGTTAGTGTTGTGTTAGTGTGTGTGTGGTGTGTGTATGTGTGTGTGTATGTGTGTGTGCATGTGTGTGTGCATGTGTGTGTGTGTGTGTGTGTGCGTGCGTGTGTGCGTGTGCGTGTGTGTGTGTGTGTGTGCATGTGCGTGTGTCTGTGTGTGTGTCTGTGTGTTTGTCTGTCTGTTTGTCTGTCTGTCTGTCTGTGTCTGTGTGTCTGTGCATGTCTATGTGTGTGCATGTCTGTGAGTGTACGTGTGTGTATGTGTGTGTTTCTGTCTGTCTGTCTGTCTGCATGTCTGTGTGGGTGTGTGTGTGTTCATGTATACATGCATACCTACCCACCTTCACCGCCACACCTGCGTTCCTGTTTGCAGTGGATGCGGGTGTACAGCCTGAGCAAACTGAAGCTGGACCTGAACCGACTGATATCAGGCCCTGACTGCAAACACATGGAGAAGTCGGTCAAGGCGTTGCGCAAACAGGTGTCCGCAAAGTACGTCCTTCAGTGCCAGCACCTCTCTTTTGTCTGTAGCTAAGTGCAGTCTTCACATCATACCACACTTGTAGGCCTTGTCAAGGTTCAAAGCACAACTTGGCACAGTCAGTACCTTAAAAAGGTAAATGTGTTCCCCTATGTCCTATGTGGTCATTGGTGGAGCAAGATGTCAGAGACCTCAGCTTCTTCAGGGGCCAGCATATTGAGGGCAGCGCCCATCTCCTCTCCCTCACTGCTTTACCTTCCCTGACCCTAAAGAGGGCAGATACCCATTTACAGCTGGGTGAACTGGGGGACTGAATTCAAGCTAAGGCATGGAAACGGTCACCCATCCACTTGGTAACAAAGCTCAGCACTGCTTAATCTTAGCTTGGGAAAAGTTAGTGCTCTGACCACTGAGCTATCCCGTCCCCTAGTCAATAACTTAGTGAAAAGGTACAAACTATATGTATGACATGAAATTCAAAGCACAAAAGGCAAAACTTTAAGCCCACCACCTAAGATAATAGCACTCTATGGCAACATTTCTCAGGCATGTCCAAAATGAACAAATCAATGTGTGTTATTATACAATGTTCATATGGTGATGGTAATGCCAGAATCATCCCATCATGTTGTTTACTAACTGTGCTCATGGTGTGACTCAGGTACTGCAACATTTTCCCCACCATCAACGTGAAGGGCACGCTGAAACACCTGCAGCTGCTGCCTCATGAGCTGAATGAGTACGAGGCACAGGTGGAACGCGTCCTGCGCCGCTACCTCAAACGCCTGCAGTGGCTCCTGTCAGGTGAGGGACTTGACTTGACTCTGTACTAGTCACTGTGAGCATAGCACACTTTTCTTTGATTCTCTTTTTTCTTTTCTTTTTTTTCCTTTTTCTTCTTTTATTATTATTATTATTATTATTATTATTATTATTATTATTATTATTATTATTATTATTATTATTATTATTATTATTATTATTATAAACATTTTTTTCATGTAGAGAGGAGAAACCAAGGACTAATCTTTCCAACACCGCCTAATATTGTCTACCTGAAAGAGCTTACTTTTCAGTATAATTTGTCATGAACTGTGTTGTTTTTGTGGGTAACCTTTTTTTTTTTTTCTTTTTTTTTAGCGCTATGAGGCTTTGTGTTTGTTGCGGCTGTTGTATTTGATGCAGTAACTATCAAGAATTGGTGAGGTGATAGCTGTGATATGACAAAAGGTCCTCTGGGCAATACTCCTCCAAAAGGGAGAATGGGATTTAACATGCGTGCAAGATTGCTCCATGCATTTGCACACGGGACCTTGGTTTAAAGTCTCATCCTAAAGACCTATACATACATACATACATACATACATACATACATACATACATACATACATACATACATACATACATACATACATACATACAATACATACAATACATACATACATACATACATACATACATACATACATACATACATACATACATACATACATACTCATTACTTCTTACTAACATTACAACAACCCATTAAACTTCAAGATGTTTATTTTTAAAGATCCAAATAAACCCCAACACCCATCCCTCCCCACCCAACAAAAAACCACCCCAAAACAACAAACAACCCTCCCCCCTGTAAAACCTCCACCATCAAGATCTTCGAAGTATGCACCGCAAAGCTGTCAATTTCCCCCATTGTCAGCTCCTCTCAGCTGCTAATTATCCCATCCCATCCCAGCCCAGCTTTGGCCAGCTGGTGCTATTTATAGCAGGAGCTGACCACACACGGACTAGGTAAAAGGAAGGAGCGTGCTAAACTTAGCACTCTTGACTAGGCCTTACAGAGTGATGTTGGATTTGTGCACTGTGGTATGAGGCATAGTGTGACAGCAGAGTGTTGTGTTGTGTGTGCATGGTGACTGCAGGGAGCCGGCGTGTGTTTGGCACCCTGACCCACAAGAAGGTGGTGCTGCTGGTGGACACCTCAGGCTCCATGGAGCCCCGCCTCAATGAGCTGAAGAAGGAGCTGGCCTCTCTCCTCTGGGACCAGATCTACAAGCTGGACATCGGGTCAGTCACTGGGGACACCTGTCTGTGTGTGTTGTGGTCCTGTTTGTGTTGTGAAGGGAAGAGAGGAGAGAGAGAGAGAGAGAGAGAGAGAGAGAGAGAGAGAGAGAGAGAGAGAGAGAGAGAGAGAGTGCGTGCGTGCGTGCGTTGTGTGTGTGTGTTGTGTGTGTGTGGTGTGGTGTGGTGGGTGGGGGGGGGGGGGGGGGGGGGGGAGAGAACAGAGAGACAGATATACAGACAGATGGACAGACAGACAGACAGAGGCAGACAGAGACAAAGACAGACACAGCAAGACAGGGAAAGTTAGGAAATTTATTTATTTATCATCATTTTATATCAAGGATAATGGAATAAACACTAGTGTGCTTTTTTATATCCAGTCCCTGTGTGCATGCAGTTTTGTAAATCTTGTCATGGAGGGAAGAGACAAGAATAAAGTGCTAAGTGCATGCAGTCAGTGAGGATTAAAATTCTGAGAAAGCGTGATGGGTTAGGACCAGGATGGAGAGAAAGCAGCATATGTACATGTGTGTATGTTTAGATTTAACAGGTTTCTTGTAAGCCACCAATAGATCTGTCTTTACTACAGCAATGTTTTGTGCAGATTTAAGACATTTGAAGAAAGACTAGAAACCCTACACACAAACATGCATGCGCGCACGCACACGCGCACGCACACGCGACACACACACACACACACACACACACACACACACACACACACACACACACACACACACACACACACACACATACACACACACACACACACACTCACACACACACACACACACACACACACACACACCACACACACACACACACACACACCCACACAATATCCCCCCCCCCCCCCCCCACACACACACACACACACACACACACACACACACACACACACACAAAACACACACACTACTCACACACACTCCCCCCCCCCGCACACACCACACACACACACACTCATTGTGCCGTCCTGTTTGTTTGCCCAGGTTCAACATCATTCAGTTTTCTGGCGGCTGTCAGAAGTGGCGTGACAGCATCCAGCCTCCTTCAGAAGAGAACTGCCATGACGCTGTGCGCTGGGCCACCAACTTTGTCGCCAATGGCAACACCTGTACCCTGGAGGCACTGCAGGTAATGCCGGCAACTTCAAAGGAGTGTTTAGAACAGGGGTTAGTCTGAAGTGGGCTGTGTTGTGCCTGACTTGTCAGGCACTTCATTAATGGTAGTCCAGCATATTTTCGTTCATCTGACAGACAACAGTAGTTGTTGTTTGATTGTTCCATGAAGAAGTAATGTTATATAGTTTTGTGTTCTCTCTCTCTCCTACTCTCTGTTATGTTTGTTGATTTTTTTTTTTTGCACTTGTATACAGTTTGTTGATTTTTTTTTCCCATTCACTACCACAGTTTGTTACATTTTTTTTGTTCATGTGTGTGTGTGTGTGTGTGTGTGTGTGTGTGTGTGTGTGTGTGTGTGTGTGTGTGTGTGTGTGTGTGTGTGTGTTTGTTTGCATGCACATATGTGCAAGCATGTGTGCATGCATCCATGCACATGTGTACTTGTTCACGCAAACACATGTACTTGTAGGTCTATTTTAATTTCTGTGCATGCACACACCCATGTATGCTTTAGTATACATTTCAAAATCTTTGATTCAGGATGAGAAAGTATTCTCAAGTCTGTAATCTCTAACATCATAAAACCCTGAAGGACTGCAAAAACAAAACAAAAAAAGAACAAAAAACCCCCAGTAAAGCCAACCCAACAGCTGATGCCACAGCTGTCAGTGTCCCCTACTTTCAGCTCCTCTCAGCTGCTAATTAATCCATCCCATCCCAGTCTAGCTGGGGGCCAGCTGGTGCTATTTATAGCAGGAACTGACCACACTTGGACTAGGTAAAAGGAAAGAGCACGCTAAATTTAGCACTCTTGACTTAGTGGTGTTGGATTTGTGCGCTGATTTGATTTGATTTGATTTAATTTGATATGATTTATTCTTCTCTATCGAGGATAATGGAATAAGCACTCTTGTGCTTTTCTTACATTACGCTGTGATGCCTGATGCCCCTGTGTGTGTCAGCTGGCGTTTGAGGACAAGGCCCTGGAGGCGGTGTACCTGCTGACAGACGGCAAGCCCGACACCAGCACCTCCCTGGTGCTGCGCGAGGTGGCACGCATGAACATGGACCGTGACATCCCCGTCAACACCATCTCCTTCAACTGCTCCGACAGGTAGGTCAGATTGACACTGTGTGGAGTCATTTCTCTAATGAACTCACGGAGAAATCATACGGGCACGCCCGTCAACACCATCTCCTTCAACTGCTCTGACAGGTAAGGCAGGCTGACATGGATTCATTTCTCTATGAACTCATGTAGAAATCCTAAGGGCATGCCCGTCAAGACAATCTCCTTCAACTGCTCTGACAGGTAAGGCAGGCTGACCACAGCTGTCAGTTTCCCCCACGTTCAGCTCCTCTCAGCTGCTTATTATACCACCCCATCCCAGTCTAGATGGGCCAGCTGGTGCTAATTATAGCAGGAACTAGCCACACTTCTTCTAGGTAAAAGCAAGGGTCATGCTAAATTTAGCACTCTTGATGGAGTGGTATTGGATTTGTGCTCTGTGTGACACTCAGCATGGAGTCATTTCTCCATGAACTCATGGAGAGATCATAAGGGCAGGATGCTGAATTTTTGTCTGGCAGCCTGCCCTTGACAGATGGAAGCTAGTGAATCCCATTTCTTTCCAGGTTTTCTGGCTTGTGTTGGATATGTTTGTGTGTTCTGTACTACCATCATCCATGCTGGTCTTACTCTTTTATGAAGGGGTGATGAGTTTCTAGCTTGTGTGCAAAGTGTTGTGCATACAGTCACACTGTGTGTGTATGTGTGTGTGTGTGTGTGTGTGTGCGTGTGTGTGTGTGTGTGTGTGTGTGTGTGCGCATGTGAGCATACATATGTTGTGTGTGTGTTTGTAAGGGGGGGGGGGGGGGGTATCTGCACAAACACAAGATGTTATTAAGTCTCTATGAGCACTGGTGCATAATTGTATGTAATATCAAGACAACAACCTCAGTGTTGTACTTATCTGTGTGTCCACAGCACTGCCAATAGTTTTCTTCACCTGTTAGCCACAGAGACTGGAGGTCGCTACCATCGCTGCCCCGATGATTTCAACGCTGACATGTTCGCTCACAAACTGCTGTCTGAAGGATTTGGAGACAGTGAGGTAACTGTTTCAAAGTGCTCTTTCTACATCTTGTTTTTAATCTGTCAAGAGGAGCAATGCATAAAAAACTGTCATCTGACTTCTTATACAACTTTTTACGTGAGTATTGCCAGCCACAAAGAATGAAGTTGGAGATTTGTTGTTAGGAACAAGCAGATTGCTTAATATGTTGATGACTCATTAATTTTTTTTTGATTTGAAGAGTAGTCATTATAAACATCTTAAAACTTTTGCCTACATCAGTTTATTTAGAGAAGCATATGTGCAGAAATACACAATATACGAACCACTTCTCTCCCATACTTACACACATGCACATGCACACAGAGAGTGTGTATATGTTTATGCTCATGTATATGTTTGGTCAGTTTTCAGACCATATTTCAATGGTGGCAATATCTAGGATTACATCATAATGATAATATTATAATGATATATGGAATTTGTATAGCGCGGAATCTTGCAAAGTGAACAAATCAAAGCATTCTCCTCTACCCTGCTCCCTTCTGCTTGCAGTACCCCCACCTCCCCCAGTTTGAGGGAGACGATCTACGCAGACTAGGGACGGAGATTGGCATGGCCCGCAAGTTCCTGCAGCAAGCCAAGGTGTATCAGGACATGTACAAAGCCAAGACCACCTTTCCTGACCGCCCCTCCAGTGCAAAGGGCCAGAGAGGTTGGTCTCTTTAGTGATCAGAGAGAGAGAGAGAGAGAGAGAGAGAGAGAGGTGGGTGTTGTGTGTGTGTGTGTGTGTGTGTGTGTGTGTGTAAAAGATTGTGAAGAAGGTGGGTTACTGTGTGTGAGTGTGTGTGTGTGTGTGTGTGTACATTTAGTTTGACTTTTTTTGTTTGTTAGTGCATTGTTGGTTACACTTTTTATGTTGTTAGATTGCTTATGTGTTTGCACATGTTGCGAGTGCTAGATTTACATGTTACGGTAGTTGTACTGTCAATGGTTAGAAAAAAGGTGGCAAGTTGGTAAGTGTGTGTGTGTGTGTGTGTGTGTGTGTGTGTGTGTGTGTGTGTGTGTGCATGTGAACTCCCTTTTGTGTCTGAAGGTCCTGTGTTTTGTAAATATTCAGAATTTTTATTTCTGTCTTGCATAAGTACATAGGTATTGGAATGCATGTACACACTTCTGTGCATGCACCTACTCCCACTCCTATATGAATGTATGATAGTCCACCATATGGACTTTGATTCAAGCCAGCTTTGATTTGTGTATGATTTCAGCACAACAGACAGCATTTGTGGTCGGGCGATCAAGGGCAACTGTGAGATAGGTGGAGGAAACTGATAGCAAGCAAACAAACACTGAACTCTCCACTGCAATGTCATCTCATCATCTTATGGTTTGTGTGGATGCGTTTTGTGGCTACAGTAAGTAATCTCAAAAACAGCTGTTGAAGACTGACTACAAAGAACACAGACACTGGAGAGAGAGAGAGAGAAAAAGAGAATCCAGCACTGTTCCAGACAAATCTGGTGATACATCTCCAGTGGCAAGGCCTGCTCTAACAGCCGTGGAAAGTAGCAGCGACTTCAGAAGCTAGCATAATTATATCACTTTAAGTTATGAGCTGTTGTTAGTGCCTTTCTTTCTTTGGATATGCAGTTTTCATGTTCTTGGTTTGGTGTAGTAAATGTGGATAATCAGATTTCAACCAGATAATGCATGTGTAATAGTGCAATGATTTTTCTGTGGGCTGGGAGATATCTTGCTGAACACTGTCGCCTTTATGTCATCACGCTGCTTTTGTTAGGAAAGAAAGTTCACTTTTGCCTGTAATTCATTTGATAATGTGTTAATTTATTTGTTCCCAAGGACATGAAAACTGTTTGTATAACGCTTGAGCATATGTAGTTGACAGCTTAAATGAGTAGAGAGTGTTTCAAATCTTTGTCTTATACAGGGTATGCTGTCATAGTTTTGTAAATTAAACACACACATTGTATGAATGCATACAACCACACATGTTGTGCATACTCTATACAAATGCATGCAGACAAAAACACACACAAACATGCTCACATGGAAAACATTTTTTAGAAGATGTCCCATCCCAAACCAAAGACACACTTTTTAAATTACTGAGAACATGACAGAGTGTATATTTCCTTTGCATGTATTTTGACACGTCCCACAGATCATTTTTTTCTTCTCACTGTCATCTTCAAGTATGCTTTATTTTCATACAATTCATAAAATCAAATTAACTACTCAATTATCATTCCAAGAAAAAAGATTATTTCAACATGACCTAGATTATGTTCATTTTAGGGGGGTTAAAACATTATTCTGTAAGTATGTAAATGGTTTTCATCCTAAGTTCACAAGCTCATTTTTCCTCACATTGTGTTCCTGTTGTAATGTAGCTATGATTATTCTCTATGTGAACATATTGCATATTGTGTTAATTTGCTACTTTTTTGTTCAAAGACAAATTAAATTTTGATAAGCAGTTTTTTAATAAAAACAAATTTTGCTTTTTTTAAGAAAAAGTTTTCATGGACATTTATATCAAAACAATTGATTAATTTCTTGTAATTGTAAATACATTTGCATCTTTTTTGGTCTAAGTCTGTGATATGATAAGGGCTCACAAAATGAAGAGGTTGGGTAGTGCCATGGAAATGCTCATTTTTAACAACTTTGCCATGTCAAATTTTAGAGTGAGCATAGCTCTATCATAAGAACTGTTTTAAGTACAATGTTACTGTTAATTGCCCTGCCTTTTATGAATAAAATAAGACTAAAATGTTGACCCAAATAACACTAGAAACCCCCCCCCCCCCCCCCCCCCCCAAGACTTTATTGTACAGTCAGTAACCTGATTTTTTATGACGATGATGATAATAATGAAATTGGGCCTTTCAGAACAGAGTTTATTTATTGCATTTTTGATTGTTATTAGTATTTGTTGTGTTGTAGATTGGTAACAGGTGATAGCTGATGCAAAAGGATAAATGATTAAAACAAACCCAAAAAAAAGAAAGAGAAATGGTTACTGGAGTGTCCATGTGCAAATGTGTATCTCAGGAAGAATATCTGTTATGATTTAGCATGCGGCGGGAGAGAGAGAGAGAGAGAGAGAGAGAGAGAGAGAGAGAGAGAGAGAATTATTTTGCGTGTGTGTGTGTGTGTGTGTGTGTGTGTGTGGTGTTGTATGCATGCTTTTTATAAATAGTTGACTTGTTTTTAGATTTTATGTGTCATTGAAAGTCAAACAGACAAATATAAAAACAAAATAAAACAAAACAAAACAAAAAGAAACCTGACAGACAAAATAAATCACGCATGAATTCAAATGTACATTCCCAAATATATTTCTTGACAAATGCAGCTGTGAAATTAAAACAAACTTTGCCACTGTCCAACTTGTCCATCCAAACACTCACACAGAAAACAAACAAACACATACACATCCCTAACCCATGCAGGCAAGCAGAACTCACTCAGGCAAAAACATTCTCCCTCACAAATCTGTGAGGTGAGAAAAAGAACCAGTGCACTGGGTCATGTAACTGTCAAATGTCAAGGAGACTCTGCACTTCAATTTGACTGCTTCCTTGCCCCCTTTTCCTTTCCACTCTTTATGATGTAGCAGACATAGTGTGTAGCAGATATGGAACATTCTGTACACAATGACTTCTAGAGAAATTTCAACTCGGCTTTGCCATGGATGACGTACATACACACAGTATTCTTTCAAGCTTTTAAGAAGAAAAAAAATTCAGTCACACACAAATACATATGATGCTTTTCACAGTAATACATGGATAAATAAAACTACCCCCAAAGAGTCTGACTCGGAATAACTTTACTCCCCATGTAAGTGTAAAGAAAAGCAAAGCAAAAACAAGACAAAGAAAGAAAAATAAAACAAAATGAATCAAACGGGAGGGAGGGGTAGTCTAGTGGTTAGAGCATTGTGCTCATGATTTGACAGCCTGGCATCAAACCCAGGTTCAAGCCACCAGCAAAGTGCCCGTTCAAATGGATTTTTGCCCAGGAGTTAACATCAGTACTGACTCCTCTCCCAAGAAAGTCCTTTGGATGAGACTATAAATCAAGGCCCCATGTGCAAACGCATGCTGACTATCTTGCCCACAATAAAGAACATGTCCAATTATAAATCCACATCACAGACACTTTTCTCCTCATCAACAAGTTAAAAAAAAAACCCAAAACCTAAAACTCCCATGTTCTTCCCTAATCAGCATAACAATTCTTCATCAGCAAAACAACAACAAAAATTCATCAGCAGAAACCCGTTATTTAAAAAAAAACACAAAAAACAACAACCCAAACTGAGGACAGATAGTGGAGATCACTGAAGAGAAGGGCAGTGTGACTGAGCAGGGCCGGCAGAGCACCAAGTGATGATGGCACCCCTGGTCAGCTCTGTCCCCTCTGCGAGATGAGGTCCTGGGAGTACTGGGCCAGGCGCTGGCAGAAGGCAGGGTCCCGATGCTTGTGTTTGACCTGCTCCACTCCTGCAGCATCATGCCAGGGTGGATCTGGGCTGCTCTCTCCAGCACCTCTGGAACCACAATGGGAGGAGGAGGGTGAGGGGTTTGGATTACACATGTCTTCAGTGCTCTGGATTTTAAATGCTGGAAACTTCTTTGCAATGTGAATGTGATTTAGAATGTGACAGGAGAGTTCACTGAAATCAGGTCCAAGTCTCTGAAAATGTGTAGATGCTGATGTAGGAGCAGAAACTTCTGTGGTAAGCATGACTGGTTAGTGTCGTGATAGGGTGTGTAAAGTGCACAGTCTGCGCAAGACAGGGCCTAATGAAAACCACCCGATAGGGATTCTTGCAGTTTTCTTCTAGTGCCTTTTTTTTCCCAGGTTCTGTCATTTTTTCTTCTTCAAAGTTGCACCTGTTTTTGTTTATCCTGAACAAAATAAAATATTTCTAAAAACACTGAAAATTGATTTGAAAGAGACCAACAATCACAAGTTCTGAGTTAGCTTCAACCAGGGTGAACCTAAAAGAAATCTTTTTACTCTTTTATTTTCAGAACCTGGTATACCAGTTTCACTATAGTAATCCTTGATTCCCAGAAACCAGGAGAGTTTGGGCTATGTAATTTGCTTTCATTCCCACGGTCTGGAAAACTGGGATACAGCTGGTCAGCATAGACAGTGCACCTAATGACATCCTGACTTCTCCTGTACTGAAACCCTGATCCTTTGCGATATTATCAAGAGCCTTGTCAATGTCTGTGAGTAGAGGCCCCCTGATAACCATGGAAAGTCATTAAGACAGCTTAAAATAGGTTCTAAATGATGGAGTTAGTCACTGAAATAAAATGGAATGAAAAAAAAAAAAGGTAAGAATGACACACCAGACCCTGCCTACACTACTTCTGTGTTTAAATCAATCTTTACATATTGCTATTTGTACAGAACAAGATGACATTTGTATTCATGCACTAAACAATAAACACCATGGTCACTCACTGAGCACAGCTCCCGGATCTTGGCTTCGGGGTCGTCCAGATGCACCAGCAGGCCTTTGTAGAGGGCCTCCAGATGGGCTCGGTACAGGCCCACCTCATAGCCTCCTTGAAGCAGTCAAAGTAGGCCAGCATGGTCTTGGTCACCATCACTCGGATCTCATCACTGCTGTCATCCAGTCGCTTCAGCAGCTCGGGGTACAGGTTGTGCAGACGGTCCTGATCCAGGCTGCGGCCCATGGTGTCAAACGTGCGCGTCATGACGCGGCAACTGATGAGCCGTGTGCTCTTGTTGTCGTCGTCCATGGTGGTGGTGATCTGAGTGATCAGCTCTTCCGCCACTGGTTCTAGCTGTCAGGACCACAGATAGGGGTGGGTTATGTGATTTTTATGTGAGGTTCTTACTTAGCACAGAAAAGTGTGTGTGAGTTTGAGTGTGTGTGTGTGTGTGTTGTGTGTGTGCACGTGTACACATGTACATACATGAAAGTCTGCTTGTGCTGGGTGAGAAAGAGCTGATAGAGAAAGAAAGGAACAAGTCTTATGGTTTAGATGAACACAGTGACAACACCACTCTGTTCATTGAATAAGAGCAGCTAAAGGATTCCACTCCTTATGCAAGACACATACCCACCTCGATTTTTTTATCACAGCATTCTACTCTGCAAAACGGCCCAAGAATTATACCTACACTAAACTCCATTGTCCTTATCACTCTGATCAACAACACAAGCTAAAAAACCTACCCACAACCACTTTCACTTTAGAAGAACAGTCAAAACGACATAGTATTCGCCTCTATAATGCACCCCAGGACATGTACGTAAACCCATCCTGTCCTTAAATTAATACTCTTCTTTAAAGTATAGCGCTCTGAAAGTCTGTTTGTATCCAAGCCTTTTTTCTTAGGATTACAATTCACAAATAAGTCCAAGAAATGTACTCAAACCCACCTCACACTTAGTACTCTGTTCTGCAGTACAAACTAATACAACCACCCACACCTACTATATCCTTGATACTCTGACTCCTCTTCACCACAACCCCAGAAACACCCCCCAACCTATCCTTAGTCAACACCCCTCTCTTTACCACAGCCCCAGCAACACACCCCAACCTACCTACCTTATCCTTAGTCAACACCCCTCTCTTCACCAAAACCCCACATCCCAACCCAATCCACCTTATCCTTACTTCATTCTTCAACACAGCCCTAGAACACAGCCCACCCCAGCCCACCTTGTCCTTGGTCAGCACCCCACTCTGCAGCATGGCCCACAGACAGGACACGGCCGTGGTCCTGATGGCCCCGCTGTCCGGCCCGCCCGCCACACGCAGTTGGGCAGGATGATGTCTTTGACGAAGCACAGGGCAAACTCCCCAAAGCGGCTCTTGGAGTCCAGGGTGGTGGGGGCACTCAGCACCAGGCGGGACAGGAGGGCGAAGAACTTGAGGCGCAGCTCGGGGTCCTTGTCCGGGTGCAGGCAGCACTTGAAGATGGTGGAGATCTCCTCCAGCAGGTCGCCCACCACAGGACCTGGGGATGCAGAGTTGGTTTTTTTTGTTATCTTTTTGGGGTGGATGCAGAATAACCACTCCCAGTATGTGCTTGTGCTCAGGAATGAAGAAATGAATGTAGGATGTATACTGTGTAAGAAGGTGGGGGGGGGGGGGGGAGGGACAGGGGAAGGGGTGGCCTAGTGGTTAGAGCGTTGTGCTCATGATCTGACAGCCAGGAATTGAGCCACCTCAGCAGTGCCTGTTTTAGGGAATGTTACCCTGGAGTTAATATCAGTACTGACTCCACTCCCCTAAAGTCTTTTGGATGAGACTATAAACTGAGGCGCTATGTGCGAACGCATGAGGAACATCTTGTGCACACATTAAAACCCATGTCACTCTCCAGAAGAGTAGGCTATTTTGTGCCTGCAGGAATGGATGACAATTTAAAAAAAAAAACAAAAAACGCATGCACTCAGGTGTTGTGTTTAAACTCCATTCCTAAAGTTCGAATGCAGCTACCTTAACGGTGGGTGAAAATGGTTGCATATGCAAAGTCTCACCATGGGTGAAAACTGAAGCTGTAACTGGGGAACAAAAAGAGAAAAAACACAGCATGGTGGGCAGGATCACCTAGTGGTTGGAGCTCTGAGCTTGCTATCTGACAGCATGGGTTCAAGCCACCACCAACAGTCCACTTGAGGTTCAAATTTACCATGAAAAAATTTTAAACTTGAAAATTCTAAAAAATAATTTAACAGGCTGGATGGGTAGGAAAATTACTATTCATCATAAATTTCTAAATGTTCACATATAAGAAAAAAACAAACTAGCTCCCTCAAAACTGGACAGCCTGCAATAAAGTGTTGATCTTGTCCAAAGAGGCATAAAACCATCAGAGAAATGTATCACCCACCTGATTCAATCAGCAAGGTGTCAAAGATGCGTTGTTCAGGGGAATGGTTGGTCCACATCACATAGCTTTCTCCATAGGACAGCAGCAAAGGACGGGTGTGCAACTGGTACAGCTCAGCCACTGTCTCCAAACCTTGTGCTTTGAACAGCTCTTCCAGAAACTGACTCCCCTGAAAATTTCACAGATCTCCTTCCAAACGTGTGTATAGTGAATAAATAAAGATTCAACTTTTTTTCTATGGAAAAAATATTGAAATCTACCTAATTTCAGGCTCTCAGGAGATGAAGTAAAAGTGATGAAATTCTTGCATGTTATAAACAAAAAAAAAGCGAGTACCTTTTCATCTGTATATCTCTTTACCAAATTAACAAACTGAAATGTTCATGTATTGTTTAGTGTAAAGACAGCGGTACCTTGTCTCTGATGACTTGCTCTGAAGTGAGAGCCATGACGGTGATGGCCAGGTCAAAGAGCTGTTGGTTGACCACCTTCACTTCCGGCCCCAACACGGTCAGCAAGGCATCCGCACACTTCAGCAGCTGAACGTGCATGGGGGTCTGGTCACAAAGAACGAATACACTAAAAAATATTATAAAACAAACTGCGAAAAATGTGCCATTTGAGTCAATAAACTCACAAACCAATTATTGACAATTAAGTTATGCGAAAGTGATGATACCCACAAAAAACTGCAAACATTCAAATAAAACAAAAAGTTTCAAATAAAAAAGAGCCTTGTTCAAACAAAACTAAACAATACACTCACCTTTACCCAGTTCTTCAAAACTAAAAATTCACAAAGAGATTATGATGAAATTTTGCAATTTCATAAATTAATTCTCTTAATTCAGAATATTTCAAAAAAGGTTTACTTTCTGCTACATTTCTGAATATACAAACATACCCCCCCCCCCCCCCCAAAAAAAAAAAACAACACCTGCATTAAATGAACCACAATATGCTTACTACAAAGACATACCTCGTGCACATACAGACACCCACAGAGACACGGACACACAAAGACTCACAGACACAGACACAGAAACACACACACTGACACACACACATAGTGACACACACACCTGCACAGTATGACAGATTTCTGGAGCAGCCACAGCCTGACAAATATCAGACACATAAGGCATGAGTTGCGAGGTCTGACAGCCTCGAATGATGGATGCAATCACTAACACGTTGCCATAGGACTGTGAAGCACGCAGACCATTCAGGGCCAATTTGACCCACACCTCTGGTTTGACAAAGTAGCCAACCAGTTCTGCGCTCTTCTCCACCTATGAAAACACAAGAAACAACCATTTATAAAATGTGCCTATGTGTATGTTGGGGTTTTTGGGGTTTTTGTTACCCCTAACAAACAATACCATGTAACATTTCTGGATTAATCCATAGATATGATAGGTGTATATCTCTTTATGTTCTTTACTCCAGTAACAGAATTCAAAAGGTGCAACATTTGCTAGAACTAAGAGGGTTTCTTCTATGATCTTCAGCAGTCCAGTTCTCCCCAGAAGTTCTTTCTCCTGGTAACAAGGACAGCTGGGCTAAGCAGCCAGTCAGTTCACTGCTTTACTCCTTCTAGTAACAACAAAATGTTGGTTCATGAAGATTAAGTCTCAGTCCTAAGTACACTTGTTTCCAACAAAAAGCATTATCCCTTTGGCCTAACAAAGCAGCCAGTCATTTTATCTCATCAGTCCACCCAGTATCTCTACAGTGTAAGGAAAAGGTTTTCCTGCAGAGCCTTGAAAAAGCAGCTTAAAATAAGGAAGAAGAATTGTCATGTACATTTGACTTGATAAAAAAAAAACACCCCACAGATCAGTAAATCTAACTTGGACAAGGACAAATTTCACTTCTCTAGTGATCTGTGTAGCAGAAGTATCAATGAAGAATTCTCCATATTTCTCTTTTTAAAAAGATTATATTGGTCAGTGTTACTAACTTAGCAAGTAAAATGGCTTACAAAGCATCATGGCAGCTGTACAGGTCAGTTGGTAGTATATTGGCATTTTCATCCCCTGACTTCAGTTGATTAAAAACACTCTATGTTGGGATTTTTTTTACACCCTTCAGATGAACCTGATAGCAAGTGATAACATTCAAAATGGCATTGCCTCCCTCCCTTCAGAGGAAAGCTGACTGCTGGCAATAACAGTCATTATACATCATGATGGATGCCCACCCCCTTCAGAGGAAACTTATTGCTGGTGATGTCAGTCAATATACATAAAAGTGTAATTTAAAACTGCCAAAAATCAGGAAACTTTCTGCCATTTCCTAGGGTTTTTGTTTTTTGTTTTGTTCCTGTACGGCCCATAGGAGAAGCTGGAAAGGACATGCTATTATTTTTCCCAGACACATCTGACAACTGGTGTAAAGCGATCGAGAGAAGTTTTGTTCCTGGGGCAAGAGCTTTGAGGTTCACCAATGTTGAGATTTCTGTGTATGCAACTGTTTTTTTACCCACCATTTTTTTGGTAGCCGCATTCAGATTTCAGGTATATATCAATCAATTTTCAGATGAAAAAGAACTCACATCTTGTACCACCCTCTTCTCCTCATCGGTGCTGGCCTTGTACAGTCCGGTGAGCAGGAGCTCGATGTGCTGGGTGGTGTAGTCCTCCAGATTCAGGAGCAGCGTGGTCAGAAGCTGGGCCGACTTCACCCGCGTCTCCATCACCCAGTCACAGATGTCGCGCATCAGGCCAGGTAGGATCTTGGAGGCGTGACGGTTCACCAACACACGGCATCCTAGGTTTGGCCGCTCCTCTGTTGATCACACACACAAGAAAGTTTACTTTGACTGATTGATGATTGTAGTTCTTGTTGAAGTTGGGGAATAAAAAGCATAGACAAAAAGAAGTGATATAATTCAAGTTACAGAACAGTCTGAGAGAGGAAGAGAGAGGAAGAGAGAGAGAGAGAGAGAGAGAGAGAGAGAGAGAGAGAGAGAGAGAGAGAGAGAGAGAGAGAGAGAGAGAGAACAGTAGATAGATACTGAGAGAGACAGAGATAGGTGAAACTGATTCAGAGCAAGGCAGAAATGCAGGAAAGAAAAAATAGAGTAGACAAGCAGAGACACAATAAAAAGAATGCAGACCAGAAGAGGACCTAAAATTTACAAACTTTTAGAAATCTAAGTCAGTTTTCACATACATTTAAGACCTTGAAAAAGGTGTCTCACTTTTCCAAAACTTTTACTATCTTTATAAACCATATGAACCCTGATGTGTGCATTTATGTTGGTGACAGAGAAAGTATGCAATTTGAACAGTATCAGAACAGAAATTGACCACGACTAAGATATTGCAGCATACAAAGATCTTGTGACCACTCTGATTGAGTAAGAGGAAAATGTAACATAAGAAGTAACATGCCAGGCTAAGAAATGATTTAATAAACTTACTGTTTGGTGGATAATGCTGAGGAGCAGGGGCCACAAAATCCTGTTTGTCCTTGAAGTCATTCTCGTTCTCTTGTTCATACTTCAAACCTGCAAAGAGCAACTATAAATTTTTCTTTCAAATAAATACTGAAATAAAGGAATACATATATTCTGTAATACAGAGTTAGTTTGGAAAATATAAACAAACATCCAAATTTTATTTAACAGCATTATTCAGACTGAATAAAGTCAGAAGTATAAGAAAATTGCCAGACTTGCTTTATTTTACAGCACATAATCTCTTTCTCCTATTACCTCTCACTTTCAGATCTTCAACACATACTAACCAAGAGAAAAATTATGTTGACATAAGAAGCTCAGACATTTGAAAAGAAAATAGAGCTTAAAAAAAAAGTTTACCTCCAGTAAACTTGTTGTTTTAAAAAAATAAAACATTCAACCAAAATATGGTGCCTACTACCTGTTCTAAGAAATTTTCACAGAAGCACCTTTCTAAAAATATTGAGTATTGATAGTGTTTAGCAATACACAAAAATTTTGTGAGGATGCAATAATGAATCAATAATCCAATTACACAATGAGTTTCTTACCAACATCATGCCACAAGGAGTCTGCTAGTTCGCAGATATCTGGCTGTTCATCAGTGATGCTGGTGAGCAACAGGGGCACCAACTTGTGCTGGAAAGAGTACCGGTCAGGAAGATCCAGCAACCAGGTACCTGCCACCAGAGTCACTGCTTTGCGCACTGCAGGCACCTGATCAAAGAGACGCTGGGCCAAGTGAGAGGTCACCGTGTCCACAGATTTGCCATGGCCGTACTGTATCACATCCCCTGAATGACAGGAGCATGTCAGTTATAAATTTATATAAAATAATTGCCAAGGTACAGACAGCGTCACCATGATCATCTGTATGAGACACAGGTATCAGCAAGATTCAGTCTTACATCGTAATTGCACTACAATTTACATAACTTTTCTGACACGTATAAAGGACACTGGCTCTTTAAACATTCGAAACGTTTTTTCCTATAAAAGTAAAATAGTTATTTTTAAAAAGTCATGACAATGACCCTAAGACTTTCCAGTTGCTACTGTTTAATTATAAGTTCACTACAAGTACAATTCACAGCTCTGATGTTTGTGACTTATGAAAAAGAACATTATATAATTCACACACCACACACACACACACACACACACACACACACACACACACACACACACACACACACACACACCACATACATAATTTGTCAAGTTTTGATTGTTTAAAAGTATTAGAGATCTAAATAATCATAACCTGGAATAGTCTCACATATAGTGTACAAAAACACCAAGTATTTTCTATCTGAAGACAATTTCATAAAGCTACACAAATGATCTGGTTTATGAATCCTACATGACAAGATTGCTTGACCTAAAACAATGACAAAACATATTTTGGAACTGACACTAGCACACAGTAGCAGTAATATAACAGTAGGTTATGGATCAGTACCAGAATCAGTGCAACTGCAATATTTTCCATAACTGTGGCTGAGGTTATCATTGTTATTTTATCATAAAAAGCAGGCACTGATAGTGATAGTGATACCTTTTGAGATTCAAAATCCACTCTCCAAGAAGGAAGTTGGCAGCATGGTTAAGACATTTTCCTGCCTAACAAGTAAACCATGAGGTTCTGGGTTCAATTCCATGCCTTGCCCTTTCTTCCCAGTTTGACGAAAGAATTGAACTGAATGTCACAAAACTTAAGATAAGATGGAGACCCCATGTAGGAATGCACACAAAACATCTTGTGCACACATTAAAAGCCCCTTCTGCCTTTCAGAAGAGTAGGCCATTTATGATTTAACCATCATGCCAAAAGGAATGGATGACTAAAGTTAAAAAACGCATGCACACAGGTGTTATGTTTAGACACCATCCTTTAAGCCAGAATGCGGCTACCTAAATGTGGGTGGGGGTGGGGTGGTGGGGGGCTGGTTGCATATTATTATTGCATGCAAAATGTCACCACTGGTAAACCTCTAGCTGAGGTACAAAAAATAAAGTTCACTCTCTTAATCACTTTAAAAAAATGTACTCACTGAGTTATTCTCTGCTACTTCTTGTCCATAGGAAACTTACCTATTGTTGACACAACCAAAGCTCTCATTTTTGAATGTTGATGGGTGATGGACAGTAGCAATGGCTTAATAAGTGTCTCCGAGACCATTTGAAAATATTGCGGAATAGCCTTGGCTATTTTGGATGCACACTTGCAGCTCTCCTTTTTCACATCAGGAAATGGATCTACAAGAGTTCTCTGCAAGATCTTAACACTGTCTTCCAAATAGGCTGGTAATTTCTTACCAGCTTTGTCTACCAACAGTGAAAAAAGTTCTACCAGTTGCAATCTTAGCTCTTCAGATGGTTCTACTATCTCTTGCTGACCAAGTCTTTGAACAAGAACAGGAAAAACATACGATAAACGCTCTTCTGGATCTGACACTTTCTCGAAGAATCGATGAACAATGCCAACACTGAGTTCTCGACACTTCTCAACAGGATCAGAAAACGTTTTCAGCATGGGTTTCAAGATTTCTGAGAAAACTGGCTCTAAATCAGGAGTTTCAAGAGCCGGTTTTCGATTGATTGTATCATTTCGGATGCTTTCAAGAGCCCTTTTCCTTGTGTTTCTGTTATCTTCACCCAGGCAGTTTATGTGGCGAGCTATTCCTTGAAGAACCGCATTGGAATTTTGATCGACGACCGCCATGATGTTGATCGCAACGCCTCGTTTTCGATTCTCGTCATGTCTCTGCTTGCTTTGTTGATGAAGATATAATTTGTTGCCTTTTATTTAAAAAATAAGCAACTGTAAAAGCAAATATATAACAATTATAAAAGATGGATAGTGTAAAAACATTAATTAAACAAATATTTTTGTCAGCGAAGGCAAGCTGAAGTGGGCTGTAAATAACTTTGCGATATATTGTTACTATTGGCCTCCCTTCATCATCTGCTGTGATGGCCGAGTGGTTAAGGCGTTGGACTTGAAATCCAATGGGTTCTACCCGCGCAGGTTCGAATCCTGCTCGCAGCGATGGTTTTTTTTTGGTTTTTTTTTTGTCGTTTATAAATAATATATATTACTTTACAATTTATTGTAGGGCATTTAGGGCAATATTTCAACTTAATAAGATTAAAAAATTTATTCACCTTTGTTCTCTCTTGGGACATGGAAGATTTCAGTAAAGCATCACCAGCAGCTTCATTTCCACTACTAAAAGTAAAGCATCAGCTTGCTTGGCAAAGAACAAAAGAAAGAAAAAGGAATCTAACTTTTTTTTTTTTTATTGATATGGATTGTTACTTAAC
>CM060318.1:72515144-72527644 GCA_030674155.1 Stramonita haemastoma
GAAAATGTTTTAGAATCAATCACAGCTGCTTGTTTCTTTTATCAGATTTTTTTAAAGCACTACATTTTCATATCTATAAATTATTTTCAATTCCAAGCTGTGCTAAAATGAGTAAAAACCTTAACCAACATAAGATTTTGTCATACTAAAAGTTTCTTGCCTGGCATAATTCACCTTCAAAATGAAGGGACAATGAAAAGCCACGACATTGTTACTACTCTGAAGTCAGTATGGTGTGATGTCAACATGCATGTCCAAGATAACCATAAAATTTGACATGATTTTAAATTTACAGCTCAGCAAGTTCAGACCATAAGTTACAAGAAAAACCTTAAGATTCTAAATGATTTATGTTTATAGCCTGGTAAATTTACACCATAATTTACAATGTTATATCATAATGATCAAGATTCACACAACATACATATCCAAGAAGCACTGCGGCCCTGTTCAATGAAGAGTCTCTGTAGGTACGCTGTCAGGTCTCTGCCAGCCTGGCAAGTAGTAAATGTGGCGTGGGGTAGGGCATAGCCTGCAACATCACACGCCTGTGTCACCATTATCATATTTACAGTGCACAGCTTTAGCTTATGCTTTACAGACAGCATTGCACTTCTTAGTGTCTAAGGACTGCATGTATGGAAAACATCATAAACACAAGTGTAAAAGAACTAAAAAGAAAGATAAGTCTGACGTGTGCAGAAAGGCATGGAGACTTTTAATGGAGCCAATGTTCATGACAAGGGCTAATTCATGGTCCTGATTACCTTCTTTAGGTTGTAAATTAAAGAAGGAAGGTGGCAGGATGGTTTAGACACTCATCTGCCTAACAAGTGAACTGTTAGGTTCTGAGTTTGATTCCCAGTCTTGCCCTTTCATCCCAGTTTGGAAAAAAAAATCAAACTGAATGTCCAGTCTTTCAGGTGATACTCTAAACCAGTCAGACTCCTCTGCTTACAGACTCCAAAAGAGCCCAAGGCAGATGAAAATGGGAAAAAAAGGGTGGTGCCCCTGGCTGTTCTGGCAAAACTGGTATGTTCAATTCCCAAACTGGTATGTTCAATTCAAATGGTATGTTCAATTCCCAACTGTATTCCCAAAGCTGGAATGTGGCTATCTTATTTATGAGTAAAAAAAAAAAAAAAAGGTAGCATGCGCAAAAATCTAACCATCTGCATACCTTGTATCCCTAACTGAGGAAGGGGGAAAAAAAGGTTGTAAAATCACATCTCATTCCAGTTTAGTGTAAAAGGCCTATTTACAATGTGTTCTTTTGCTTCTTTTGGTGATGTAGGCTTACATCCTGTTATTCTAATGCCCACCCTTTTTGCTTTGTATGCAAAGACCACCCCAGTAACCTAAAAATGAGCGACCTGCAAGATATCTATCTCACATATGAAAGATATGATACTAAACAAGTATACATTTCATGGGATGCGTTCTTTAAATATCTTTAAAAAAATAGAATCATATTTTAGTTTTGATCTATACAAGGCATGTTACAAGCAGTCAGTTTTCCTAGCTTTAGCTCCTCTTTCAGTAGCTAATTATTTCATCACCAGCCCACCCAAAATGGGCCAGCTGGATGCTATTTATAGCAGGAATGACACAACTTGACTAGGCAAAAGTAATGGGCAGGGTACATTCAGCACTTGGACTGAGTGATTTTGGATTTGTGAGCTTGTGGTTACCTCATTTTGAAAGGAAACATGAAATTGGAGTCCTACCTTCATAAACAGGCACAACATGAGCAACACCATCCCCGCAGTCATAGACGATGCCTGAAGTTTTGCCTGAAGCGTACAGAGACAGCACGGCCTGGACGCTCACATAGAAAGCTGGACAGTTGAACGTTTCAAACACAACCTGAAAAATGGTGGGGTTTTTTTCATTAGAAGATGTCATTGTCAAAATGATAATAATTTAAGATCTGTATGTATGAAGCCTAGTTGACTACATTATTTTCAAAACAATTTAAATCTATTTGAGGCTTACTAGTGCTCATTCTATACTGAAATATCTATGTATAGATCTATCTAGGTATCTATCTAGGTATCTATCTCTACAAATGTAGTCTATATAAAATTTTGGTACCTGGTATGGCATTTCAGCATTTGGTGATTTTACTAGAACTTGACTGTAAGGCAAATTTATTTTGAAGATAATGAATAAGCACTCATGTGCTTTTTAAAAAGATACCTAGCACTGTTTGGAATCATGCTAAGAGCTCACCAATCCTTCTTTCAGGTCCTTTGTTTCCTCTGACTTCAGAAAAGGTTTATAAGTGGTTCAATGGTGTGACTAAAGTCTTTTGGATGAGACTGTAAACTGAGGCCCTGTGTTCAAACGCACACAGAACATCTTGCGCACATGTTAAATCCTGTACCGCTTTTCATGAAAGTAGGCCATTGTGTGCCGGTGGGAACAGATGACAATATTTACACAACTGCATACACACGGGGACTGGATGAAAAAAAGCACATGAGTGCTTATTCCATTATCCTCGATATAAAAGAATAAATAAATAAATAAATAAATATATAGACTTCTTGTTGCTTCTTCATGTCAAGTGACAGCTGTGGGTAACACAGTTCGAGATCCCCAAACATGCCCCCTGAGCTATCGCAAGGACCACAGAGAGAAAAGATGAAGTCAGGAATTCCCAGGCCTGATTGAACTTGGTAGAGATGATGGTGGGCTTCTTAAAAAATGATCTGACTGACTCTTGGATGTGTTTTCATCTTTGAAAATCTTAAAAGATTTGCATAAGCTTAACTGGCTACTATAAATTTTAAAGCTAATCATTGGCTGGCAATACTTTTTAACACGAGAATTTTAAGCAGAGTCATTTTGCTCTTAATCTTAACACATGATAAATCTTTTGCTTTCCTTTTTTTGTTTGTCTTGTCCATAGTCTAGTCATTGGCAGTAAATTACTTTTTGTTTAAAACATGCTTATGTCTTGTTCGGAAAATAAATACCAACAGATTCTGATGCTCCTGAAATGCACCCAACAGCAGATTGATACTAGGAGTATTCTTGAATTTTTAAAAGGATCTGGCTCAATGAGGTTCCAATGAATAAAAATCCTGAAACCTACCTGTGTCATTTTTTCGCGGTTGACTTTGGGGTTGAGGGGAGCCTCTGTCAGCAGGAGCGGGTGTTCCTCAGGGGCCACCCTCAGCTCGTTGTAAAACGCGTGCTGCCAGACACGCTCCATGTTGTCCCAGTTGATGACAGTGCCATATTCCACAGGGTACTGCAAGGACAGCATGTCCCTTTTGCTCTGGGCTTCATTTCCCACATAGTACTCTTTAAGGCCTGGATCTGCCGTCATGTTCTGCACACAGATACATACTCCTGTCTTTACTTCATTTCTTTTGGTTTGTGAGGAATTAAATCAATGGAAGTAAAAGAACTCTTTACAATGAAAAACATGGCTGAACAGTCTCACCTCACCTTCACTTACACATCTTTCAAATGTTTCGTACAGCAGTTTGTCCTTTCCACACTGTCATTTTGGAATGAACAGGTTCGAACAGTCCATCTGAACCACAAGATTGAAACGGATAGTGAGGGGTACTTTAGTCTACTAGATACCTGATACCTGTGTGACCTTATGCATGCATACAATACAATCATATCCAATTCTGAACGCTTTCGTATTAACTGGCCATACAGAGTGTGGAAGTGATTTCATGGAAACCCACCTCAGGCTTGGTCCTTCCAAAGAGAGTAGGGAAGACAGCCCGTGGAGCTCCTCCCCAGCAAAGCCAGCCTTGCAGGTGCCCGAGCCGTTGTCAACCACCAAGCCGTCATATCATCATCAGTAGGGCAGCTCATCTTCACAGAAATCTATTGCCGATGTCTGGAAAAAAGCAATATTAAAGTAAATGAGTTAGGAAGTGTGTGCAGAAAAGTAACACACACCTGTATTGTTCCTCTTCCCATTGCCATCCTGCCACCTTCCTTCCTACTTACACACACGCACACAGACAACACACAGACACACACAACACACACCACACACACACACAAGACACAACACACACACACACACACACATAGACACACATACACACACACAAAGCAAATTTATTGCTTACTCAATGTACCATCTGGAAATAAAATGTTGACTTGACTTCACACACCACACACACACACACACACACACACACACACACACACACACACACCACCACACACACACACACACACATGCACCACACACACACACACACACACACACACACACACACACACACACACACACACACACACACACACACACTTAAAAAAAATATTGTTACCATTTTTTTGTTATCCCTTTCTGGGTATTGTATATTATATTATAGTATACTTATTAGAAGTTTTTTGAATGGTATATGCATTTTATGGCATACATGTACCAACAGAACATCCATTCCCCCTCTCCTTTGCCTGATTTTATGATAGTGAATAGAAGTAAAATCAAGGAAAACAAACAACAACAACACAACACAACACACACACACACACACACACACACACACAACACACAACACCACACACACACACACACACACAGGCATGTGTGCATGCTGCTGTTGCTTCTGTGTGTTGTGTGTTTTGTGTGTGTGTGTGGAGAGAGAGAGAGAGAGAGAGAGAGAGAGGAGAGAGAGAGAGAGAGAGAGAGAGAGAGAGAGAGAGAAGAGATGAGAATGAATGAATACAATGAAAATTCTTTATTTTTCGAGGTAACAGAGTAAGTACTCATACTTTTTTACATCCGAGCCCTTGCCTGATCAGGATAAGTAAACCCCTCCTACCCTACTTCAGCGAAAACATCCAGCAGCAGTTCAACCAATATTTAAAAGAAGAAAACAGGATACATCAACAACAAAAGTCACTATGGACATGATAATTATTAACAAATGTGGATGTGTGTAGTGTTGTGGTGGTGTTAGATGTGAATGATGTGTGTGTGTAGCTTGTTTGCAGTTGTTGTTTGTATGATGTGTGTGTGTAGTCGTGTGTAGGAAGTGTCCAGTGTTGATAAAATTGATGTTTGATGTGTAAAGTAAGTAGTGGGTTGTAGTGTGGTTGTGTGTAAGGGAAACAAGCAAAATAGGATAAAAGGGAAAACCAGATTAGAAAAAACAAAAAAAGTAAAACCTAACACAAGAGATACTAGAAACATTTCTAATCAAATGTAAGATACATTGAATCCAAATTACAACCAAAACACTCTCATAATCTCAGGAGAGGGAGAGAGAGAGAGAGAGAGAAGAGAGAGAGAGAGAGAGAGAGAGAGAGAGGAGAGGAGGAGAGAGAGAGAGAGAGAGATTGTACACATATTCCCTAGACGCCACAACGATCGATGATGTACAATCATAATGTTATTTAAAAAGAAAGAAAGAGGTGGCATGAGCATGTGTGTGTGCTTTACTTTCTGATTAAAACACGCTACACATCTGCCAAACTTGCTGAAGCTTCCTTAACTACCAAAGTCCCGATCACCATGAGCACGACCCGGCAGACTAGTGAAACGATCACCACACAATGTAGTTCTTACTGACCTTTTGTTAAGGGAGCATGTAGCTTAAAATGTCGAATCTGAGTGAGGACAGTCCTTTCCAAGACAACAGCAGTAGGCCTACCTACTTGCATTTCAGGATGAAGGGTAGGGCCTAAACACGGAAGTTACTTTTAACTAGGTCAGAGGCTGGAGGGCGAAAATAGTGCGTGACGTCAAAAAACAACTGGGGGCACACCAACCAATCAGAGCCGCGCTTCTGTGCGTAGCTCAGAGAACGATGTGTTGTCTACCTGCGGTAGACGGATGTTTTTATATTTGCAACACACACGAGCGTGTTGTTGTCTTCTTTGCTTTGATACTAACTGACGTGACATGAATGAAAAAAATGTGTACTTTGACACCCACTCAATATGAAAGAAAGAACTTTGTAGCCTACTAAGATGACAACCAACTTGAATATGAAGAAAAGAAACACATGGTAATTTGATACCAGTTACAGGAATATAAAACCAAAAAACTGTATAATTCGATAACTTAACACGACGGAAACAGTTACTTTAATACCAACAAACCTGATATGAAGAAAATAACTTTATATTGGAACACCAACTAATTAATTGGAAAGAGAAGTCCTTTATACTTTCATGCTTTGACACTACATATGAAGAATAAACCTTTCACTTAAACGCACACGCACGCGCGCACGTGTGTATTGTGTGTGTGTGTGTGTGTGTGTGTGTGTGTGTGTGTGTGTGTGTGTGTGTGTGCGCGCGCGCGCGCGTATATGTGTATGTGTTTTATTAACTGTATTTATTGCATTGAGACGGGATAGCTTGGTGGTGAGAGCGTTGGGCATTGCCGTTGCGATATACTGACCCGGGTTCACATCATGTTCAAAGAGATTTTCCTCTGTAGAGTTAACATCTGTGCTGATTTATCTCCCCCCCCCCCCCCCAAAAAAAAAAAAAAAAAAAAAAAAAAAAAACCAAACAAACCAACAACAACAAAACACAACCCCCCCCCCCCCCCCCAAACAAACAACAAAGTTCTACGGATGGGACTATAAACTGCAGTCCTGTGTGCGAACTCATGCAGAACATCTTGAGCACATGTTAAAACCGGTTCTGACTTTCGGAAGATTAGGCCATGGCGTGCTGGTGGAAAACAGAAGACAAAATGTACAAAACCGCATACACACAGGCTCTGGATGTTAAAAATCACGTAAGTGCTTATTCCATTATCCTCGAAATAAAATAATTAAACACACACACACACACACACACACACACACACACACACACACACACACACACACACACACACACACACACACACACACACACACACACACACACACACACACTGAGTAGTCAGTGAAGACGATGATCTAAACACTAACCGTTTTTGTCCTGTCCAGGCAAACTACTCAGTATCTTTATTAATAGAAACATTAGCTTCTCACGGATGAAACAGCAACAACAGCAATAATCCAAGGACACACAAACACACCCACCCACATGGGCGTAGACTGTGACTGTAGTACTCCAATATATCATTTTTATCATGTCTGTACTACCTTCCATGACAATACAAAAAAGATTATAAACAAAAACTGATCCACACTAACCATGGTCAAAGCCCTGATGTTCTTATAAGGCAATGACCAACTTGGAAGTCTTGCGAGCCTTTAAAAAAGAGTAATGATGAAAAGGTTTCGCACATAGATGTGTGATATTTTAATTAAGTGAAAATGAAATGGCTATTATACCAAGCGAATAAAACGAGCAAATGAAAACAACCAAACACAGCCAAACAGACAAATACAAGGAAACAAAAGCAAACAAACAAGCAAGCTAGAATAAAATAAAGCAATGAAAATTTTTAAAAATAAAAACAAAAAGCAAAATAAAACAGAATTGGTTGTAATACCCTACCCTAAGTGAACGAACCAAACATAGAACCCCCCCCCCCCCCCCCCCTCTCCCTCCAAAAAAAATGAATAAAACGAAATGAAAAAATAAAAGTACCTTCCTTTGATTCTGTCATATTCTTAAAACACTCTCTCTCTCTCTCTCTCTCTCTCTTCTCTCTCTCTCTCTCTCTCTCTCTCTCTCTCTCTCTCTCTCTCTCTCTCTCTCTCTCTCTTCTCTCTCTCTCTCTCTCTCGAACGCACGCAGAACATCTTGCGCACACGTTAAATCCTGTTCCGCTTTTCGTAAGAGTAGGCCATCGTGTGCCGGTGGGAACAGATGACAATATTTACAAAAACTGCATACACACGGGACCGGATGAAAAAAAGCACATGATTGCTTATTCTGTTATCCTCGATATAAAAGAATAAAAGAATAAAAGAAAAGTCTCTCTCTCTCTCTCTCTCTCTCTCTCTCTCTTCTCTCTCTCTCTCTCTCTCTCTCTCTTCTCTCTCATCTCTCTCTCTCTCTCTCTCTCTCTCTCTCTCTCTCTCTCTCCTCTCTCTCTCTCTCTCTCTCTTCCAGGCCCCCTCCCTTCCTTCCCAGTTCCACACACACACACACACACACACACCACACACACACACACACACACACACACACACACACACACACACACACACACCACACACACGAAGTTTGAAATAAATAAAATAAATTGTATAGACTTTTAAGATTCTCTGTAATAATTGTGTCCGACACTTTTATAGGGGCAGCTTTATAATACAATTATAATATCTAAATAGGAATGCAAGTTACTACTACTTTTTTATATTCTGATCAGATATATGCATAAGAAGAGTGATAGCAAGAGGGTAGTAAAAGTTTGAACAGCGTAACAATCCTCATGGATTGTTTTCTGGAAAAAACAGGAACAAGAGGGATTTACCCAGAAAGTTCGATCCCCTAGAAACAACGATACCGGATCATAAGAATGGCTGCTTGTACACGGAAGATGATTTCCAAAGTTTTAGAGCTTAGGCCTATTCTAAACTTGAAACTCGTTGTGTTCAAAGGTTTTCTATTGAGTGTCTGTTTGTTGTGATCATTTGGTGATTCATCCTTATGTGTATACACGTGTAAATAAAGGAAATATCACCCAAAACAGAATAGAACCTTGAACACAACGAGTCTTCAAACACAAACCACTGTCCGCCCGTGGCGGCATAAGTCAGTATATTATATAGCGGACGGGATATAGCCTAGTGGTCAGAACATTGTGCTCGCAATTTGACAACCCGGGTTCGATTCCCAGTCGAGGGGATTTTTCCTCTGGAGTTAATATCAGTGCTGACTGCACTCTCCCCAAAAGTCTTTCGGATGAGACTATAAACCGAAGCCCCGTGTGCGAACACACGCAGAACATCTAGCGCACATGCTTTTCGTAAGAGTAGGCTATCGTGTGCCGGTGGGAACAGATGACATTTACAAAACTGCATACACACGGGGACTGGATGTAAAAAGCATAGGATTGCTTATTCCATTATCCTCGATATAAAAGATATAAAAGAAAAAAAAGAGAAAGGAATGAGAGTGCACGTGTGCACGATGTGTGTGTGTGTGTGTGTGTGTGTGTGTGTGTTGTGTGTGTGTGTGTGTGTGTGTGTGTTGTGTGTCGCGCTTGCATGGTTTTGCCTTTTTTTTCTTTTTGCTTCGGTCAAACTTTAAAAAAAAAAAAAACAACATTTAGTATCGTTCTTTCTCAACCCGACAGGCCAGCATGGACTATAAAACCCGGTCAAAGTTAAGTTATACCATTCCTAATGTGAAGTTTCTGAAGCTGTTTGCCATACATGGTATAGGTACTATTATTTTATATGCCATACATGGTGCTATATGTATGTGTGGGGTTCTATCAGATGATAACGCGGTGTGAGTGCCTCCCAAATATAGTCAGACACAACACAATCTACATGTTTATAGGAGCCACGGGCACAGCTTGTTAACTCCTGATCGGCTGCACTGTTATAGTCATGTTCTATTTTAGAGCATGCTCCAGGTCTCAATACAAGTTACAGTCGACCAAGCTTGACAAAAACGATCGAAGTGTAGAAGAAGAAATATAAAAAAAAAAAAAAGAAGAAGAAAGAAACCATGTCTACACAGTTTGTTCCTCTATCTGTTTGTCTGTTAGTCTGTCCAGTCCTAAGCGTCTGCCTATCTCTTTTTGTCTGTCCTGTCTTCTTTTTTAATCTTCCTGTGTGTGCATGCCAGCGTGCGTGCGCGTGCACACGTGTGCGTGTGTGTGTGTGTGTGTGTGTGTGTGTGTGTGCTTGCGCGCGCGAGCGTGCATATGCATGGTGTCCATGATAATAAAGTGGTATAAAATAAAATAAAATAAAAAATAAAATAAATGATGTGTGTGCTTACTGATACGTGCACGCACACACATGTCATGTCTTCGTCAGTGTGCACAAACGCGGGTGTGTATGAGCAGAGAGAGAGAGAGAGAGAGAGAGAGAGAGGAGGAGAGAGAGAGAGAGAGAGAGAGAGAGAGGTGGCCAGAGTAGACAGTATTTCAAAACAGGTTGACACCTTTGGCCCAAATTTTGTGTCCCCCCTTAGGTGAGTCACTCAAATGACTAACCACCAAAGCCAGGTAGGACTCCCCTGTACCGATCAGATGCTAATTTTATCCTCGGGAATCACCCTTTCTCAAAGGGCGGGTTCCTTTAAACCAGGGTCCGTTCTTATAAATAGGCCTAGTTGTGCTTCTGCTGGATCAAAGCAGAGACACGGGCAAGAAGTTCTTACCAGTGCCAACAATTTTCACACCGCACGAAGTACCAACTAGCGTCGACTTTACACTTCCACGGCAGTCAGTCACTTAGGCAGTGATCGAACGAGAACCATTTCAACAAATTTAAGGTAAATATTCATGTTCATATTTGAAGACATCGTCTAAAAAAAAAAATGAACGGTTTGCCTTTGTAAAACTGAGACAGAACATTTTGTTTTGTTTTTGCTTTTCTTTTATCACGTTTTGTTCCAGATAAGAAAAGTAAAAGGCTACTTCTAATTAATTCTACTTCGGTTTTTATCTTCTTCTGTTAGTGTATTGATGGTAGCTTTATTTTTCGTGTTCTATCAAAGAGAAAAAAAAAGCAATGCAACCTGCCTTTGATTATCTGTAGCTGAGAGAGATGCTCACGTATGTAGCATACTGGTTATGGTTTGATGGTCAGCCTGAAATTAGATTTGAGGGGTTTGTGGTTTATGAAAACAAAATATACAGAGAGAGAGAGAGAGGAGAAGAGAGAGAGAGAGAGAGAGAGAGAGGAGAGAGAGAGAGAGAGAGAGAGAAGTGGACATAACGATATTGGCGGCCATATAACTTGATGTGCTAAATACTGCACCACTTTGGTTGGTTGTTTATTTAGTCGTTGGCTCGGTGGCTGCACCTCCATGACAGAAATTCACTTTCTTTGGCTCTCTGGTTGCGTGGTTGGAACTGCTTTTACAAAAAAACAACAACCTGTTATTTCTTTATTGTATAACGATCATCGGTTGAATTTCACTATTTGCCAAAATGACACTGTTATTTCTTTATTGTATAACGTCATCAGTTGAATTCACATTGCCAAATGTTTAGGTCGGGAACTGCCAACACAGCACGCCCATTTTCCTGAGTGATATATACAGCCGCACATAATTATGTGATATTACATTTAATTACGTTTAGCAGTACACACAAGACTGAGGCAAGTTCCCACTGACAAAAAAGAAAATTTCTTAGAGCGGACATTGTACTGAGCAATAGAAGGAAATACACAAAAACAGTCCTTGCCACGAATGTCCTGTTTCAGATCCAGTCTCAGGTCTAGCTAGCATACACAATCCTATAAATTTGCCATGACTCTGTTTTCGTTTCAGACCAAGTCTTTAAAGAACAGCGCAAAGATGAGTTTCAGCAACTACAACGACGACCTGACAGCCTTGGTGGTTGACAACGGCTCGGGCATGTGCAAGGCTGGCTTTGCTGGGGATGACGCTCCGCGGGCTGTCTTCCCTGCTCTTGTGGGCAGACCCAAGTATCAGGTACGTTTATTTTTTTTTTTTAACAATTTATAAGCTTTCAAACCAATGAAGTCAGTTTAGAGACAAGGTTCTTCAAGCATGGTTCTAATGGGGTTTTGAAGTAGCACTTCTCCTTGCCTTTACTTTGCAATTAAGTATCAATTTTTTTTCTCTCTAAAGATGGTTTTTTTGGTACACTCGCTATCAACATCGCAACAATAAAGCATACGAGTTTTTTTCACTTACGCACAGATTAATTTGGTTGCTCGGAGTATATGAGGTTACTTGGGAACAAAATGGAAATGAACAATGGCTTTCAAAAAAAATAGTTATGAGGAAACAAAGTTTGAATACAGTACAAAAAATCAAATAGTTTGAAAGCATTTTGAACTCCAACACTTGTGGGCAAACATTAAGTACAATTACAAGTGTTGTAAGTAAAAAATACACCCTTAAACAGACATTTACAGGTCATTCAATCTGTACCCTGACTTTACCTTCAGGTATCAAGATCAACGTTCTTACCACTGTACTATTCCGCCCTTGTTTTTTTTTTGTTAATATTCGGTTTTAGCACGTGAATTTTTTATGCCTATGTAAACATGTCCTATTGAATCTTAGGAAGGTTTAGAGAAAGAAATCGGTAAAAATAGTATGAATGAAAAGTTCTTCAGTGGTAGCTGAAGTATCTACGTTCTCTAAGTTTCGTTTAATTTTTAGGGCGTTTATTCCTGTGCAGAACGTGATGGTGGGGATGGGCCTGAAAGAGTGCTACGTGGGGGACGAAGCCCAGAGCAAGAGGGGCATGCTGTCCTTGCAGTACCCTGTGGAACACGGCATCGTCAGCAACTGGGACGACATGGAGCGCATCTGGCACCACACCTTCTACAACGAGCTGAGGGTGGCCCCTGAGGAACACCCGCTCCTGCTGACAGAGGCCCCCATAACCCCAAAGTCAACCGCGAGAAAATGACCAGGTAGGTCTAAAGATGAAT
>CM060318.1:72532644-72547644 GCA_030674155.1 Stramonita haemastoma
GACATAGCAGAAAAAGTTTTCTACTGGAATTCAGCATGTGTTGTTTTAATTGAACCAGAATTTACCTGTTCACAAACAAGATTGTCATTTTACTACCTCCCTGAGGAAGAGTCAATGGGGCGTCCGCCACTATGGGGTATTTATCTGACTCCTTCATTTTTGCATGTTGTGTGTAAACACCTGGTTCTCTGCAAAGGAGTTCCCTGTACACCTGCAGTCCTATTGATCCACCGTTTCCTTTTTCTGTCTGTGCCACTCTCTTACTCCTCGAACATTTCCCCGGAGATAGGTGTAGGTGAGGCCACTGGAGCATGTAACATGGCCAACTACAGTAGTTTTTGTTTTGTTTTTTGAACTGATATCAGATCTTCATACAGAATAGCATATACTGTGAAATAGTTAAGTACTCTTGTGAATCGATAACATTCTTATATTTTCTGACAAATCTTACAATATCACCTCAATTTTCATGGCTTGGATTCTTCTTCCTGCATCTGCCATCAGCGTCAGTATCTTGTGTGCATGTAGGATGATAAGATATTCCACGGTACAAGCTTAGGCCTTACTTTGTGTGTCATGGAGCTGCCCTTTCTGACATGAATCAGTCTGGAAAGCACTAATACTGTCTGACTTTGAAAAAATTAGTTCTGATCTGGATGCCCGGTTGGTGATAATGAATCTTTGGTAATAAAGAACTGTTGAACAGTTCTGTCCATGGACACATACACTGGTAGTGACTGTAGAGTGACCACTGGCCATCAGCTGGTTTTCTTGTTGCTGATTTCTGTGCCATGCTTGCTGCTATTTCAGTAAACACATTTGGCGAGTTCTAGTTTCCGTGGAGTTTCGTAGTTTTAACATTGCTTGTTCTGATATAAGACACTCTGAACAGCACCTCAGTGTTAAGCCGAGTTTAGACCCTAATGAAGTCAACGTCATAGTAAAACTGAAAGAGTAACTCCACCTACATTGCAACCATCATGACATACTCAGCGACAGTCCCGGTGAAATTATTAGCTTTGAAGGAACCCCTGCCAGATAATTATTACAAATGAAAAGAAATTGAGAATAAGTGTTCGAGATCAAAGGGGACGGGGGTATTTTAAAGAATTCTGACATGTTTTCTCACATAATGATGAATAGCAACATGGGTAAATGATATGACGATGATGTTTAACTTACTTCTTAGTCTCTAGACACTTGTCCCTAGAAATACTGTCACTGTGTCAGCACTGTCCAGGATACGAGTCAGGTGATGTAGACAAGGTCTGGATCTAGATCTAGATCTATGTCTTTGAAAAAAAATATCACTATCATCACCACAGTCGTTATGTGTTCATTGAATGAAAGTGGTGGTCTGTGAAAAGGCACTGAAGGGGTACAATGAGCTGAGGTCAGTGTATCAAACACGTCTCTCTAATAAGTACATAATGTTTATTAATATGAAGACAGAATTAATCAAGCTCAGCCCCACTCCTGACTGACCCTGCCTGACTCTGATGTCCACAAGTTATAGAAACAAAACACAGCTTTTTACAGGTCATCTTTGGCTTTGACCAACTCAGTAGGATCATCTTGAGAGTTTGTCAATTTCGTTATCTTTCTGAAACCTGCCCCCTTCCCCTGCAAATCCTTATAACACGTGAACAGTCACTATCAAGACAGAAAGCACCCTACATAATGGAATTCTACAAATTCTTTCTTTTTTCATCGGCACAGCTCTGGGAATATACAGCATGTCATTAACATCTGAAAACATTTCCAATACCTTCTAATTCTTTCACTGCTTTCTTAAGAGAGGAAGTAGGGAAGAAACCAGTTACAGCTCACAGAAATGTGGAAATATTATTCTACAACCTTAGTAGATGGAGAACAGAGCAACTGAAGATATGATCACTTTCTACACCTGATACTCAACGCTCTGTTATCATCAGTTCGGCTGAGTGTCCCACTGATCTCATTTTTACACTTTTACCTCAAGGTATTGAGGTACACCTCAAAATCATTCAGATGAGACTATAAACCGAGGTCCCGTGTGCGAACGCACGCAGAACATTTTGCACACACGTTAAAACCCCGTTCCGCCTTTCAAAAGAGAAGGCCATCGTGTGCCGGTAGGAGCGGATGATAAAATTTATATATATATATATATATATATATATATATATATATATATATATATATATATATATATATATATATATATATATATATATATATATATATATGTGTGTGTGTGATTGTGTGTGTGTGTGTGTGTGTGTGTTGGTGTGTGTGTGTGTGTGTGTATGATATATATATAAACAGCATGCATACAGGTGTCGTGTTTAGACACAATCCCTGAGGAAAAATCGGGGAGTTGGAGTCCCAGGGCGGTTCGGGGCTGTATATGGCAATGTTCTGGTGGCTCCTGGGACGGTACTGGAACCATTCGTACCTGTCATTGCCTTTCCAATGGATCATTCCAGTGGCGTGGAGAGAGGGGGGGGGGGGTCTGCTGCATGGGTAACAGCTTGCCCTCCATACTTACTTACCCAGGCTTTGCGCTCTAAAGACTAGAGCGCAACTCCATAGTCTTCCGAGACTGACGGATGCCTACTGAGACTATAAACTTAGGTCCCATGTACGACACGCATTCAGCATGCAAAAGCAAAAGAACCCACGGCAACAAGATAGTTTTCCGTGGCAAAGTTCCGTAAAAAAAGCTGCTCTAATAGGGAAACAAATACACAATGCAGACAGGAAATAAAATAATGGTCGGGTTTTGCTCTTGTGGTGTCGCGCTCTACCCAGAGAGAACAGCCGGACTTTCACGCAGGGAAATCTGCCGTGACTTAAAATAATGTACAAATATAGATACGATCATCGTTCATGCAAATCACTGTCAGATTGCAAGCACACACTGGACGAAAAGTATACGTGTATGGCTGTGTTAAATATTTCGCCGTATAGGCAGCCATGCTCTAAAGGATTTTTTCTCCTGTAATGGAGAGTAAAGGTTGTTAGACTAAGAGGGTGTCATGACTAAAGACAACCTAATACAACTTTTCAAGGCATAAGGACATTAATTTTTCATGTAGGCTTTGACTCCTGGCCTACATCAATAACACACAAGTATGGTTTTGGCCAGAGTTATACCTGATGACATTTCTAGCGTTATCACTGTATGGTAGGTGAGGCGAAATGTTTCTTAGTTATAAACAACAATGATAAAACCAAACACTCCATCTCACCCCACCCCCTTGTTAACAAAGTATCCCCTCCCCCAAAACAGAGAAAACAGGAAAAGAAAACACTGAAAAAAAGTAATGATACAGCTTTTCAGCCTAAAAAAGGCAAAGGTAAAGGTGTCCCATAACCTATGTGGTGATAGGGGAGCGAGGCATCGAAGACCTCAGCTTCTCTAGGGGCCAGCACTTGAGGGCAGCACCCATCTCCTCTCCCTCGCTGCTTTACCTTTCCTGACCCTAAAGAGGGCAGGTACCCATTTACAGCATACTGATGTTAAATTGTTTTTAACAACATTTTCTAGCATCAAAGAAAACCACTGAAAAAAATCGCCTGTAAAGAGTTTCATGCATGTTTTGAATTATTTCAAACTAGGCCTACTTTTTTCTACTCTGGAACTTGCTGTTTTCTCCTCTACTCTTACAACAAATGTTATTGATAAAACAACACCTTTTTACATGTTTGTACCACAAGCTTTAGTTAATGTCTGAAGACAGGCACAGGCTTAGAACCCAAGTTCTTGATTCATCAAAACCTGTTTATATGCAAGTACCACGAACTTGATTAGTCACTCTCTGAAGAGGGTACACACACACACACACACACACACACACACACACACACACACACACACACACACACACACACACACACACACACACACACAGAGAATGCTGACTCCACTTCCCTCAAGAGTCCTTGGATGAGACTAGAAACCCAGGTATGGGAACGCATACAGAACATCTTGCACACACCTTAAATCCTTTTCACTTTGCTTTTCTAAGAATAGGCCATCATAAAGAATAGGCCATCGTGTGCGGTGGGAACAAATGACAAATTGACAAAACTGCATACACATGGGCACTGGATGTAAAAAAAAAAGCATATGAGTGCTTATTCCATTATCCTCGATATAAGAGAATAAATAATAAATAGATTAATAAAAAATAAAAAGCCCCCTCTCAATGCTGGTACAGTACTCAAAGGCAATAAAGTGCACACATTTGCTTTGTTCTGTAAAATTGTTGCAGTTTCTGGATGGTTTTTCAGGCTTTTTTTTCTTTTGATTTTCAATTGTTACTTTTCTGGCAGTAGGTGTCAACCCCCCTCCCCCCCCAAAAAAAAAAGAGTTTCTAAACTAACTGAAATACACAGCATAGTCATCAGCTAACATTAGTGCCTATAGCTCAGTGAATATTAATACCATGTTTAGTTGTAGTTCTCTGGGTGGGTATACCTATACGGATCTTTGCCAAATACAGTCACAGCTATGATGTTGGCCTACAAACCATGTACACACCAAGGCACTTGTTATTGACATATTGTAAATGTTGGCACTGAGGATCCCCTTGACAGGTCAAGGGTATATAAATCATATCAACGTCTACACTGACTACTCTAGAAAGAACACTCCCGCACAAACACGAGCAGACAAACCTACCTCAATCATGCGTGGGCGCCACACACACACCACACACACACACACACACACACACACACACACACACACACCACACACATACACACACACACACACACACACACACACATGCACATAGGTGCACACACCACACACACACACACACACACACACACACACACACACACACACACACACACACACACACACCTATTGTCTAAAATCACTTTTTAGTCGATAGACCATTAAAACGAACACACACACACACAAAACACACACACACACACACACACACACACACACACACACACACACACACACACACAAGAGGAGGGGTATTAAAAAAGGCTGAGCTGACAGGAGTTGCTGATATTCTTTAATCCTCCAGTGCTAGTGTCGCCTATTCTCTGAGTCACGGTGTACCTGAGTAAGAGTGCGGCAGTCACCTGGGTCAATCAGATACTATTTTTATCCTCGGGAATCACCTTTCCCATACAGGGTGGTGGCTCAGGGCTTCCAAGCTGTGGAGTTACCTGCCTATAAATACTGAACGCCTGCTCGATCAGAGCAGACGACAAGAAACTCGAAGGAAGAGTTCTCCTTTCTACTGTATCACTGTTTTTGCTCTAGAGCAGTATCACAACCAGTGTTATCAAACTGTCTGATTACCAGCTGACTACCACACAGGTGAAAGAAAAGATTTCAAGTTGCATTTAAAAGGTAAGTTTATAAATATTTGAAAAAAAATGTAGTCAACCATCATTTTTTAAAAGTGAAAACCAAAAAAACCCAGTAAAACAAGGCATAAAGTTGGACTGAAATGTAAACCTGCTTTTTTTGTTAAGTAGACTAGAACCAGTTTCCTGTTATGTTTGTTTTCATTATCGAAAAAGGACAATGCATATGGCAGATAAATGTTTGGTCTCTTTCTAGATATATTTGAGTACTGTGTATGCATACAAACACCTCAGCTTCTACTAGTCATAACATGAACTATTGTAGGCATATGAATAGCGATAATTATGTGAAAAATAAAAATAAAAATATTTATAGTGATCATTCTGTTGCAGACACAAAGCAAAGACAAGACTGTGAAGATGAGTTTCAACAACTACAACGACGACGTGGCGGCCTTGGTGGTTGACAACGGCTCGGGCATGTGCAAGGCTGGCTTTGCTGGGGATGACGCTCCTCGGGCTGTTTTCCCTGCTCTTGTGGGCAGACCCAAGTATCAGGTGTGTGTGTGTGTGTGTGTGTGTGTGTGTGTGTGTGTGTGTGTGTGTGTGTGTGTGTGTGTGTGTGTTTTAAGGACAACATTGACGATTTTTTTTGGTGAATAAGTGATATAAATACGGGAGTATGCCTTTCCTATACAGGTAAACTACAGATGTGCCAGTGTAGTTTCTGACACAGATGGTACACATTCAGTGCAGGATTCTTTTCACCCAGATGAAAGCTGCATACCGTTGTGATACATACACCTCACTCACGAATATACCTAGTCTCTCTCACATATAGGTTTTGAGTACATGGAAAAGTTAAATGTCAGCAAGGTTTCCAAACAAACAGCAGTATCTAATGATTATCAATATTTCACTAGTTCAGAAACACAAAAGAAAACACATAGAGGCAGGCTAGTGTAGTTAAATTCTAACTGTATTCGTAGGGGGAGGTAAGTATTGACACCACCACAGCTAATGTTGAAAGACAAACTACCAATATCAGGTCATCAGAAGTAGAGAGGATGGGAATTGTTGTGTTGTTATTTTGAAGGTGTAAAACGCCTGGTTTTGTTGTGAACGTTTGACTGGTGGCTGTGTGCAGAACGTGATGGTGGGGATGGGCCTGAAAGAGTGCTACGTGGGGGACGAAGCCCAGAGCAAGAGGGGCATGCTGTCCTTGCAGTACCCTGTGGAACACGGCATCGTCAGCAACTGGGACGACATGGAGCGCATCTGGCACCACACCTTCTACAACGAGCTGAGGGTGGCCCCTGAGGAACACCCGCTCCTGCTGACAGAGGCTCCCCTCAACCCCAAAGTCAACCGCGAGAAAATGACACAGGTAGGTTTTCAGTTTTGTTTTCTGTTTATTTGTGATCTATTTTTTTATTTAAAGTCATGCTCTGAAGCTGTGATCAGACCAAACATCTTGAAATTGAAGAATGCTCTAACAACAGTAATGGGGGTTTGTCTGTCTATTTATATTATCTAGTCCATTCAGTATAGTGTCCTAATTCTGTATTAGTAGTACATTTGTTATACAAACGGGTTGCAGATGTGATCAGAACAAAAAAGTAGTAATGGCTTTGTGAACAAGACAGGAAAAAACTGAGTCCGAAATATGTCTTTTGTGGATAAAAGCAGAAACAAACGGCTGTAAAAACTTCGCTAGCGTTTTTAATCTATGCCAGTGGATCGTCCTTTCTTTGCAATATAACAGTCAGAAAATGAAAGGTCCACACATATTGTTTTGTCAATACTGAGTGTTTAGAACGTGACAGTGATGCAGCTATCACGCTTATCTTTTGAGGTAAAGAGGCCATATTCGCACACTTTGAATCCTAATAGAACGTGACACTTACATCATTCAAAAAAACTAACAAAAGGCATCACTGTTCTTTTCTTTTTCAGATCATGTTCGAGACGTTCAACACTCCCGCTTTCTATGTCAGCATCCAGGCCGTGCTGTCTCTGTACGCTTCAGGCAGAACCACAGGCATCGTCTTCGACTCCGGGGATGGCGTCTCTCACGTCGTGCCCATCTATGAAGGTCAGGGACACTGGGCTTGATGCCTCACCACCCATCTTTGTATTGTACATAGATTAGAAGATGAAGATTTCTTGGGCAACTTCTGTTGCAAAGAGGCTTTGTTTTCTCCCTTGGAATGAAAATTGTCTGCAATTATAAAAACAGATTCCTTGGAAGAAGTATGTCACTGTTTGTCCAATCAGAAGTTAAAAAGCTGCCACTTTTTTGGTCACCAAAATGAATAATTGTTCCTCGTGTTTTGACAATTTAAAAAAGTAAAGGTATTTTTCCAGAAATGGAATTTTTCAAATGATGCCATCACAGCTGTAATCACAACAAAGAAGAAGGTATCTTAAAATCTTATTTGAGGGTTTCGTGTAGGCGTTCAATTTTATGATTTCACGTTTTGTTGCCACTGTAAAACTTGTGTCAGTTGTTTCCGTGTTGCTGACAGAAGTGTGTGGCTGTGACAGGTTACGCCCTGCCTCACGCCGTACAGCGTGTGGACCTGGCCGGCAGAGACCTGACTGCTTACCTGCAGAGGATCCTCACTGAACGGGGATACAGCTTCAAGGGACTCGGGTCAGTATCAGTGTGTGTGTGTGTGTGTGTGTGTGTGTGTGTGTGTGTGTGTGTGTGTGTGTGTGTGTGTGTGTGTGTAAACTTGGACCTCAGATGTGAAATTTTGCTATCAGCTGGTCATTAGTGTTTTGTCATTATGATTTGATCTTTGTGAACCTGAACATATCTTCCTTTGACAAACAACTTAAGCCATAAAACGGATAGCTTCACCAGTTAGTCTTTTTCTAAGTTTGAGACAAACATTGATATACAAAGATATCTGTAATGTTTAGTTATATTTTTGATATTATAATTTTTTTTTGTAAACTGTCAAACTGTAAGTAATGTTCAAGACACTGCAGAAGTAGGTTTTGTTCCCATTAATGTGAATAATGAATCAATAACGGTGAACAATATATTGATCCTACTATCAAAAGCACACATACAAAGAATTTTAGAACTCTATGTTCACCAACAACAATCAGCAGATAGAAGCATCACCCAGACTTCTCTCCAGTCCCCAACCCATTCTGCTCCCCATTGCAGCTGAACGGGAGATCGTGCGGGACATGAAGGAGAAGCTGTGTTACGTGGCGCTGGACTTTGAGCAGGAGCTGGCCAGTGCTGGTCAGTCCAGTGGTGTGGAGAAGAGCTACGAGCTGCCTGACGGTCAGCTGGTCAGTGTGGGCAGTGAGAGGTTCAGGGCGCCTGAGGCTCTCTTCCAGCCCGCCTTCCTCGGTCAGTGGCGCTGCGGATTTTCTCTCTCTTTTTTTCTGTTACCTCCCTTACTCTCTGGTCTTATGTATACATCTGTGCCATCTCTCTGCCTATCTCTCTGCCTATCTCTCTGCCTATCTCTTGCCTATTTCTGCTATTTCTTTGCCTATCTCTCTGCCTATCTCTCAGTCTTTCTGTCATTGCTTCTCCCTGATGTCTGCCTTTGAATTCTGTCTCAGTCCTATTTTGTTTTTGTCAGTTGACAGTGGCTTCTGTTTCTAAACGTCCTTTGCATTCTCGTGCCTTTCCCCCTAATGTGAGAAACACTGGAATATTGGAAGGTATCCCTTAAACTATTAGATCATGCTGTATAAATATCTTGTTGTCTTGTCCTTTTGCTTTCTGATTTTCTTGTCTATCCTCCTGTCTTTGCACTTTGGTTCTTTTATCTTCCAGTTATGCTATAAAGATTTAGGAGGAGCATTCCATCTGTTCATCTCTCTGGTCTGTATTTCTACACCTTATCTCTCCAAGCAATAGCAGCTTATGTAATCTTCATTTTGGTTTATACGTGCAAGAGGGATGGGGGAGGGGGTATCTAATGGAGGGATTGCCGATCAGAGGGGGGGGGGGAATTAGGAGATGGTAGGGTGGGGAGAGGGGGTGAAGAGGGTTTGTATGAATGTGTGTAGGTTGGGACAGTTGGTGAGTGCTACTGATTCAACCCTTAGCCGCAGTTTTTACATTAGGAAACAGTGTGCCTGGCCCTGACTGTGATGGTGGTGTGTGTGTGTACAGGAAGTGAGCTATCGGGGATCCATGAACTGCTGTACAACAGCATCCAGAAATGTGACGTGGACATCCGTCGTGACCTCTACTCCAACACCGTGCTGTCTGGGGGATCCACCATGTACCCTGGTCAGTGTGCGTGTGTGTGTGTGTGTGTGTGTGTGTGTGTGTGTGTGTGTGTGTGTGTGTGTGTGTGTGTGTGTGTGCGCGCGCCAAAATGTCTGTGTACAATAAGTACCATATCCCTGAACCAAGAGTGGTCCTGGGGCACTGCCCTGATGAGGACAACAGCTGAAGTATGCATCCCTCTCAATGTTTAGGGCATATAGGAGTAATCTTTTGTACTTATGGGTGCTATGTACAGTTAACTGATCTCTCTCTCATTTTTTTCTCTAAGTGAATTGGTTGGTTATACATTTCTATAAAAATTGAACAGCTGAAAAAGCAGCAACTTTACATTTCATATAGATTATTGTCAGTGCTTCAAGCTGAAGCTGGAAAACACTTTCAAAGCAATGCACATCCATTAAAGCAGCAAACAAACAAGTTGTGACAAAAATACCTTAACAATCATGTATTCAGTCGCAAAAAAAAGGCCTAATTGGCTTTGGACCCTGGCTAACCAGGCATCCAAAACACTACTGACCAATTACTACAAAAGATGAAGGAAAGATAGAACAAATGAAAGAATGGACTAATGTTTAAGGGATATGTGGGATCAGCCATAATTATAATGTCTGTCAAAGTATATACACATGCGCATACAACCAGAGTATGGTTTCTTCATATTATGCATATAGTATCTATCTTCAAATATTCAAAACAAACGATACTGACAATCTATGTTGTTTTGTTTTTCTTTTCATCCAGGTCTGGCTGATCGCATGACCAAAGAGTTGTCGTCCTTGGCCCCGAGCTCAGTCAAGGTCAAGGTGATTGCTCCGGAAGAGCGGAAGTACTCTGTGTGGATTGGCGGCTCCATCCTGGCCTCTCTGTCCACCTTCCAGCAGATGTGGATCTCTAAGCAGGAGTATGACGAGTGTGGACCCGCCATTGTGCATAGGAAATGTTTCTGAGCTGGTTTTGATTATCTGTGTATAGAACTTTGGAGGTGATTGAAAGTGGTTTGTTTGTATTGTATATATTTATAGTATTATATGTATATATTTATATATAATATTATTATATATATGATTATGTGTGCTGTGTGTGGTGAGTGTGTTATGTGTTGTTTGTTGCCGCAGCGCGCGCGCGACGCGCGTGTGTGTGTGTGTGTGTGTGTGTGTGTGTGTGCGTGGTGTTGTGTGTGTGTGTGTGCGTATACGCATTATTTGAGCGCATGATATGCAGTACTGAGTTAGAAAGAGAGAGTAATTGAATTAGTGTTTGTGTTAATGATTAAAAAATAATCCAAATCTCGATGGTACTTTCAGAAATCTGCTATCTCAATACCAATATCAACAACAAAAAAGCTGTTTGTATCATTTTGTGTAAAGCTGTTCTATGTTCTTGATCACTTTGCTATCTGATATCGTCCAAACTCTTATAGAGGAACAGAATAACAGCCTGAAATATCCACACGTAGGCTACGTCCTGAGATCTGAGAGAGATCTTCAACAAGACTGTGATAAGTTGTTTATGTCCGAAGCTCACCAGGAAATTTTCAAATTCTCTTTATGCTATCAGGCAGATAAATGAGGAACGTGTGAGGAGAGAGAGAAATAGGGTTAGAGGTGGATGGAGGAAGATGAAAGCGTTCACGAGATCTCCATTGGTGTAAGATAAATCATATTCTGTTAAACCTGAACAAAATAATTATTTTTCAAGCAGCCAAACTTTAATGACATTTTAGCTTGATATAGTCTATAGTGATTACAACACATAATCTTTGGAGTGCTATTCCAGGAACATACACACAAAAACCACCCCATAACATTGCAGTTTTTTGTGTTTGTTATATATATGCATATTGATTTTTTTACGAGAGAGAGAGAGAGGTGAACGGAGGAGAGAGGGGAGAGGGGGGGGAGGGGAGAAGAGAGGGGCTGTTTGTCAACAGCCCTTTTTTCCGCGGGGGGAACGGGGGGCCAGGAGACAGGGGATTTTGAAGTCTTGTCAAATTATTCTGTTTTTGTCATTTTGCCATGTTGATACACGCGGCGTGTCATTTTTTCATTTTGCAAGCTGATGTTTCATACTGTTTACACTGAGCGACGATTTGTTCTTTTGAAAATGATCAATAAAGCTGTTTACATACAACCTCTGTTTCCTGTCTGACTGAGTCAGCTGTGCATTGTCTGAATGTCCTTCACTTTTCCTTGTTTTGTTACTGAAATCACACTCGCAACATCACACACACACCACACACACACACACACACACCCCACACACCACACACACACACACACACACACACACACGCACGCACGCACGGACGCACACACGCACACGCACGCACGCAAGCACACACACACACACACACCACGCACACACCACACACACAACAACACACATACAAACACCACAGAATAAATGTAAACTGAGGTCCCGTGTGCAAACGCACGCAGAACATCTTGCGCACACGTTAACACCTGGTCTACTTTTCGGAAGAGATATGGCCATTGTGTGGCGGTAGGAACGGATTACAAAATTTGACTGGTCTGGTGTAAAGAAATGATCCCCAAAGTTGGAATGCAGCTACCTTCATCGTGGGTAAAAATGGTCGCATACACAAAATCTCACCATTGGTGAACCTCAGAGCTCTAGCCGAGGAACGAAAAAAAAAATCCACAAAACCCAATGGATATTGATGTATAGGTAATGATGTATGGCTAATAATCTTTATGGGAATAACAGGAGTTATATTGTGAAACACAGAACAACCTCCTTAAAATTAGCTTATTTATCTGCTGTCATCTTCCTGTATACACTAGCATCTTCCTGTATACACTAGCATCTTCCTGTATACTAGTAAAGCATGGACAGTGACAATAGTTTAAGAGAGAAGCCCACCCAAGCGTTGAAAATGAGATGTTATCACAAGGTGCGGAGTCTTAGACTCCATGACCAGATCCCCAACAAACCAGTGCACGAAACCATGAGACAACAGATCAGTCCACACACACAAAGATCTGCTGACTTCAGTCAAGAAAACAAAACTAGGTGTACATTGGTATGACCTCGTTACAAGATCCAGTGGCCTGGCCTAAACTGTGCTGGGGGAAACCTTTGAGGGGGGGGGGGGGGGGGCAGGTAAAGAGGTAGACAGAAAAAGATCGGTGGACGGACGACATGGCAGAATGGAGAAGGAAACCATTTTCAGAGACCCAGGCTTTGGTACATAATCAGGATTTGTGGAGGAATTTAGTCAACTGTTCTTCAGTGCTGTGTCCCAACGACCCCAACGGAAATGAGAAGGAGGAGAAGAAGAAGACGAAAAGAGGAATACGTTGTCTCATGCATTTACCTTGCATTTGGCAAATAAAGCACAACATAAAAAGAGAGCAAAGATAAATACAACACAAAACAATCAAACAAAAACCTTTAATTAAACTATACTTCTCATTGTTTAGAGCTGGTAGTAACATCAAGTACCTTATATTCCAGGAGAAAAAAATCTTGGTTATCTGACCATAAGGCTGTTGAACATCATGATTTTGTGCCATAAACGCAAACTTTAAGTTTCTATCTGGTACAGTGTAGCAGTAAAGAGTCCAGTGGCCTTTGCATTCCTGTTTTTGATCCTGAAGTATAATTAATGTTGTTGTCCTTGGTGTGCGTTTCCCAGTTTAACACCTTGAGATCACAGAACATACACTCTTTACATTAATTCTACCTGGGAATCACTCTGAGATTAAAAGTAAAACTATGTGAGAAATTTGTGTGTGTGACTCTTTTCAAGTGCCTCGTCATTTATGTAAACATATTCCGACTTCAGACCATTTTTTTCTCATTTAAAGGAGGGTGCAGGTTGTTAGGCTAAGAGCTTGTCATGGCTGAAGACAATCTCAACATTAGCTGCTGTGGCACAGCAATGTGTACTTTGGGCTCTAAAGGTCACAGGCTCAAATCTCTTAAAAGTCATGGGATTTTTTGGACTCCGCCGGTTCCTACACAGAGCGAGCTTACCCTGGGTTCATTGGGAAGACAGGGACCACGCTGTCAAGCTTCATCCACTTTACGATTGCAATTTTAGGAGTGTTGCTCAAATCACCTTACCAACACTGCAGGTGTCTATCTCTCAAGCCTGGTTGACAACGGGATATATTATGGTTGAAGCATGGAGTACATTTCTGTCAAGCAGTCTCAAAGCAAATGCTCTTCCATAGTAGCGTCATCTCATCAACCATATCATCATTGATCATAATGCCATAAAAAATGGCTCTGGCTGCTCTGGTCTCATGGTGACCTCAGTTTTGGTTTCGGCCTACATTTCTGTGCCTGAGGGGAGTTTATGTCAAAGCCACTGGGCTTGAAGGTTTTCGGGAGAAGGTCGTTGGAGGGACGTTGTAGTTGTCACCATCTTGGGTAGGCATGTTACTAGGTCTGGCTCCAATACTGAGCAAGTACTGTCGTCAGTAGGCTTAGTAGGTGGTGTCCTGTATGTTAGCTCAGAGCAGGCACCCTGAACACCACCGAAGAGACCCAGCAGTAGTACAGGGCCCTTTCAATTGGTGTCCTCACAGCAGCCTGACAGTGATAGGCTCCATGTGGACTTGTGACCCTGATGAATGCAACATAATGAATCTGGGTATGGTTGGGGCGGAGAGATTGAAGTGAGTGGAGTGAAAACAGTAGGAGAGGAAGACAGAGAAGATAAGGCAGCCAAAAAAATTTACATAATACTCTACGACATAACAACATTTTGCTGTAGGCCTTGGCACTTAGCTTACATCATTTACTGACATAACTTTTGGCCTTGGCCAGTATATAGTCCTAATTGTATCATATGCTTACAGGAAGGCACAAAGTGGCAAGATTTGTTAACGTGGCAAAGCCAAACTGCCTTTCGAAAGCATAGGGGACTTTCAGTTAGTAGACATTTTCATGATTCGACGAATTTTGTCAAGTACATATTGCTTCACGAGTTTAGACCACAGTGCATGCATTCACACAGACCGAAAGGTCTTTCTGTAACTGAAAAATACACAGAGCACATTTTTCTGAATGTGAACAAGCATTAATCATTTGAATAATATTATAGATACCTGACTGTTACAAAAATGATGTTTTTCAAATCCAGATTGATTACCGCCTAACATATGATGTTATGACTTATGTAGAAATCCCCATAATTCTGAAAAAAATGACAGAAAATAATCCGAAGGACTTTCGGAGGAGTGGAGTCAGTTCTTAAGTTAACTCCAGGGGAAAAAATCCTCTCCAACAGATGCCTCAATGGTGACTCGAACTCGGGGTGTCAAATCGCAAGCACAACACTCTAGCCACAGAGCCATCTCGCTCCATCACCACCCCTCATCCTCACCCCCTAGCTGTTTAAAAAGATCCCTTTCTAGTTGTCACACAACAGCTTT
>CM060318.1:72552644-72563902 GCA_030674155.1 Stramonita haemastoma
ACGACATGGAGCGCATCTGGCACCACACCTTCTACAACGAGCTGAGGGTGGCCCTGAGGAACACCCGCTCCTGCTGACAGAGGCTCCCCTCAACCCCAAAGTCAACCGCGAGAAAATGACACAGGTAGGTCTAAAGATGAATCGATGTAATCTGTGAAGTCAGATACTGGTACACTTCTCGAACAGGATTTCTGATGAGTACTATCACCCCAGATTGTTTTGTCAATACTGAGGGTTCAGAACGAGTGACAGCGATACAGCTATTACGCTTATCTTTTGATGTGGTGAGGCTATATTCACACACCTTGGATCCTAACAGAACATGACACTGACATCATTCAAAAAAACTAACAAAGGGCATCCCTGTTCTTTCTTTTCCAGATCATGTTCGAGACGTTCAACACTCCCGCTTTCTATGTCAGCATCCAGGCCGTGCTGTCTCTGTACGCTTCAGGCAGAACCACAGGCATCGTCTTCGACTCCGGGGATGGCGTCTCTCACGTCGTGCCCATCTATGAAGGTCAGGGTCACTGGGCTCGGTGCCTCAAAGATGTGTCGTCAAGTTTCACACATTTCTACCACAGCTGTTTTTGTCATGATCCATTGGCCATTTACAAAGGATGTTGTAAATTACGGTCACCTTAGGATAGTCATTAAACACTGTGCATTTATTTATGTTTCCTTACCTACAGAACTTGATAGACCATGATAACGTCTTTTTGCCCCAGTAGTGATTGCATACTTTAAAAGCTTAGCAGTGTGCATCAACTTGGCGCTAAATCAGACAAAGCAAAGAAAATAAAGCTAAACAAAAAAAAAGCAGGAAAAAGCATAAAGGTACAAATACAAAACAGGCCTTTTTAAATGTGTTAATGGAAGTTTCTGGGTGTTTTGTTTTGGTATTTTACAAAGCAGATCAAAGCATAAAGTGTGCAGATACAAAACAGGCCTTTTTAATGAGATTGTGGAATTTTCTGTTTTGAGTAATTGTAATGTTATCTGTCTATATCCTACTTGTTGGAATAGTAGCACAAGGAAAACTTTACACTTTCACAAACGTAAGCTCAATTACTGGTGTTTTTTTAATTGGAACAGAATACATGTTACGAAAATTATGGTCCGATTTCTATGAAACTGTTACGCAGTGACATTGGTTTGGACGTCTAACACTGTTTGATATCAACAGAAATTTTTGTCACACATTAGAGATATCTCCTTACTTGCAAATAAATACTGCACTTTCTTTTACTGTTTAACCCCCCCCCCCCCCCCATGAAGTGCGCCTTGGTTTAATAGTTTTGCCACGGTGATGTGAAACAATGTATGGTGTGGCTGTGACAGGTTACGCCCTGCGTCACGCCATACAGCGTGTTGACCTGGCCGGCAGAGACCTGACTGCTTACCTGCAGAGGATCCTCACTGAACGGGGATACAGCTTCAAGAACTCGGGTCAGTATCTCTTTCTTTCACCTGTGTGGGGGTACCCACTGCCACGTGTGTGTGTGTTTGCGCGAGTCTGTGTTGATGTCGCTGGTTTTGGTTTCCTTCAAAGTTTCATTTGTTTGTCCTGTTTACTTATCCTCAAGGATTGAAACAGAAATTTTCTGTGCATCCCCCTCCCCATCCCGCCTCCCAAAACTGTCTTTAAAAAAAATCACCTCAGCGAATTCATTTTCATTCTTTTTCGGAATGAAATGCCAAAACGCACAAAGCATATTGGATGTGAATTTTTTTCCTTCATAAAACCTGGGTAAATGGACAAGTAAAAGTGACGAGTATACTGTGCTTAGAAAGTTTATTAGACAAATACACGTAAAAATTGTGGTTTATTTTCCTATAATTATTCTAGATGATAGAACAAATGACTCTCTATCCAAATTAACCCCCTCAAATAATGACATTATTCTGCTCCCCATTGCAGCTGAACGGGAGATCGTGCGGGACATGAAGGAGAAGCTGTGTTACGTGGCGCTGGACTTTGAGCAGGAGCTGGCCAGTGCTGGTCAGTCCAGTGGTGTGGAGAAGAGCTACGAGCTGCCTGACGGTCAGCTGGTCAGTGTGGGCAGTGAGAGGTTCAGGGCGCCAGAGGCTCTCTTCCAGCCCGCCTTCCTCGGTCAGTGGCACTAAGGCTTGTCTGGTTTTTGCCTCCAACCTTCCTTACTGTATGGTCTTCTTATCTTTATATCTCTGCCCATTTCCCTGCCTATCTCTCTGCCAATATATCTGCCAATCTCTCTGCCTATCTCACTACCTTTCTGTCATTGCTTTTCCCTGATGTCTGCCTCTGAATTCTCCTCCTACCCTGTTTCTCTCTCTGAACATCCCTTCGCATTCTCCTGCATTTTCCCTAATGTTTCTTACTGGGTCGTATCCCTTAACCTATCAGATTATGCTATATAAATTTCTTGTTTTCTTTTCCTTTCTCTTTCTGGTTTCCTTGTCTATCCTCCTGTCTTTGCACTTTGGTTCTTTTATCTTCCAGTTATGCTGTAAAGATTTAGGAGGAGCATTCCATCTGTTCATCTCTCTGGTCTGTATTTCTACACCTTACCTCTCCAGTAATAGCAGCTTATATAATCTTTCATTTTGGTTGTATGTACCTGCAAGAGGGATGGGAGAGGGGTGTGTGTCTAATGGAGGGATTGTTGGAGAGGGGGTGGTGGTAATTAGGAGATGGTAGGGTGGGGAATGAAGAGGGGTTTGTGTGAATGTGTGTACGTTTGGCACAGTTGGCTTGTACCACTGATTCAGCCTGGGCCACAACTTTCAACATTAGGAAACAGTGTGCCTGGTCCTGACTGTGATGGTGGTGTGTCTGTGTACAGGAAGTGAGCTAGCGGGGATCCATGAACTGCTGTACAGCAGCATCCAGAAATGTGACTTGGACATCCGTCGTGACCTCTACTCCAACACCGTGCTGTCTGGGGGATCCACCATGTACCCTGGTCAGTGTGTGTGTGTGTGTGTGTGTGTGTGTGTGTGTGTGTGTGCGTGTGTGAGTGTGAGTGTGAATGTGTGTGTGTGTGTGTGTGTGTGTGTGTGTGTGTGTGTGTGTGGTGTGTGTGTGTGTGTGTGTGTGTGTGTAAAACTATATACCAAAATTTCAGCATACAAAAAGAACTATACTGCATTCATCCCTGAACCAAGAGTGGTCCTGGGGCACTGCCCTGATGAAGACAACAGCTGAAGTATGCATCATTCTCAAAGTTTAGGGCATGAAGGTGTCATCTTTTGTACTTAGTATTACTATATACACTAACTGCTCGCTCTCTCTCCTCTCTCTCTCTCTCTCTCTCTCTCTCTCTCTCTCCTCTCTCTCTCTCTCTCTCCTCTCTCTCTCTCTCTCTCTCTCTCTCTCTCTCTCTCTCTCTCTCTCTCTCTCTCTCTAAGGGAGTTGATTGGTTACACATTTCTATAAAAAGTGATCAGCTGAAAAATCAGCAACTTCACAATTCATACAGATCTATTCATGGTGTTTCAAGCTGAAGCTGAAACCATCATTCAAAGCTATGCACATCCATTAAAGCAACTGGCAAACCAAATCTGACATAAATACCTTAACAATCATGTATTCCATTCAGCAAAAAAAGGCCTAATTGACTTTGGATCCTGGCTAACCAGGCATCCAAAACACTACTGACCAATTACTACAAAAGATGAAGAAAAGATAGAACAAATGAAAGAATGGACTAATGTTTAAGGGATATGTGGGATCAGCCATAATTATAATGTTGCCAAAGTATATACACATACAACCAGAGTATGGTTTCTTCATGATGTGCATATAGTAGGCCTAACTATCTTCAAATATTCAAAACAAATGATGCTGACAATCTTTTTTTCTTCTTCTTTTTGTCCAGGTCTGGCTGATCGCATGACCAAAGAGTTGTCGTCCTTGGCCCCAGCTCAGTCAAGGTCAAGGTGATTGCTCCGGCAAGAGCGGAAGTACTCTGTGTGGATTGGCGGCTCCATCCTGGCCTCTCTGTCCACCTTCCAGCAGATGTGGATCTCTAAGCAGGAGTATGACGAGTGTGGACCCGCCATTGTGCATAGGAAATGTTTCTGAGCTTGTTCTGGAAATCTGCATTGTATAGAGACTTTTGAATGGTGATTGAAATGGTGATGTTGTGGTGTGTTGTGTGGTTTGTGTGTGTACATATTATTTGAGCGCATGATATGTGGCACTGAGTTAGAAAGAGAGAGAGAAGAATTGAATCAGTGTTTGTGTTAATGATTAAAAACAATCCAAATCTGGATCGCACTTTCAAAATCTGCTGTTTCAATACCAACATCAACAACAAGAAACGTGTTTGCATCATTGTGCAAAGCTGTGACTATGTTCTTGATCACTTTGCTGTCTGATATCGTCCAAACTCTATAAGAGGAACAGAATAAACAGCTAGTGAAACCATGGACAAGTAGGTATAGATCCCTGATATATCTGAGAGAGATCTTCAAACAAGACTGTGATAAGTGTGGTCATGTCCGAAGCTCACCCGGAAAAATTTTCAAATTCTCTTTATGCTATCAGACAGGATAAACTGAGGAACAGGTGTGAGGAGAGAGAGAAAGAGAATTAGAGGTGGGATGGAGGAAGATGAGAAGTTCACGAGATCTCCATTGGTGTCAGATAAATCATATTCTGTTAAACCTGAACAAGTAATTATTTTTCAAGCAGTCCAATTTTAATGACTTTTAGCTTGAAATAGTCTATAGTGATTACAACACATAATCTTTGGAGTGCTATTCCAGGAAGATACACACAAAAACCACCCCATAACATTGCAGTTTTTTGTGTTTGTATATATATATATGATATTGATTTTTTACGAGAGAGAGAGAGAGAGAGAGAGAGAGAAGAGAGAGAGAGAGAGAGAGAGAGAGAGAGAGAGAGAGAGAGAGAGAGAGCTGTTTTTGCAACAGCCCTTTTTTCCGGGGGGGGGGGGACGGGGGGCCAGGGAGACAGGGGATTTTGAAGTCTTGTCAAATTACATTTGTTTTTGTCATTTTGCCATGTTGATACACGCGGGCGTGTCATTTTTTCATTTTGCAGCTGATGTTTCTATCTGTTTACACGAGAGACGATTTGTTCTTTTGAAAATGATCAATAAAGCTGTTTACATTACAACCGCTGTTTCCTGTCCTGATTGAGTCAGCTGTGCCATTGTCTGAATGTCCTTCACTTGTCCTTTTTGTTACTGAAGTCACACTCGCATACACACACACACACACACACACACACACACAACACACACACACACACACGCGCGCGCGCAGCGCGCACGCACGCACGCACGCACGCACACACGCACAGCACGCACGCACGCAAGCACACGCACGCACGCACGCACACACACACGCACGCACGCAACGCACGCACGCACACGCACGCACGCACACACGCATGTACACCACGGACACACACACACACACATAGCCTACACACATCACAGAATGAAAATATGAACCGAGGTCCCGTGTGCAAACGCACGCAGAACATCTTGCGCACATGTTAAAGCCTTGACTTCTTTTCGGAAGAGTATGCCATTGTGTGGCGGTAGGAACGGATTACAAAATTTGAATAAAAACCCGCATGCACACTGGTGTCGTTTATAGAAACAATCCCTAGAGTTGGAATGCAGCTACCTTCGTTGTGGGCAAAAAACGGTGGCATACGCCAAATGTCACCTTTGGTGAATCTCGGAACTGTAGTTTAGGAACGAAGAAAACCCCATGGATATTGATGTATAGGTAATGATGTATGGCTAATGATCTTTATGGGAATACAGGATTATATCGGTGAGACACAGGAAAAGGTTCTTTAATGAGCTACCATACCTGCTAGCATCTTCCTGTATAGAAGTAAAGCATGGACAGTGACAGTGGCTTTAGAAAGAAGCCCATCCAAGTGTTGATCATGAGATGTTATCGCAAGGATGCTGAGTCTAGACTCCTTGACCAGACACCCAACAAACCAGTGCAAGCAAACCATGAGACAGCAAACCAGTCCACACATGCAAAGATCTGCTGACTTCAGTCAAGAAAACCAAACTCGGCATACATTTGTATGGCCTCGTTACAAGATCCAGTGGCCTGGCCTAAACTGTGCCGGGGGAAACCTTTGAGGGGGGGGGGGGGGGCAGATAAAGAGGTAGACAGAAAAAAGATCGGTGGACGGACATGGCAGAATGGAGAAGGAAACCATTTTCAGAGACCCAGGCTTTGGCACACAATCAGGATTCGTGGAGGAATTTAGTCAACTGTTCTTCAGTGCTGTGTCCCAACGACCCCAACGGATATGAGAAGGAGAGAAAACGAAAAAGAGGAATACGTTGTCAAATGCATTTCTCTTGCATTTGGCAAACAAAACAAAGCATAAAAAGCAAGCAAACACAAAAACAACACAAATAACAAACAAACAAAAACATTTAACTAACTAAACTGTACTTCTAAATGTTTGGAGCGGGTAATAACATCAATTACGTTATATTTCAGGAGGAAAAAATCTTGATTATCTGACCGTTAGGCTGTTAAATATCATGATTTTGTGCCAGAAACGCAAACTTTTAGTTTCTATTTGATACAGTACAGCAGTAAAGAGTCCAGTGGCCTTTGCATTCCTGTTTTTGATCATGAAGTATAATTGTATGTTGTTGTTGGTGCGCGTTTCCCAGTTTAAACACCTTGAGATCACAGAACATACACTATTCTCTTTCATCCTACCTGGGAATCACTCTGAGATTAAAAGTAAAACTATGTGAGAAGTTTATGTGTGTGACTCTTTTCAAGTGCCTCGTCACTTAGGTAGCCATATTTCGACTTCAGACGATTTTTTCTCATTGAAAGGAGGGTGCAGGTTGTTAGGCTAAGAGCTTGTCATGGCTGAAGACAATTAAATCTCAACATGACAGATCCAACTGCTGTGGTGGCAGCAGTCTGTACTTTGGGTCCGGAAGGTCACAGGCTCAAATCTCTTAAAAGTCATTGGGATTTTTTGGATTCTGCCGGTTCCTACACAGAGCGAGCTTACCCTGGGTTCATTGGGAAGTCAGGGACCACGCTGTCAAGCTTCATCCACTTCATGATTGCAATTTTAGGAGTGTTGCTCAAATCCCCTTACCAACACTGCAGGTGTCTATCTCTCAAGCCCGGTTGACACCAGGATACATTATGAAGAAGCGTGGAGTATATTCCTGTCAAGCAATCTCAAAGCACATGCACTTCCATAGTAGCGTCATCTCTCAACAATATCATCATTGATCATACTGCCATAAAAATGTCTCTGATTCGATGGCTCTAGCTGCCCTGGTCTCATGGTGACCTCAGTTTTGGTTTCTGCTACATTTCTGTGCCTTAGGGAGTTTATGTCGAAGCCACTGGGGTTGAGGTTTTCGGGAGAAGGTCGTTGGAGGGACGTTGTAGTTGTCACCATCTCGGGTAGGCATGTTACTAGGTCTGGACTTCACGACTGAGCAAGTACTGTCGTCAGTGTGGGCTTAGTAGATGTCCTGTGTATGTCAGCTCAGAGCAGGCACCACTGGAACACCACCAAAGGGACCCAGCAGTAGTACAGGCCCTTTCAATTGGTGTCCTCGCTGCAGCCTGACAGTGATAGGCTCCATGTGGACTTCTGACCCTGATGAATGCAACATAATGAATCTGGGTATGGTTGGGGCGGAGAGATTGAAGTCAGTGGAGTGGGAACAGTAGGAGAGGAAGATAGAGAAGATTAAGGCAGCCAAAAAAATTCACATAATACTCTACGACATAACAACATTTTGCTGTAGACCTTGGCACTTAGCTTACTTCAATTACTGACAAAACTTTTGGCCTGGGCAATATATACTATAGGCCTGGTTGTATCATTTGCTTACAGGAAGGCACAAAGTGGCATGATTTGTTAACGTGGCAAAGCCAAACAGCTTTCGAAAGCAAAGGGGACTTTCAGTTAGTAGACATTTTCATGATTCGACGAATTTTGTCAAGTACATATTGCTTCACGAGTTTAGACCACAGTGCATGCATTCACACAGACCCGAAAGGTCTTTCTGTAACTGAAAAATGCACAAACCACTTTTTCTGAATGTGAACAAACATTAATCATTTGAATAATATTATAGATACCTGACCCGTAACAAAAATGATGTTTTTTCAAATCCAGATTGATTACCGCCTAACATATGATGTTATGACTTTTGTAGAAATTCCCCATAATTCTGAAAAAATGACAGAAAATAATCCGAAGGACTTTCGGAGGAGTGGAGTCAGTTCTTAAGTTAACTCCAGGGGAAAAAATCCTCTCCAACAGATGCCTCAATGGTGACTGGAACTCGGGGTGTCAAATCGCAAGGGCAACACTCTAGCCACAGAGCCATCTCGCTCCCCACCACCCTCATCCTCACCCCCTAGCTGTTTAAAAAGATCCCTCTCTAGTTGTCACACAACAGCTTTACTTTTTTGTTTGTACAGAGGTTTGAAAAGCCAACATTCCAGCTTTAAAACTTTTCAAAATCAGAACTTTGATGAATAATTAAACAAAGAATGAAATGAGCAATGGCAGTTATAAGCTTTTCATTGCAGATTACGTCTGCTTTTTTGTGTGCTTTCCGTATTCTGATAATGCCTATTGCTTTGATGATGAATTTCATTTCGACCTTTTTCAATATCAGCATAAACAGAAAACTTGCACATTATAGAACATTTCAGGACTCTTACCTATTATTTTCTTCATCAGAAGTAGTGCTTGGATATAATGATAAGAGCTGTACACATCACCAGCACACACGCACACACACCACACACAACACCACACACACACCACACACACACCACACACACACACGCGCGCACGCACACATACCCGTGTGACAGTGTAGTCACATCACACTGATTGTAACAGCAGCACATTCTAATTTCTGGCATTTTCCTAAATGTAGATTTAATCTTTTTTCTTTTTTTTTGGGGGGGGGGGGGGCAAAATATTTCTATATGGTTTGCAATGATATACACCCAAACAACTCATATGCTAAAGTTAACACAATGAATCATGTATGCCATACTAAGTTCCAGTATTCTGGGTGGATACCCTGATAATAGTACTTGCCATATACAGTCACAACTTACTACAATAATTATATACAAGCTATACCTATGGAGGCTAATTTAAGGTACTGAGTGACTGTCCTTGACAGAACTGGGGCGACTGACATATCAACGTCTACGTAAAACTACTCTGTTAAAGAACACACTGGAAGCTCGCAAACACCCATGTAGGCACTCTTACACTATGACATATGTGTATGCGCTTGCATGTTGCGTGCATGTTACACACACACACACCACACACACACACACACACACACACAGAGGGAGAGAGAGAGAGAGAGAGAGAGAGAGAGAGAGGAGAGAGAGAGAGAGGAGAGAGAGAGAGAGAGAGAGAGAGAGAGAGAGAGAGAGAGAGAGAGAGAGGAGAGAGAGAGAGGAGAGAGAGAGAGAGAGAGAGAGAGAGAAGAGAGAGAGAGAAGAGAGAGGAGAGAGGAGAGAGAGAGAGAGAGAGAGAAGAGAGGAGAGAGGAGAGAGAGAGAGAGAGAGAGAGAGAGAGAGAGGAGAGAGAGAGAGGGTGAATAATGAATGAATGAATAATTTTTATTTTCCAAAGTAAGTATTCACACACTTTTTTCATCTGGCCATTGCCCTGATTAGGGAATAGCACCCCCCCCCCCCAAGACAACCCCCCCCCTAAGTTAAGTTAAAGTCTGTCCCGAGCCTAAGGCTCATCAGGCCGGTGCTTATCCCGGTTTCTGTGGCGTTAAGCGACTGAGAGTCATAGACTCCCCCCTGGGTGGGACGCCAGTCTTTCGCAGGGTTAACCCCAGACACAAGGTTGGTACCCTTTTACACCTGGGTGGGGTGAGAAAATAGCCGTAAAGTGCCTTTTCCAAAGGCACAACGCCATAGTCGAAAGCTGGGATCGAACCGCAACCTTTAGATTACGAGTCCAACGCCCTAACCACTAGAGTACAGGGGCGGCTCCCCTCCCCCCCCTTCTCCCCCAAAATCCAAACAAATAACAAAATATAACAAAACAAAATCAAAACCACCATCACCAAGAATAAATGATCAGCCTATGACTTAAAAAGGGATATATATATATATATATATATATATATATATATATATATATATATATATATATATATATATATAATATATATTCAACAAACGCACAATCCCCACTAAATGCATTGACAATCATTTACACAAAAGAGATAGATATATATTCAACAAACGCCACATCATTAACTGACGCGAACCTTATAGTAAGTGAATCAAATAGACTAAAACTGAGAGAAGACAGCAGAGAAGAGAGCAACCCAACCAAAACGAAATACAAACGTATCAAACATTTTAACATATTGAAAACAACAACTTTAAAACAATATTATGAAGAAAAAGGAAAAACTAACAAAAAAACTAACAGCAAAGAAACATTTGAGAGAGAGAGGAGAGAGAGAGAGAGAGAGAGGAGAGAGACAGAGACAGAGACAGAGAGACAGAGACAGATACAGAGACAGAGACAGAGCCAAGAGAGAGGAGGAGGAGGGGGGGGGGGTTAAAGGTAGTCTGGCTAGACTGCATTTACGATCATATACTGTAATCCACCAGGACGGTATTTTTATCACCTTTGCTCTGAGTCACAGTAAAACTGAGTGAGAGTGTGACAGTCACCTTGGTCAATCAGATACTATTTTTTATCCTCGGGAATCACCTTTTCCATACAGGGTGGTGGCTCTTTTCTTCCAGGAAATGGAGTTACCTGCCTATAAATATTGGAAGGTCTGCTGGATCGAAGCAGACCACAACGAAGCAAAGGAAGAACTCTCACCACTTCTTCAGTACTTGATCGCAGTTTTTGTTTTAGAGCAAGACTCCACTCAACACTATCAACAGTACTCTCTACTACCAGGGAAACCAAAGAGGTGATTTCAAGTTGTATTTTCACGGTAAGTCTGTTGATATTTGAAAAAAAAAATGTTGTCAACTGCGATTTTAAAGTAAAAACTAAATACCAGTAAAATGTGGAAGCAAGGTGGGCTGAAAATTAATGTTAAACCTGTAAATTTGATTTAATAAACCAGAGCTGACTTCCTGTTATGCTGGCATTTATCATCCAAAGAGGACAATACATGCAGCAGACAAATGCTGCGTCTCTTTTTTTTGTGTGTGTATTTCATTATGAATGTACACATACAAACACC
>CM060318.1:72569002-72576502 GCA_030674155.1 Stramonita haemastoma
CTCTCTCTCTCTCACACACACACACACACACACACACACACACACACACACACACACACACACACACACACACACACACACACTGACCAGGGTACATGGTGGATCCCCCAGACAGCACGGTGTTGGAGTAGAGGTCACGACGGATGTCCACGTCACATTTCTGGATGCTGCTGTACAGCAGTTCATGGATCCCCGCTAGCTCACTTCCTGTACACATACACACCACCATCACAGTCAGGACCAGGCACACTGTTTCCTAATGGTAAAAACTGCGGCTGATGTTGAATCAGTAGCACTCACCCACTGTGGCAAATGTACACATATTTTGCTCAAACCCCTCACACCCCACCAGCCCCCTTGTTAACTCTCGACCCCTCCCCCCCCCCATTATCCCCACCCATTCCCCCATTTGCCACCCCCACATCCCCACTCCACACATACCCAGCCAAAATGTAAGATTACATAAGCTGCTGTTGCTTGTAGAGATGAAATGTAGAATAGAAATAATGGTGACCAGAGACCAGAAAGATAAAAAGAAGAAATGCATCCTCCTACGTCCTTACAGCAAGACTGGAAGAAAAGAGAACCAAAGAGCAAAGATAGGATGACAGACAAGGAGACTAGAACGAAAGAGGAAAAGAAAACACATGAGAATCAAGTAACAACTCAGCATAACCTGATAGGTAGTTTAGTGACACGCTCCAATGAGACACATTAGGGAAAAGGCAGTAGAATGCAAAAAAAAAATTCTAAAAGAGAAGCCTGTGTCAACTGACCAAAACACAACAGGGCTGGGACAGAATTCGGGGTCAGTCATCAGAGAAAGCAACGACAGAAAGACAGAGAGATTGGCAGAGACATAGGCAGAGAGATAGGCAGAGCAATAGGCAGAGAGATAGAGATTAGAAGACCAGAGAGTAAGGGAGGATCGAGGCAAAAAGAAAAATCCGCAGTGCCACTGACCGAGGAAGGCGGGCTGGAAGAGAGCCTCTGGAGCCCTGAACCTCTCACTGCCCACACTGACCAGCTGACCGTCAGGCAGCTCGTAGCTCTTCTCCACAGCACAGGACTGACCAGCATTGGCCAGCTCCTGCTCAAAGTCCAGCGCCACGTAACACAGCTTCTCCTTCATGTCCCGCACGATCTCCCGTTCAGCTGCAATGGGGAGCAGAATGGGTTGGGGACTGGAGAGAAGTCTGGGTGATGTTTCTATCTGCTGATTGTTGTTGGTGAATATAGACCTCTAAAATTCTTTGTATGTGCACTATTGATAGTATGGATCAACATATTGTTTACCGTTGTTGATTCCTGTATTCACCTTAACTGGGAACAAAACCTACTTCTGCAGTGTCTTGGAGATTACTTACTGTTTGACACTATTTACAAAACAGTTTAAAATCTCAAAAATAAAACTAAACATTACAAATATTTTTGTATAGCAATGTTTGTCTCAGACTTAGAAAAAGACTAACTGGTGTAACTATCTGTTTTATCTTATGAGTTGTTTGTCAAAGGGAATCAAATGTTCAGGTACACAAATCAAATATGATAAAACATTAATGACCAGCTGATGGTAAAATCTCATACCTGAGGTCCAAGTTCACACACACACACACACACACACACACACACACACACACACACACACACACACACACACTCTGATACTGACCTGAGTCCTTGAAGCTGTATCCCCGTTCAGTGAGGATCCTCTGCAGGTAAGCAGTCAGGTCTCTGCCGGCCAGGTCCACACGCTGTACGGCGTGAGGCAGGGCGTAACCTGTCACAGCCACACATTCTGTCAGCAACACGGAAATAACGGCCACATGTTTTCCAATGGGAAGAAAACATGAAATTAGGAAATTAAATTCCTACACAGAAACTGTCTAAAGAGATTTTGAAATATCTTCTTCTTTGTTGCGATTTCAACTATGATGGCTTCATTATCGAGATTCCATTTTTGGAAAAAATACCTTTACTTCTTGAAATTGTCAAAACATGAGAAATATTTATTCTTTTCGGTGACCCAAGAAATGTACTTTTCTAACTTCTGATTAGTTAAACAGTAACATAGTTCTTCCCATTTTTGAAGAAATCTGTTTTACTTATTGCAGATTCAAAGGGGGAGAACAAAACCTCTTTGCAACAGAAGATGCCCAAGAAACTCATCTTCTAATCTATGTACAATCACAAAGATGGGTGGTGAGGCACCAAGTCCAGTGACCCTGACCTTCATAGATGGGCACGACGTGAGAGACGCCATCCCCGGAGTCGAAGACGATGCCTGTGGTTCTGCCTGAAGCGTACAGAGACAGCACGGCCTGGATGCTGACATAGAAAGCGGGAGTGTTGAACGTCTCAAACATGATCTGGAAAAGAACAGAACAGTGAGGACCCTTCTGAATTTGTTGGAATGATGTCAGTGTCATGTTCTCTTAGGATGAAAGCGTGTGAATATGGTCTCATTACGTCAAAAGTTAAGCGTGATAGCTGCGTAAGTGGCACTTGTTCTAAACACTCAGTATTGATAAAACAATATGCATAAAGCTTTCATTTTCTGACTGTTATATTGCACAGAAAGGACGATCAACTGGCATAGTTGAAAACGCTAGCAAAGTTTTCATAGCCGTTTCTTTTTATCCATAAAAGAAATATTTTGGACTCAACTTTTAACCGTTTTGTTCACAAAGCCATTACCACTTGTTTGTTCTGATCACACTGCAACTTGTTTGAAAAACAAATGTCTACTAATACAGAATTATGACACTATACAGTGGAATATCTGAATGGACCAGAGAGTTTAAATAAACAGACAAACCCCCACTCCCCTTGTTGGGAGCATTCTTCCATTTCATTTTTTTGGCCTGATAAGAACTTCAGAGCATGACTTCAAATAAAAATTGAAAAAAAGATCACAGATAAACAAAAACGAAAACTGAAAAACCCACCTGCGTCATTTTCTCGCGGTTGACTTTGGGGTTGAGGGGAGCCTCTGTCAGCAGGAGCGGGTGTTCCTCAGGGGCCACCCTCAGCTCGTTGTAGAAGGTGTGGTGCCAGATGCGCTCCATGTCGTCCCAGTTGCTGACGATGCCGTGTTCCACAGGGTACTGCAAGGACAGCATGCCCCTCTTGCTCTGGGCTTCGTCCCCCACGTAGCACTCTTTCAGGCCCATCCCCACCATCACGTTCTGCACACAGCCACCAGTCAACCTTCACAACAAAACCAAACGTTTTACACCTTCAACATAACAACACAACAATTCCCATCCTCTCCACTTCTGATTACCTGATGTTGGTAGTTTGTCTTTCAACATTACTGTGGTGGTGTCAGCACTTACCTCCCCCTACGAATACAGTTAGAATTTAACTACACTAGCCTGTCTCTATGTGTTTTCTTTTTGTGTTTCTGAACTAGTGAAATATTGATAATTATTAGATACTGCTGTTTGTTTGGGAAACCTTGCTGACATTCACACTTTTCCATGTACTCAAAACCTATATGTGAGAGAGACTAGGTATATTCGTGAGTGAGGTGTATGCATCACAGCAGTATGCAGCTTTATCTGGGTGAAAAGAATCCTGTGCTGACTGTGTACCATCTGTGACAGAAACTACACTGGCACATATTGTAGTTTACCTGTATAGGAAAGGCATACTCCCGTATCTTATACCACTTATTCACCAAAACAAAATCGTCAATTTTGTCCTTTCACACACACACACACACACACACACACACACACACACACACACACACTCACACACACACACCTGATACTTGGGTCTGCCCACAAGAGCAGGGAAGACAGCCCGCGGAGCGTCATCCCCAGCAAAGCCAGCCTTGCACATGCCCGAGCCGTTGTCAACCACCAGGGCCGTCAGGTCGTCGTTGTAGTTGTTGAAACTCATCTTCACAGTCTTGTCTTCGCTTTGTGTCTGCAACAGAATGATCACTATAAATATTTTTATTTTTATTTTTGACATAATTATCGCTATTCATATGCCTACAATAGTTCATGTTATGACTAGTAGAAGCTGAGGTGTTTGTATGCATACACAGTACTCAAATATATCTAGAAAGAGACCAAACATTTATCTGCCATATGCATTGTCCTTTTTCGATAATGAAAACAAACATAACAGGAAATTGGTTCTAGTCTACTTAACAAAAAAAGCAGGTTTACATTTCAGTCCAACTTTATGCCTTGTTTTACTGGGTTTTTTTGGTTTTCACTTTTAAAAAATGATGGTTGACTACATTTTTTTCAAATATCTATAAACTTACCTTTCAAATGCAACTTGAAATCTTTTCTTTCACCTGTGTGGTAGCTGGTAATCAGAAAGTTTGATAACGCTGGTTGTGATACTGCTCTAGAGCAAAAACAGTGATACAGTAGAAAGGAGAACTCTTCCTTCGGGTTTCTTGTCATCTGCTCTGATCGAGCAGGCGTTCAGTATTTATAGGCAGGTAACTCCACAGCTTGGAAGCCCTGAGCCACCACCCTGTATGAGAAAGGTGATTCCCGAGGATAAAAATAGTATCTGATTGACCCAGGTGACTGCCGCACTCTTGCTCAGGTACACCGTGACTCAGAGAATAGGCGACACTAGCACTGGAGGATTAAAGCATATCAGCAACTCCTGTCAGCTCAGCCTTTTTTAATACCCCTCCTCTTGTGTGTGTGTGTGTGTGTGTGTGTGTGTGTGTGTGTGTGTGTGTGTGTGTGTGTGTGTGTGTGTGTGTGTGTGTGTGTTCGTTTTATGGTCTATCGACTAAAAAGTGATTTTAAACAATAGTGTGTGTGTGTGTGGGTGTGTGTGTGTGTGTGTGTGTGTGTGTGTGTGTGTGTGTGTGTGTGTGTGTGTGTGTGCACGCCTATGTGCATGTGTGTGTGTGTGTGTGTGTGTGTGTGTGTGTGTGTGTGTGTGTGTGTGTGTGTGTGTGTGTGTGTGTGTGTGTGTGTGTGTGTGTGCGCGCGCGCCCACGCATGATTGAGGTAGGTTTGTCTGCTCGTGTTTGTGCGGGAGTGTTCTTTCTAGAGTAGTCAGTGTAGACGTTGATATGATTTCTATACCCTTGACCTGTCAAGGGGATCCTCAGTGCCAACATTTACAATATGTCAATAACAAGTGCCTGTGGTGTGTACATGGTTTGTAGGCCAACATCATAGCTGTGACTGTATTTGGCAAAGATCCGTATAGGTATACCCACCCAGAGAACTACAACTAAACATGGTATTAATATTCACTGAGCTATAGGCACTAATGTTAGCTGATGACAGTGCTGTGTATTTCAGTTAGTTTAGAAACTCTTCTTTTTTTTTTGGGGGGGGGGGAGGGGGGGTTGACACCTACTGCCAGAAAAGTAACAATTGAAAATCAAAAGGAAAAAAAAGCCTGAAAAACCATCCAGAAACTGCAACAATTTTACAGAACAAAGCAAATGTGTGCACTTTATTGCCTTTGAGTACTGTACCAGCATTGTGAGTGTGGCTTTTTATTGTTATTTATTTATCTATTTATTGATTGATTCTCTTATATCGAGGATAATGGAATAAGCACTCATATGCTTTTTTTTTTTACATCCAGTGCCCATGTGTATGCAGTTTTGTCAATCTTGTCATTTGTTCCCACCGGCACACGATGGCCTATTCTTTATGATGGCCTATTCTTAGAAAAGCAAAGTAGAAAAGGATTTAAGGTGTGTGCAAGATGTTCTGTATGCGTTCCCATACCTGGGTTTCTAGTCTCATCCAAGGACTCTTGAGGGAAGTGGAGTCAGCATTCTGTGTGTGTGTGTGTGTGTGTGTGTGTGTGTGTGTGTGTGTTGTGTGTGTGTGTACCCTCTTCAGAGAGTGACTAATCAAGTTCGTGGTACTTGCATATAAACAGGTTTTGATGAATCAAGAACTTGGGTTCTAAGCCTGTTCCTGTCTTCAGACATTAACTAAAGCTTGTGGTACAAACATGTAAAAAGTTGTTGTTTTATCAATAACATTTGTTGTAAGAGTAGAGGAAAAAACAAGCAAGTTCCAGAGTAGAAAAAAGTAGGCCTAGTTTAAAATAATTCAAAACATGCATGAAACTCTTTACAAGCGATTTTTTTCAGTGGTTTTCTTTGATGCTAGAAAATGTTGTTAAAAACAATTTAACATCAGTATGCTGTAAATGGGTACCTGCCCTCTTTAGGGTCAGGAAAGGTAAAGCAGCGAGGGAGAGGAGATGGGTGCTGCCCTCAAGTGCTGGCCCCTAGAGAAGCTGAGGTCTTCGATGCCTCGCTCCCCTATCACCACATAGGTTATGGGACTCCTTTACCTTTACCTTTTTTAGGCTGAAAAGCTGTATCATTACTTTTTTTCAGTGGTTTTCTTTTCCTGTTTTCTCTGTTTTGGGGGGAGGGGATACTTTGTTAACAAGGGGGTGGGGTGAGATGGAGTGTTTGGTTTTATCGTTGTTTATAACTAAGAAACATTTCGCCTCACCTACCATACAGTGACAACGCTAGAAATGTCATCAGGTATAACTCTGGCCAAAACCATACTTGTGTGTGTTATTGATGTAGGCCAGGAGTCAAAGCCTACATGAAAAATTAATGTCCTTATGCCTTGAAAAGTTGTATTAGGTTGTCTTTAGTCATGACACCCTCTTAGTCTAACAACCTTTACTCTCCATTACAGGAGAAAAAATCCTTTAGAGCATGGCTGCCTATACGGCGAAATATTTGAACACAGCCATACACGTATACTTTTCATCCAGTGTGTGCTTGCAATCTGACAGTGATTCGCATGAACGATGATCGTATCTATATTTGTACATTATTTTAAGTCACGGCAGATTTCCCTGCGTGAAAGTCCGGCTGTTCTCTCTGGGTAGAGTGCGACACCACAAGAGCAATGCCGACCATTATTTTATTTTCCTGTGTGCATTTGTAAATGTTTCCCTATTAGAGCAGCTTTTTTTTTACGGAACTTTGCCACGGAAAACTATCTTGTTGCCGTGGGTTCTTTTGCTTTTGCATGCTGAATGCGTGTCGCACATGGGACCTAAGTTTATAGTCTCAGTAGGCATCCGTCAGTCTCGGAAGACTATGGAGTTGCGCTCTAGTCTTTAGAGCGCAAAGCCTGGGTAAGTAAGTATGGAGGGCAAGCTATTACCCATGCAGCAGACCCCCCCCCCCCCCCCCGCCCCCTCTCTCCACGCCACTGGAATGATCCATTGGAAAGGCAATGACAGATACGAATGGTTCCAGTACCGTCGCAGGAGCCACCAGAACATTGCCATATACAGCCCCGAACCGCCCTGGGACTCCAACTCCCCGATTTTTTCTCAGGGATTGTGTCTAAACACGACACCTGTATGCATGCTGTTTATATATACACACACACACACACACACACACACACACACACACACACACACACACACACACACACATATATATATATATATATATATATATATATATATATATATATATATATATATATATAATATATACAT
>CM060318.1:72581502-72585674 GCA_030674155.1 Stramonita haemastoma
ACGAAAAAGAGCAAAGATAGGATGACAGACAAGGAGACCAGAAAGAAAGAGGAAAAGAAAACACAAGAGAATCAAGTAACAACTCAGCATAACCTGATAGGTAGTTTAATGACACCCTCCAATGAGACACATTAGGGTAAAGGCAGGAGAATGCAAAAAAAAAAAATTCTAAAAGAGAAGCCTGTGTCAACTGACCAAAACACAACAGGGCTGGGACAGAATTTGGGGTCAGACATCAGAGAGAGGCAACGACAGAAAGACAGAGAGATTGGCAGAGAAATAGGCAGAGAGATTAATAGAGAAATAGGCAGAGACATAGGCAGAGAGATAGGCAGAGCAATAGGCAGAGAGATAGAGATTAGAAGACCAGAGAGTAAGGGAGGCTCGAGGTAAAAAGAAAAATCCAAAGTGCCACTGACCGAGGAAGGCGGGCTGGAAGAGGGCCTCTGGAGCCCTGAACCTCTCACTGCCCACACTGACCAGCTGACCGTCAGGCAGCTCGTAGCTCTTCTCCACACCACAGGACTGACCAGCACTGGCCAGCTCCTGCTCAAAGTCCAGCGCCACGTAACACAGCTTCTCCTTCATGTCCCGCACGATCTCCCGTTCAGCTGCAATGGGGAGCAGAATGGGTTGGGGACTGGAGAGAAGACTGGGTGATGTTTCTATCTGCTGATTGTTGTTGGCGAATATAGAGTGCTAACATTCTTTGTATGTGTGTTTTGATAGTATGGGTCAATATATTGTTTACACTGTTGTTGATTCATATATTTAGTTTTATTCAAAAACAAAACCAACTGCATCAGTATCTTAAAGATTACTCACAGCTTGGCACTTTTTATAAACAATTTATAAACTCAGAAATATAACCAAACACTATAGATTTTTGAAAACATCAATGCTTGTCTCAGCCTTAGAAAAAGACTAACTGGTGAAACTATTATGTGTTTTATCACTAAAGTTGTTTGTCAAAGGAAAGATATGTTCAGGTATACAAATCAAATCCAGTACTAGCAAAACAATAATGACCAGCTCACGGCAAAATCTCACATCTGCGGTCCAAGTTTACACACACAACACACACACACACACACACACACACACACACACACACACACACACACACTGATACTGACCCGAGTCCTTGAAGCTGTATCCCCGTTCAGTGAGGATCCTCTGCAGGTAAGCAGTCAGGTCTCTGCCGGCCAGGTCAACACGCTGTACGGCGTGAGGCAGGGCGTAACCTGTCACAGCCACACATTCTGTCAGCAACACGGAAAGAACAGCCACACGTTTTCCACTGACAATAATACGTGAAATTATGAAATTAAATTCCTACACAGAAACTGTCTAAAAAGATTTTGAAATATCTTCTTCTTTGTTGTGATTTCAGCTATGATGGCTTCATTATCGAGATTCCATTTCTTGAAAAATACCTATACTTTTTGAAACTGTCAAAACGCGAGAAATGTGTATTCTTTTCGGTGACCCAAGAAACGTACTTTTCTAACTTCTGATTGGTCAAACAGTAACATAGTTCTTCCCCTTGTTGAAGAAATCTGTTTTACCTAGGCCCTATTGCAGACAATTTTCATTCAAAGGGAGAGAACAAAACCTCTTTGCAATAGAAGTTGCCCCAGAAACTCTTTATCTTCATAATCTATGACCAATCACAAAGATGGGTGGTGAGGCACCAAGCCCAGTGACCCTGACCTTCATAGATGGGCACGACGTGAGAGACGCCATCCCCGGAGTCGAAGACGATGCCTGTGGTTCTGCCCGAAGCGTACAGAGACAGCACGGCCTGGATGCTGACATAGAAAGCGGGAGTGTTGAACGTCTCGAACATGATCTGGAAAAAGAACAGAACAGGGATGCCCTTTGTTAGTTTTTTTGAATGATGTCAGTATTATTTACTGTTAGTATTCAAAGTCTGTGAATATCGCGTTACTTTGTCAAAAGATAAGCATGATATCTGTATAATTGTCACTCGTTGTAAAACTCAGTACTGACAAAACAATATGCATGAACCTTTCATTTTCTGATTGTTATATTCCACAGAAAGGACGATCAACTGGCATGGTTGAAAACGTTGGCAAAGTTTTCAAAGCCATTTCTTTTTATCCACAAAAGAAATATTTTGGACTCAACTTTTAACAGTCTTGTTCACAAATTCATTACCACTTGTTTGTTTTTATCACACCTGCAACTTGTTTGAATAACAAATGTCTACTAATACAGAATTAGGACACTATACAGCCGATTATCTGAATGGACCAGAGAATTTAAATAAGCATACAAACCCCCGTTCCCCTTGTTAGAAGCATTCTTCAATTTCAAAATATTTGGCCTGATCAGAACTTCATAGCAAGACTTCAAATAAAAAAAGATCACAGATAAACAGAAAACTAAAACTGAAAACCTACCTGCGTCATTTTCTCGCGGTTGACTTTGGGGTTGAGGGGAGCCTCTGTCAGCAGGAGCGGGTGTTCCTCAGGGGCCACCCTCAGCTCGTTGTAGAAGGTGTGGTGCCAGATGCGCTCCATGTCGTCCCAGTTGCTGACGATGCCGTGTTCCACAGGGTACTGCAAGGACAGCATGCCCCTCTTGCTCTGGGCTTCGTCCCCCACGTAGCACTCTTTCAGGCCCATCCCCACCATCACGTTCTGCACACAGCCACCAGTCAACGTTCACAACAAAACCAGGCGTTTTACACCTTCAAAATAACAACACAACAATTCCCATCCTCTCTATTTCTGATTACCTGATGATGGTAGTTTGTCTTTCAGCATTGCTGTGGTGGTGTCAATACTTACCTCCCCCTACGAATACAGTTAGAATTTAACTACACTAGCCTACCTCTATGTGTTTTCTTTTTGTGTTTCTGAACTAGTGAAATATTGATAATCATTAGATACTGCTGTTTGTTTGGGAAACCTTGCTGACATTTACACTTTTCCATGTACAAAACCTATATGTGAGAGAGACTTGGTATAGTCGTGAGTGAGGTGTATGCATCACAACGGTATGCAGCTTCATCTGGGTGAAAAGAATCCTGCGCTGAATGTGTACCATCTGTGTCAGAAACTACACTGGCACATGCTTTAGTTTACCTGTATAGGAAAGACAAACACCCGTATTGTATGCCACTTATTCACACACAAAAAATCGTCAATGTTGTCCTTACAACACACACACACACACACACACACACACACACAACACACACACACACACACACACACACACCTGATACTTGGGTCTGCCCACAAGAGCAGGGAAAACAGCCCGAGGAGCGTCATCCCCAGCAAGCCAGCCTTGCACATGCCCGAGCCGTTGTCAACCACCAAGGCCGCCACGTCGTCGTTGTAGTTGTTGAAACTCATCTTCACAGTCTTGTCTTTGCTTTGTGTCTGCAACAGAATGATCACTATAAATATTTTTATTTTTATTTTTCACATAATTATCGCTATTCATATGCCTACAATAGTTCATGTTATGACTAGTAGAAGCTGAGGTGTTTGTATGCATACACAGTACTCAAATATATCTAGAAAGAGACCAAACATTTTATCTGCCATATGCATTGTCCTTTTTCGATAATGAAAACAAACATAAACAGGAAACTGGTTTCTAGTCTACTTAACAAAAAAAGCAGGTTTACATTTCAGTCCAACTTTATGCCTTGTTTTACTGGGGTTTTTTTGGTTTTCACTTTTAAAAAATGATGGTTGACTACATTTTTTTCAATATTTATAAACTTACCTTTTAAATGCAACTTGAAATCTTTTCTTTCACCTGTGTGGTAGTCAGCTGGTAATCAGACAGTTTGATAACACTGGTTGTGATACTGCTCTAGAGCAAAAACAGTGATACAGTAGAAAGGAGAACTCTTCCTTCGAGTTTCTTGTCGTCTGCTCTGATCGAGCAGGCGTTCAGTATTTATAGGCAGGTAACTCCACAGCTTGGAAGCCCTGAGCCACCCCCTGTATGGGAAAGGTGATTCCCGAGGATAAAAATAGTATCTGATTGACCCAGGTGACTGCCGCACTCTTACTCAGGTACACCGTGACTCAGGGAATAGGCGACACTAGCACTGGAGGATTAAAGACTATCAGCAACTCCTGTCAGCTCAGCCTTTTTTAATACCCCTCCTCTTGTGGTGTGTGTGT
>CM060318.1:72585774-72590774 GCA_030674155.1 Stramonita haemastoma
AGACCTAAAAATATGGTAGCAATTCTTTTTGTGGAAGACAACACAGGTTTAAAAAAAGGAAGGGGGGGGGGGAGTAATAAAAAAAAAACAAAACAGAAGAAAAGCAGAATGGGACACATTTCTCCTTGTTTAATTAAATACCAGAGTTATTCTTAAGGTCTAACTTAACTGTGACGTGGTATTAATCCATAGAAAAATACAAATACCATACTTTGAATACAACATTCTGCAACTCTACCATAAAACAACATAAAAAGATGGGAAACAGGAGTGAAAGAGAGATGGAGAGAGGAGGAAAAAAGATGAAAAAAAGGTAGAGAAAAAAATAAATGAACAGGACAAAGAAACCTCTGGGGAAAAAAAAGGGGAGACAAAGGAGGAATTCCACAGATTGAGTACATAATCCCACCTGAAATAATGAGAAAACACAATAACTAGACAACAACAGCTTGATAAAAAGGTATATATACTTCTTCATCTAAAATCATCTTCATACCGTTCAGGTTCTCTCTCCTTCTCTGCTAGTAAAGCCAGAGAAATTGTACACCATTATTCATTTCTGTTTGATCGATGCAGAATGCAAGGTAGTTTGCTTGATTTTATGTCTAAAAACAATGTTTTTGCATGTGTCATTTGATAATGAACAAATCCCCTCCCCCACTGTTGTAAAAAGCTTATCACATTTTTAACAATACCAACAGACAGATGGAACAGGAAATCAGAACACATCTTGAAAAGCTCACACACACACGCACGCACGCACGCACGCACACACGCACGCACGCACGCACACACGCACGCACGCACCACACGCACGCGCACCACACACACACACACACACACACACGCATGCATGCACATATGCACACACGCACGCAACGCAATGCATGCACACATGCACACACGCACACACGCGCGCACACACACACACACACACACACACACACACACAACACACACACACTATAAATAGCACCATCAAGGAAAATTGGCAGGACAGAGAGGCAAAAAACTCAACTCACTATTTCCAGCTACTTTAACAGACCCTTCAAAAAAACAACAAAAAAAACCACTGCAACCTTTCAAAAACCAAAACAAAAGTGTAACAACAACAAAAATGAAACCCACAAAACAGAAAAAAAGAAGAAGAAAGAAATCAAAACAAAACACCTCAAACAAGAAACAAAACACCAACCAAAACTCCCCAAACCCACCAACAATAACCAAAACTCCCCAAAACCCAACAACCAAAACTCCCCCAAACCCACCAACAACCAAAACTCCCAAAATCTAACACACCCAAAACCCCCCAAACCCACCACACCACCAAAAACTCCCCCAAACCCACCAACCACCAAAACTCCCCAAAACCCATCAATCAAACCCACCCCCACCCCCACCTCCCCCCCCAAAAAAAAACCCACCCAAAAAACACCCCCCCAAATCCTAAAACTACACACACACACAGCCCCCCCCCCCCCCCCCCCCCACCCCCCCCCCCCCCACAATTCCTGATCAAATACTGACCTTTCCCAGCAAACCGGTGATTTCTTCCATCATCCCGCGAGCTTCCCCTCCTTGTCCTTGTCCTCGTCCTGCACGCCCTGCACGAGCGACTGTTGACCTCTTCCAACGCTTTCCTCCCCCCCCCCCCCCCACCCCCCCCCCCCTCCACAATTCCTGATCAAATACTGACCTTTCCCAGCAAACCGGGTGATTTCTTCCCATCATCCCGCGAGGCTTCCCCTTCCTGTTGGTCCTTGTCCTCGTCCTGCACGCCCTGCACGATGCGACTGTTGACTCTTCCAACGCTTTCTTGATGGCCGTCTGGGCAGACGTGTCCTTCAGCTCCTCTGCGATTTCCTTCGCTCGCTCGAAGGAGTCGGCAGCCGCTTGCAGTTCATTGCACTTCACTGTTAAAGAGAAAAAGGGATGTGGAGTGTTTCAGGTGAGTGTTTTTTAGTGTGTGTGTGTGTGTGTGTGTGTGTGTGTGTGTGTGTGTGTGTGTGTGTGTGTGTGTGTGTGTGTGTGTGTGTGTGTGTGTGTGTGTTGGATTTGTTTTGGTGTGCTGTTGGGTTTGTGTGTGTGTGGGGGGGGGGGGAGTGTGTGTGTGTGTGTGTGTGTGTGTGTGTGTGTGTGTGTGTGTGTGTGTGTGTGTGTGTGTGTGTGTGTGTGTGTGTGTTGTGTGGTGTGTGTGTGTGTGTGTGTGTGTGTGCGTGCGTGTGCGTGCATGTGTGCGTGTGTGTCTGTGTGTGTGTCTGTGTATATGTGTGTTTAGGGTGGTGGACATGGTTACAGCATCAGAATTGTTGTCTAAACTAATCTTGAGGTTGCAGATTTCAATCAGCACTAAGCTGTTAGTTTTAGGGGAATTTGTTTTTCTTCCAGAATTTTCAATGGTTTCATTTTGTTCCCCTGCAAATCTCGGAACTATCACTGAGCTTCCATGGACCAATGCATACATAATATCTGGAACATACTTCCAAACATACAATGGACCAATACACACATAACACCTCAAACATACTTCCAAACATACAATGAACAGATGCATACATAACATCTGGAACATACTTCAAAACCCTCTCTCTCTCTTTCTCTCCCTCCTTCTCCCTCCACCCCCTCTTTCTCTCTCATTCTAATGCAGCACAGAGATCATCTTTTGCTTTGCCAGTCACACGCTTTCCTCTCTATCTCTCTATCTCCCCAGCACTCCTCCTTTCCCTCACCTTCAGCCTGAGCGATGAGGACGGTGGCATGCAACTGCCAGCCTCTGTCGTCGGCCTCTTGTGCCGCCGCTAACGACTTCTCCCCAAAGTCCTTGGCATCGGAGAACTGACCCAGCTCCAGGTGACAGCGGCCGATCTCGTGGAACAGCCAGGTGCTCTCCAGGGCGGACTTGCTCTTGGGTAACTTCTTCTCCCATCTGGTGCAGAGAGGTTTAGACTTTGTTGGTGAAGTTGGTCTAGGACTTTTATTTTATTGCAGGGTGAATTTTTGTATTGGAGTAGTGTTCTGTGTTGTAACCTTATGGTGAGGTTTGCATTGTGTTGTGTTGTGTTGTGTTATATTGTGTGGTGAGGCTTGTGTTGTGTTGTGTGGTTTTGAAGTATGTTATGCTGTGTTCAGCTGTGCTGTGTTGTGTTGATTTGTATTTTGTTATGTTAATTTTGTTGTTGTGTTGGGCAGTGTTGTATTTTGTTGTGTTGTGGGTGGGTTTTTTTGTTGCAGTGAGTTGTATTTTGTTGTGTTGAGCTGAATTGTATTTTGTTACATTGGACTTGGTTGAGTTGAGTTATACTGTGTGTGAGTGGGTTGGGCTGTACTGCACTAAATTCCATTAGATTGGACAATATTTTAAAAAAATTGTATGTTACATTGTATTTATATATATGTCATTGTGCTGCATTGTACTGTATTGTATTGTGTTATCTTGTATTGTATTGTACTGTAGCACATGTTCTGCACTGTATCTTGTCTATACCACTTTCAGCCATGGCAGATTTCTCTATATAAAAATCAGTCTGCTCTCCCTGGGGAGGCACACTGTCGCTAGTGCAGCGCCACCCCCTTGTGCCATGTGTTACTTTTGCTATTTATTATTTGATGTGTAAGACAGATCACAACCAGGCTGTTCCTGCATGTAACACAGTTTTGGTACTTACAGCACAATAGCGTCTTCATATTTGCCCATCCTGGCTTTCGTCCTTCCCAGGTTGTCTAGAGCTCTGGATTCAGCTTCATCGATGCCTCTGAAAAAGATGAAAAGAACAGAGAAAATGTACTTAAATAATCAATGTTAAAATCAACAGAATCAAAAGCAAAAGATCACAACACATACTTACTAAAAAATAATCTGCAGAAGCAGATTTTCATACTAAATGTCCTGTGCTGATAAGAACAATGCCTAAACATGAAATTTTTGCTTTAAAAAAAACAAACAAAGAAAAAATTCAACAAAAAATCTCAACAAAGCATTATGTTACAGACAGTATTTTCTACTGACTGGAGTTCTCTCTTATGTTTGGCATTGTTTTGCTTTTACTCTTTGCTGATAAAGGTCTCATTAGACCCTGTGGGAAATACTTTTGGGGGGGGGACATATAACACAGTACAGATGATAGCAGTGCCCACTATCATACTTAATACAGCCATTGTGTGCCATTGGGGACGGATGGTAAAAGTGACAAAACTGTATACACATGGGGACTGGATGTAACGTGGGTGCTTCTTCCATTATCCTTGAAATAAAAGAATAAACTAAGAATAAAAGTAAAACGCCTCTGCCATGATACTCCATATCTTCTTTACATTTTGCTAGTAAAAGTGTTCATGAAAGATATCACAGGAAACATGTTCATCATGTAATGCGATATGACACCACACAGCAGAACACTCAATCATGTTGACTTATGGCCAGGCCTTTGATTTGATACTCCAATGCTCCTCTATATTTGCTGTTCAAAGCATTTTGTGAAAGAAACCTCAGGAAATGATTTTGTCATCTGATACACTAACCCACCACATGCAGCGTACTCACTCGTGCTGTCCTATGGCCAGGTCTTTGTCTGATGCACTAACCCACCCCCCTGCAGCGTACTCACTCTTGCTGTCCTATGGCCAGGTCTTTGTCTGATGCACTAACCCACCCTGCAGCATACTCACTCTTGCTGTCCTATGGCCAGGTCTTTGTCTGATGCACTAACCCACCCCCCTGCAGTGTACTCACTCTTGCTGTCCTATGGCCAGGTCTTTGTCTGATGCACTAACCCACCCCCCTGCAGTGTACTCACTCTTGCTGTCCTATGGACAGGTCTTTGTCTGATGCACTAACCCACCCCCTGCAGCGTACTCACTCTTGCTGTCCTATGGACAGGTCTTTGTCTGATGCACTAACCCACCCCCTGCAGTGTACTCACTCTTGCTGTCCTATGGACAGGTCTTTGTCTGATGCACTAACCCACCCCCTGCAGCGTACTCACTCTTGCTGTCTTATGGAC
>CM060318.1:72595774-72597846 GCA_030674155.1 Stramonita haemastoma
GGACCAGTACATATGTATTCTGGGCAGACGATTGATTCCCATCATTATCAGTATAGACAGGTAAGCCCTGATCTCCTCAGGTGTTGTGTCTGTCCACAAAGGATCAGAAGCCACACCTCTAGCAGCGATCTTTTGTTTAGCATACTAATTTGTCTCATCTGCCGCACTACGAAAAAAAGCACTACGAAAAGGGGAAACAAACAGAAAAAAATAATCCAGGGGCTTGGCACTGAGTGGTAGTGTGTGTACAGGGCCTGCAGGCAACTGAAAATCTTTCACTGCCAGTGCTGTGTGCGCCGCGCGCCACGTCGTCTGCAAATTTAGTAGTAGAATGTTGTCTTCAGGGTCACTTTCTACTGCATAATCCTCATCTATTTCATCCCTTCCTTCTTCAGTTTCAATTTCAACATCAGATTCTCTATTCTGTTGTCTTTCAATCTCCTCAACTTGACGCATAATTTCGTCAATTTCATCTTCTGGAAAATCTTCCCACATTTCATCTTCGTGCTTTGCCGCCATTCTTAACTATGAGAAAATGTGTGAATGAAAATGAGAGACGCTGACTAATTTCTTGAGAAGGGAAGGATGTGTGGTGCCAGAAATAGTACTGAAAAGCCATTGGGCTATCCTTACTATAGCGGGAAAAGTCACTCATGGTGTGTGTGAACTTGTTCATGCTCACAGCGTGATGGAAAATACCCACTGGCCGCGAGCGATTCTCGGCATGCTGCGGCACGATAAAATAAATGGGGCCTTTTCTGAAAAGCCCGCTGCGGCATTAGAAAATGGGAGAGGGTTAAAGGAAGCAGATAAATTTTGCTGATAGTCAAAGAATGATTCTTTCTTTTAATCAGAAAATACATTTCAGATTCTTTATTTTCAGCACAGGTTTCTTTTTGTTGTTTAAGAGTACCTATCAAAACAAGAGAAGAGAGAGAGAGAGAGAGAGAGAGAGAGAGAGAGAGAGAGAGAGAGAGAGAGAGAGAGAGAGAGAGACAGACAGACAGACAGACAGACAGACAGACAGACAGACAGACAGACAGACAGACAGACAGACAGACACAGACAGACAGACAGACAGACAGACAGACAGACAGACAGACAGACAGACAGACAGACAGACACAGACAGACAAGCCAGGAAAAGAGAAAAAGAAGTAAAGAAAGAAAGAAACCATAAAAGATTTTTTAAAAAGGGAAAAAAACAAACAGAAGAAAAGGAAGACAGACAGAAAGCCAGAAAAAGACCTGTCTCCATTATAAAGAAAGCAAACGGAAAAAGAAAGAAAAAATAAAAAAGGACGAAAAAAAGAAGAAAAATAGAAAAGAAAGAAAGATTTTTTTTAAAAATGAAAAAATGAAAAGAAAGAAAGACAAAAAGACAAAGATTTCAAAGGAAGAAAAGTTTTTTTTTAATGCATGTAATCCAATATTTCATCTCTAGGAACCATAAAGAAAACTAGAAAATGCTTACAAGCTAAAACACATTTATTTTTGCCTGTCAACAGGAAACAAGAGTCCAGACTTTAAAGGTGAGAGGAAAGAGGCACTGTCACTTCATAAAGAGATTGATCCATTTACCTGCTCCAGCTTTTTTTGTTTCTTTTTCTGTTGAAGTTAGGGATTTTGTCAGTTGAAAGCATAATATATTTATTCTGTGTGTGTGTGTGGTGTGTGTGTGTGTGTGTGTGTGTGTGTGTGTGAGTGTGTGTGTGTGTGTGTGTGTGTGTGTGTGTCTGTGTGTGTCTGTGTGTGTCTGTGTGTGTATGCTTGTATGCTTGTATGCATGTGTGCATGTGTGCATGCATGCTGGGTATGTAGATATATGTTTGTGCAAAAGTGAACATGTATGCACATGCATATATGTTTATGCATGTAATCAGATAAGCACACATGTATGGCAAGATATACATGACATGGACAGTTTATGACAGAAACAGTTTTTAGTTATCTAAACAAATAAACAGATTTTTTTTTTTTTTAAAGATTTTTAAAAACTGTTTTCCAGTTTTTGTTTATCCACACAAAGCAACTAAGAAGTTTAACAAAAATATATAAAAGACATTTTGGGGT
>CM060318.1:72597946-72600446 GCA_030674155.1 Stramonita haemastoma
TGGTCAGTACCTCAGGGGCCAAACAGGAAATGTGTACAAGTTCCTTTTCAAAAAAAAAAAAAGGGAAAAAAATTTAGACCTCAGTATGCCCCTCATTACCATTTCCCCCCCCCCCCCCCTACCCCCCCCCCCTTCTCCTCCATCCATAAATTTGTGTTTTGGTGGGGGGAAGAAGAGGGGGGGAAGGGGAAGGGGGGGGGGGGGGGGGGGGGGGGGGGGGGGTTTTTTTTTTTTAAATAGAAATGCAACTTTTTCCCGTTGTTTTATTCCCCGGGAGGTTTCCCAAGCACGGGGAATTGAAATTTTTCTGCCCCTCCACCAACAGCTGCTCGCGGCTTGCGTGGGGCCCTTTGGGGGGCCTATGTTTTGGGGGTTCAAACACATTACAAGGGGGTTTGAAGGGGATTTTGGGGGCTTTAAAAAAAAAAGGGGGGGGGGGGGGTTTGGAGGCCCCCCCACACACAAAAACACAGACACCCAAAAAAAACCCCCAAACACATCCCACCCCACACACAAAAACCACCACACACACCCCAAACACAAGACCTATGGCATAGGGGGGTAAGTGTTTGACACGTGGTCCGTGGATTTTAGGTTCGTTTTCCACGTGGTTTTTTTTAAGAAGAGGTTTCTATTGGGGGGAAACCGTTTGTGTAAAATTTTTTCCTCTTCTTTTTTTTTTTTTTTTTTTTGGTTGGAAGTTTAACCCGGTTTGTGAAAACAGACCCAGTTATGGACTATGCAATCTTGCATTCCAAAATAAAAAAAATTTTTATAATTTTTAACCACATTTTTAAAAGCTTCCAGGGGCAAATGCATGTCACCCCCCCGTTCTCTCCTCCCCCCCTAAAAAAACACCTCACTTTGGGGTTTGCATTGAAAAACCTAAAAAAATGAAGTGCCCCTGTATGAACAGTGGCCCCTCTCCCCCCCAAAAAAAAACAACAACAAACAACAACAAAAAAAACAAAATCACTTAAAGTGCATTGCATCATTGTAAAGAAAATAAAGTGCCCTGTATGACACGATAAAAATTTAAAAAAACAGGATGGGTCTATGTTGTCTGTGCATGGTGTGTGGCCCCCCCGAAAATTGATATTGGGGAAATTAAGCTGAAAATTAGTTGCTTAGTTAGTTCCCTTTTAAAAAAAACAACAAAAAAAACAACTCTCTTTAAACCCTTGTATTACTTTATTCGCTGTTGTTTTTGTTCCAGATTGTGAAAAAGTGATTTTCATCAAAACACATTGCAATGATAAAGTTTTATTTAAAAAAATGCCTGTTCAATCACTTTTTTTGAATCAAGTTGTTTGTAATAAAAAAAAAAAAAAACCCTTGAATGTTGGCTGTAACTTTTTTCTCCATGTGATTTAAAATTTAGATTGTTCAGTGTTTAACCTTGCAATAAAAAGTATTAAAAATCAAAAAACTTGAAGGTGTTAGATGGGAGGGGTAAATTACTTTATAAAAGGAGAAAAAGGGAAAAATTGGCTCTTTTTTTTAATGGGGTTTGGGTTTAAGCGGCTTTGTAACAACTCCTCGCACTTCATGGGCCCCCAATGATAAACAAAACAAAAAAAAGGTTTTGTGGATTGCAAGGGTAGAAAGTTTTCCATGAAAAGAAAGAAAACCCCAATTTTTAATGCTCTGTTTTTAGCTATTCATTGTTTGAGTTTTGTATCATTTAGGGTTTGGTATTTAGCAATAAAAAAACTGCTTGGAATAAAGGATGTGTTTTTAGGTTTTTGGGCAGGGTAGTTGCTTTAAAAAAATTTTTTTAAAAATTGATATTTTACTCTATTTTTTTGGAAAAGGCTAAGTCCAGAGTGTAAAAAAGCATGTAAACCCCTTAAAAGGGAAGGCAGTTTTTAAAATTTTTTCCCTAAACAAGAAGAGAAAACCAAACTTTGAATTCTGTATGATGTTTTTTCAGTTGTTGGATGTGCTCAGTTTGTGCATGATGATCCCCCTTTTCAAACTCTTCGTGTTCATATTTTTGTCATAAAAAAAAATACTTGAATCAAGAGAGGCCTGATTATAGTGGCAGAGGTGGGAAATTTTTTTTAAAAGGGTAAAAAAAAAACTGTGCATGCTCTGTTTCTTTTTTTTGGAAATATACCTCAGGTTCAAAAATTTTGACAAATGCATTTACGTGCTGATGCGAAAGTGACAATATTACAAAACCCTTTCACTCGGGATTGGCCTAAAGAGAAAAAAAAACTTGAGGTTTATTTTGATCCGGAAAAAAAAAAAAAAAAAAATAAACGTTTAGGCTTTGACCGAAAACACAAAATTTTCAAAAACCCTAACACTGGGATAGTTTTAAAAAAAAAAAAAAAAACAGGTTTTTTACTTATTATCCCGAAATGAAAAGAAAGGGGATGTGGTAATGGGGAATTCCCCAAAGATAATTTCTTCAAAAATGTTTTAAATTGGCTTTTTTGAAAAAAGACGGGGGTAATTCCCTCTCCCTTTTTTTCAGTTAAAAAATCCAATCTAT
>CM060318.1:72605446-72615446 GCA_030674155.1 Stramonita haemastoma
ATACACATACACACAGAGAACATCTTGCGCACACATTAAAACCCGTTCCGTAATTTGGATGAGTAGGCCATTGTATGCTGGTGGGAAGGGATATACACAATTGACAAAATGCATACATACGGGGAATGGATATATATATAAAAAAAAGGACACAAGTGCTTATTCCATTATCCTCAAAATAAAAGAATGAATAAAAATAAACTGCGCGCTGGCCCAAAATGCATACATAGGGAGAGGGGGGGGGGGGAGATAAAAAACCCCGACTTTTTATATGCAGTGTTTCTTCACCTTACTTCACCTTTAAAAGAAGATGTCACACACACTTACAGAATAACAGTTTGGCTAACCGACATCCAGGCCATTGCAAAAAAATGTTGACCATAGTGTGACTGTAATTCACATGTAAAAACAAAGAAAACATTTACAAGAAAAATAAGATCTAGCAAAAAAAACAGAAGAAAAGTCAAAATGAATGATTAAAGAAACATTCTGAAATCACTCTTAGTAAAACAAAACAAAAGAAAAAGAAAAAGAAAAAAAAGCAGTATTTGTGGAGATTACGCGAACTGATCACAGTCTAAACACCACTTAAAAGCCACCATTTCCAAACTATACAAAAGCACATCGATATAACTAATCAACTGTCACTTTACGCATGCAACCTCACAAACACACGCGCATACGCTCACAAGCATCGAAAGAACTGACAAAAAAAAAGTTGAAAAAAATAGTGACAATTAGAAATTTTGCTACAAATGAATTTTGTTGTTGTTGCTGTTGTTGTTGTTTGTTGTTGTTGTTGTTGTTGTTGTATACGGATGTTACAAGATGAGAATGGACACCTAGACTAAATATTGGTGTATATTTATTACGTATACATAGTGTAGTGTAATGATGATCTAAACCGAATAAAAACGCGGAGACATTTTTCGGAAAAGAGTATTACTAATGGCCGATTAATACCTCGCAAAAAACATGCGACAATAGCTATCAAAAATACCTTGTCACCATCTTAAAACAATAGCAGAACTGAATTAAGTTTGCTCGCTTGCATTTTTTTTTTATATTAACATGTGTATCTTGTCTCAATTTGAAACTTCACTTTTTTAGGCTACAGTAAAAGTAGCTCAGTTAACAAAATATATATTTTTTTGCTATTCATCTCACATTTCTGAAAATACGATAAACATTTCCAAAATAATAGAAACAATTGCACTAAATTCACTTAAAAGACACAGTTCTCATTTCCAAACATATTTGAATGCATTAAAAAAAAAAAAAAGGCATGACTACTTTTCAGCTCTTATTGGTACCTCATCGGAGCACTAGAAGATTAACATTACAAAGCATGGCACATTCCTAAAATTGACTGTATCCAGAAAAAAAATCGTCGTCTAATTGTCAACAGACAACTATGTCAATTTGAAAGCAAAAGTGTGCTATGTTTCTAAGAACTTTTTAAAAATTTTATTGAAATATAGCGTGGTTCGAACGTGGATTTTCAAAATTAATAGAGTTGATTACACCAACTTTCTTTCAACTAAGACCAATGTTTATCACATGACAAAATTTACCTAGATAAAGGGACGTAAGTGTTTTGTTGGTTGAAAAGAAGTCTGTGTCGAGGTCAGACTACTAAACACAGATCTACCTCATTACTTAAAAAAAAAAAAAAAGCAAAACAAAACACACACAAAAGGATGGCTGACACTGATGGCTATCACAGCAAGACAAACAATACAGCTTTTGTGGAGAAGTTATTCCCATTTTCAGGAAGAAATGTGAAAAAAAACCCACACAAATGAATACTCTCTTTCTCTCTAAATATATATATATCTATAATTATATATCTATATATGCCTCAGTTGCATGCAGACCGTGGAGCAACCTCTTTTCTTTTGTAGGCTATTTCATTTTTGTCAGTGCTCTACACATCTTCCCCCCCCCCCCCCCCCCCCCCTAAAAAAACAAACCAACCCAACAAACAAAAAACCCAAGAAAAAACAAACAGCAGACAACAAAAAAAAGCAAAGACACCCAACCAAACTGACATATTATGGCATAATTTTCTGTCTGGACAAAATTACTGGCCATCACAGAAAGACGCATATTTTTTCAGCAAAAGTCCTCCAGAAGAGACTTTAAACCCAGGTCTCGTGTGGGAACATCTTGGACACATGTTAAAAACTCGTTCTGCTATTCAAAAGAGTAGGCCATTGAGTGCCAGTGGGAACGGATGACAAAACTGAAAAAACTGCATACACACGGGGATTGGATGTAAAGAAGCACACGAGTACCGATTCCATTATCCTCGGAATAAAAGAATTTTATAAAAAAAGAAAAAAATCGGATCAGTTAATCAGGGTTTTCCTACTCTACCCCCCCCCCTCTCTCTCTCTCTCTCTCTCTCACACGCATGCGCGCGCGCACACACACATTCATACACAATAATATATATATTATATATATATATATATATATATATATATATATATATATATATATATATATATATATATATTTTTTTTTTTTTTTAGGCCTCAGTTGCATGCAGATCGTGGAGCACCGTCTCTTTTTTTTTTTGCCCTTTATTATTTTTGTTTTGGTGAGTGCTCTACACATCTCTCTTCATTGGCCAAAAAAACAAAAACAAAAACAAAAAAACTACACACACAATAAAAACCAGCACCACCAAAAAACAACAAACAGTTAAAAGACAACTAAATAAACAAGTAAGTAATCTTCAGTCTTGACAACATTACTGACCATGACAGCAAGACAAAAAAAAATTCTAGCACAGAATTTCCAGAAGGTGGGGATGCTGCTTAATTAAAAAAAAAACAACCAAAAAACTAAGTTCCGCCACCATCCCCGCAGAGGTGACTGTTGTTTATGTAACTGCTTTGTCTATCAGGAGAAAACCATCTCTACAAATTAAGTGGGTTTGTCTTCAATTCAACCCATAGTTTACCATAGTATTCTATTGATAAAGCAGTACTTGGATTTACACACAAAAAACAACATGGTAGTTCTAGTCCAGCAATCATCCAGATTAATACAGGGCTTTCAATTTGCAACAAAGTGACAAAAGCATATGAAAACAACAGCCTCCCTCCCCTCTTCCAAGGCTACAAAAAATCAAGTCAACAAAACACAACTACTACTTAACCTACTGCTTAGATTTCTTTGTTTTTTGTTTGTTGCCTCAGTTGCATGCAGATCGTGGAGCACCATCTTTTTCTTTGTTCTTTGTTGTTTTTTTGTTGCTTTTTCTCTTTTTTTTCATTGGTGGGTGCTACACACGTCTCTCTTCATTGGCAAAAAACAAACCACTAATTGTTTTTTTTAAAAAGGAAAAGAATAAATTAGCCTATTATTTTACCTACTCTCTGGAGCAATAACTGCCCCAGTGTGAATTGCTGCCTGTGTCTATCAATGTACAGCTGCAGTGAACAGTCGGCTGGGTTTATTGTTGATCTAGTGTGTGCGCTGCTGCATGCGTTTATTTGTAAACAAATGCTGTACACCTGTCTGGGTTTATTTTTGCTCTGGTGTGTGTGTGTGGTAGTGTTTAGTTTTCATCCTTTCATCTATTTAGCCTTCAATCCACTTTTTGAAAAATTAACTTCAACTTAATCAATACCAACTAACTCAATATGGAGGAAATAATACTTATGTGGTCAGAGTGCTTGCTTTCATCCAGTCAAGTTAAGCAGCGTTGAGCGTGGTTACCAGTTGGATCGGTGACCCTTTGTGCGCCTTGGCTTCAGTACAGTCCCCCCAGTTCACCCAGTTGTAAATAGGTACCTGCCCTCTATAGGGTTAGGGAAGGTAAAGCAGTGAGGGAGAGATGGGCACCGCCCTCAAGATGCTGGCCCCTAGAGAAGCCGAGGTCTCTGATGCCTTGCTCCCCTATCACCGCCTAGGTTATGGACACCTTTCCCTTTTTCTTTAACCTTACTTTTATAGCAAATAACTAAAATAAGGAGAGAGCTTCATAATTTGATAGCATAAAACTGAACATGAAGAACCCTTTGCATTTTGACACCAACGAGATAAGGACTTTACACTATAGTAATAACCCATTCATCACTATCAAAAGAACTTTGTTGATACTAGCTAATTCTGTTCGTGGAGAAAAGAAGCTTTACCTTGATACCAACAAAACAGATTTTAGATAAGAGATATACAGTTTAAAACTACTAATTCAATAATGAGGAAAGAATTTACATATTGAGACTAACTTAATATGAAGGAAAGAACTTTATACTTTGATATTACTTCGAAATGAAGAAAATAACTAGATTTTTGATACTAACTCAATATGAAGGAAAGAACCTGTTGAAAACGAACTACCTATAAAAGAAAAAGATTTTGCTTTGATACCAGCTAAGTAATAACAAAGGAAGGAACTTTATACTTTGATACAAAATAACTCAATATGAGGGGAAAAAGTATAGTTTGATGCCAACTATTTTGATAGCAAGCACAGAAGCTTTATACTTTAAGACTAACTCACTCAATAACAATAAAAGCTTCATAGAGTGATACCAACTCAAGAAGGAAAGAACTATGCCTCGGAACCAACCATATAGGTCTAAAAAGGGGGAAAACTCCTTCATACCTTGATAACTAGTTTGATTTGAACTGTGACACAATATAGAGATTAAAAAAAAGCTACTGCACTGACTTCCCTACAGAAAACACTTTTTCCCAGTACTGCAACTATCAAGGCTTAGCTTAAGATTGGCGTACTTTTGCGCATTATCATTTCTCTTAGCTTTTGCAAATTCTTCCATTACCACTTAAGTCTTCAGAATAAACTATCTCCAACTGGTCAGTAACCCCAAGCCACTCTTTCCCTGTGCTGCTGTTCCCTTATACAGCTGTTTCCCCATACCGCAGAACTGAGTCAGAGTTAAGGAATTGTGTCAAAGAGTTAATCGTTAGAATCAAAATGGTGAAGTGTTAGGGTTTGCGGCATGGGGCAAGAACTATGGTTAGAGTGGAGTGTTGACAGCTCCAGGGAACAGCACTACAGGGAAAAAGGAGTATTGGGAAAAGTACTGCTCTTTCTTGAAACATCAGCACCAGCACTCCTCTTGTAGCTGACTGAAGCGAAATGGAGGGAAAATAATTTGTTACGCGAGGTATGGGATAGTAATCAAGTAGTAACTTCAGCAAACACTGGCAATACCACAATGTCTGATATTAACTCTCTTCAGTTGTATTTTGAACAAAAACTTCTGATCAGGAGTTTAAGATTAAAATTTAGAATTTTCCGCACTTTTGGCACACTATCAAAATGGGTGTTGTAAGCCAGTAACAACACTGTCGGACCTCTTCTCTTTCAAATGCAATCAATTAGAACACATTTCTTGGGTCTGTTGTCCTTGTGACCTGACTCTCATTGCACCTCAGCATAAGAGAGACTAATTGTCCTTATACTACAACAATATGAAAAACTAATTGGACGAACAAAACCTTTTACTTTGAAAATGATCCAACATAAAGAAAGGAACTTTATGATTTGATATCAATACACTCAGCATGAAGAAGACAACTTTATATTTTGATACCAAGTAACTGAAGTCAAAAGAATATGAATATAAAGGAAACTTTGATGAAATGCAGACTGACTCAGTATTAAGAAAAAAGACTTGTTTTAATATGAAGGACAGAACTTGTACTTTGATACTAGCTAACTCCACTGAAGAAAACAAACCATACTGCTCTGACACCAATTATCTCAATATTAAGGAAAAATTTCCCACTCTGATAGCTTATTCAACTTAAACAAAATCCTTTATTTTGTCACCAGCTAACTGAATAATCATGAAAGAAAGAACTTTATTCCTCGATACCAACTAATTTAATATAAAGGTGAAAACTGTATACTTTAATAACAACTAACTTGATATGAGGGAAAGACCTTTACATTGTGATAAAAAGTGACTCAATCAGAAGAAAAGAGCTTTAAACTTTCGTAATAACTTTTTGAATATAAAGGGAAAACCTTTATACTCTGATACAGACTACTTCAGTGTAAGGGAAAGAATTTTATGGTTTGATATCAACAGGAAAATAATAGGAGGGAAAAATATTACTTTGGTATCAACTTACTCAAAATTAACAAATAAATTTTGTCCTTTAACAGCAACTAACTCAGTACAAAAGAGAAAACTTTCTGCTTTGATAGCAAACAACTCAAATATGGCCGAAAAATCACTGTGATACCAACTCAATAAGAAGGGAAAGAACTTTCATATCTTAAAGCAAAAAAATTCAACTTGAAGAAAACTACTTTACTTCAATATAGCCTAACCTGATATTAAAGAAAGAGTATAACATTGTGATACCAACTCAATATGAAGGAAATAACTTTATACCTGATACCAACTAACTTGATATAAAATTTAAAAAACTTTGCACTGATTTGACGTAAAGGTATCTTTGGTACCAACTAAAGGGATAAAGAAGAGAACTTTTTACCTTTATACCAACTAATTCATTATGAAAAAAGTCAATTTTGATACAAGCTAACTCAAGACAAATAAATAAAACACCTTTATGCTTCGCTACTCAGCATGAATGAAATATTTTATGTACCTTTATGCGGACAAACTCAATAGGAAGGAAAGAACCTTATGCCGACTAACTCAATATAAAAGGGGAGAAAACTTAATACCTCGATACCAACTGATATATCAGGAAAGAACCATTATACTTTTGTCTGTCTGTCTGTCTGTCTGTCTGTCTGTCTGTCTGTCTGTCTGTCTATCTATCTATCTATCTATCTATCTATCTATCTATCTATCTATCTATCTATCTATCTATCTATCTATCTATCTATCCCTTAAGTCTGGCGACCGTGGGGGCACCCATGAAGACTTGACAACCAGTTCCCTCCATTCATCTCTCTGTTCTGCCTTTCTCAGGGTTTTGTTGAGTTCTAGGCCTGTCCATTCGCTGATGTTGTCCTCCCATCTCTTCTTTGGTCTGCCTCTTTCTTCCTCCTTGGACAGTGCCTTGCAGTATTGTTTTTGCTAGTCCTTTTGATCTTGTGACATGCCCGTACCATTTAAGTTTACTTCTTTATGATTGATAGAAGATTTTCGTAGGGACCAATGGTTTTGCTAGATTCTGTTATACACGTCTTCATTGCTTATGTGGTCTCTGTAGGAGATGCCAAGGAGTCTCCGGAAGCATCTAATCTCTACTGCCTGTACTCTTCTCTCCAAGTCTGCAGTCAGGGTCCATGATTCACAGGCATACAGGAATGTGGATATGACAAGGGAGCCCATTAGTCTGATCTTGGACTTGGTTATAGTCTGGTAAAAAAGGTAAAAGGTAAAGGTGTCCCATAACCTATGTGGTAGCAGGGGAGCGAGGCATCGGAGACCTCAGCTTATCCAGGGCGGCATATTGAGGGCGGTGCCCTTCTTCTCTCCCTCGCCGCTTTACCTTCCCTGATTCTAAAGAGGGCAGGTACCCATTGGCAGCTGGGTGAACTGGGGGGACTGTACCCAAGCCAAACCGCACAAACGGTCACCAATCCAATTGGCAACCACGCTCGATGCTGCTTAACATTGACTGGGGGAAAGCGAATGCTCCGACCACTGAGCTATCCCGTCTCCATAATACTTTGACACCAACTAATTCAATACAAAGGAAAAAAACTTAAATATACTTTGGTACCAAATCAGTCAGTATGTAGGAAATAACTTTTCGAAATAAAGGAAACAAAGGAACGCTCGTGACAATCTCAGAGAGAACACCATGTTCCTGCTAAGCCTCTTGCCCCAGCCACAGGCAAAGGTACACAGTTTTTAGTACTAGTTTCCAACTAGAGTTTCGTTTATGTTGCATCTGGCTTCTTATAAAGAGACATGAACTTCAACAAAAGTAAACTTTAACAAAAGCAAACAATTTCAACGCTACAGGATTTAACCCCCCACCCCCACCCAAACAAAACAAAACAAACAAAAAAACCCAACCACAAATAACCCCGAAAAAGATTTTTTTTGGAAAAAAGTCTAATGTGAAGGAATCGGAACTGGCATAGATCAAGTGGCTGAGGTTGGCAAACTTCATAATTATGCAGAGTGTGTTCCTAAGTAGTATTTTGTGTGACTTGGCAGCGTTGCCAGTCTTCCCTGGTGTAGCCTTCCCTGGTGTAGCCTTCTCTGGTGGAGTCTTTCCTGGTGCAGTCTTCCCTGGTTCAGTCTTCCCTGGTGCAGTCTTCCCTGGTGCAGTCTTCCCTGGTGCAGTCTTCCCTGGTGCAGTCTTCCCTGGTGCAGTCTTCCTTGGTGCAGTCTTCCCTGGTGCAGAGTTCCTTAGGGTGCAGTCTTTCCTGGTGCAGTTCCTTAGGGTGCAGTCTTCCCTGGTGCAGAGTTCCTTAGGGTGCAGTCTTTCCTGGTGCAGTTCCTTAGGGTGCAGTCTTTCCTGGTGCATTCCTTAGGGTGCAGTCTTTCCTGGTGCATTTCTTAGGGTGCAGTCTTTCCTGGTGCATTCCTTAGGGTGCAGTCTTTCCTGGTGCATTCCTTAGGGTGCAGTCTTTCCTGGTGCATTCCTTAGGGTGCAGTCTTTCCTGGTGCATTCCTTAGGGTGCAGTCTTCGCTGGTGCAAGTTCCTTAAGGTGCAGTCTTCGCTGGTGCAGTTCCTTAGGGTGCAGTCTTCCCTGGTGCAGTCTTCCCTGGTGCAGTTCCTTAGGGTGCAGTCTTCGCTGGTGCAGTCTTCGCTGGTGCAGTTCCTTAGGGTGCAGTCTTCGCTGGTGCAGTCTTTCCTGGTGCAGTCTTCCTTGGTGCAGTCTTCCCTGGTGCTGTCTTTCCTGGTGCAGTTCCTTAGGGTGCAGTCTTTCCTGGTGCAGTTCCTTAGGGTGCAGTCTTCGCTGGTGCAGTTCCTTAGGGTGCAGTCTTCGCTGGTGCAGTTCCTTAGGGTGCAGTCTTCGCTGGTGCAGTTCCTTAGGGTGCAGTCTTCGCTGGTGCAGTTCCTTAGGGTGCAGTCTTCGCTGGTGCAGTTCCTTAGGGTGCAGTCTTCGCTGGTGCAATTCCTTAGGGTGCAGTCTTCCCTGGTGCGGTCTTTTCTGGTGCAGTTCCTCAGGGTGCAGTCTTCGCTGGTACAGTTCCTTAGGGTGCAGTCTTTCCTGGTGCAGTTCCTTAGGGTGCAGTCTTCCATAGCATCGATGGGGCCTGAAAAAGAAGAGATGCGTTTCTAAGAATGAATTATGGTTTTGATTTATATTTTAATGTTATGAACAAAACTTGAAACACCTTCCTGAAACCAGCAAGGCGCCCATTCCAGGGGCTTTTTTCTGCAGTGCAAACTTCACTCCCCGGAAAGTCATTGGGATGAGTGAAGTTCCATGTACAAAATTTATGAGAAATCTTGCACCCCATTTTAAGCCAGTTTCACCTTTCACAAGGCTAGTTCATTACATGCTGGGTGGAATGGACGACAAAACTGCGGAAAAATGCACACTGTAGTGTCATGTTAAGGCATCTTCCCCGAAGTCGGAATGCGGCCAACTTAATAGTGGGAAGAAGTTACATACCCAAATCTCATCATTGATTAATTATCGAAGCTCTTGATGAGGTACAGAAACATAAAGAATAATGATGATGGTAACGATTAAAATAACAAATACAATGACGGTCATATCAAAAATGGTTACAATGAAAGGGCTGTTGCTGGGATACTATGTTGTATTTTTTCCGTTATATTTTTTATATGTTTACTGTTTTTATGTGTGGCTTGTAGCCCGCGTGAATTTTTCTATGAGATCATAACGTATTTGAATTTGAGTTTGATTTTGAATTTGAATTCATAAGTTATGAATGACATTGATGAGGATAATAATTTAGCCAGGCACATGCAGAGTCCATATCTGGGCGGTCATCCTGCTCACTTAAAAAAAACACCAACCAAAAAGTCAACCACCCCCACCCCCCTAAAAAAAACCTCAACAATCCCAAACCTCGCCTTAACACTTCCTTCTAGT
>CM060318.1:72620446-72628545 GCA_030674155.1 Stramonita haemastoma
GGTGCTCGCTCTCCAGAGCCTTTGGTGAGAAGATCCTTTAGTGAAGAAGACCTGTAAAAAAAGCAATTATAGTTTACATCCTACTGGTTACAGCAAAAAATGATTACAAGGTGTGGCTAAAAAGTCCCGAGCCTGGACTGCAAACTGTTTACCACGACAGAACAAATGGCGGTAGCTATAATCATTTACATTTACTATTTGTACACATTTCATGATCATATATTTTTTATAAATTTTTCATTTTTATACCACTTCATGTCACAGCAGATTTCTCTGTATGAAATTCAGGCTGCTTTCCCCAAGGAGAGCGCGTTGCCACAAGTGCAGCGCCACCCATTTTTTTTCTTTTTCCTGTCTGCAACTGTATTTGTTTCCCTATCAGAGTGACTTTTTTTACGGAATTTTACCAAGGACAACCTTCTTGTTGCCGTGGGTTCTTTTACGTGAGCTAAATAATGATGTGTAATACACGGGACTTGGGTTTATCGTCTCATCAGAAAGACTATTACCCAGACCGCCACTCATGGTCTAAAGCACAAGAGTGCTTATTCCATTATCCTCAATATAAAAGAATTAATAAAAAATAAAATACAAAAAAATGGATGGGGGAAAAGTTTTCTTTTCTTTATTCGTTACTACTAATCACTTCTACCAAATGTCTTCTGACGTGTTTGCTAGAGGCACTATCCCACATTGTCAAATGGCAAGCCCAACACTAACCACTAAGCTATCCCACCCTCCTGGGCACCTTTAAAATTGGCCAAAGGGTTGCTGTAGACAAGTGGTTATGACAGTGTTCGACTTCAATTCCGTGGGTCCATGAAGATATGGGTTTGAATCTCGGTGGCGTCTGGTGAACTAAGGATGGGGATTTTTACGGTCTCCCATGGCAACTCCAAGTGCAGACCTGCCAGTGCCTTAATTCCCTTCGCGTATACACTTGCAGAAGATCAAATATGCACGTTTAAGATCCCGCAGTTCATCGTTCAATGGGTTAAGGAAACACGAACATACTGAGTACGTATCCCTGGAGTAGGAATGCTCTAGCGGAAAAACAGGGGAGAAATGGTGAAAGGTTTATGGTATAGACAATTTTGTTTTTTAAAAAAGAACAGGAAAAAATAGTGAAAGGTTTATGGCATACACAATTTTGTTGTTTTTTTTAAAAAAACAGGAAAAAATAGTGAAAGGTTTATGGTATACACAATTTTGTTTTTAAAAAAAAAAACAGGAAAAAATAGTGAAAGGTTTATGGCATACACAATTTTGTTTAAAAAAAAAAACAGGAAAAAATAGTGAAAGGTTTATGGCATACACAATTTTGTTTAAAAAAAAGTTTTTCCACTACAATGGAAAATACTGGTTTCAATTGGGTTTTTTTTAATCAAAAGTTGCAGTTGTCCTATTATATATTTAATCGGAAAAAGTTCATTGTGGTATGTATCAGATTGCAAGGATGGTGATTCCAATAATTTCATCAATACCATTTCGTAATTTTAAGTTTTTGACAACTCTGCCATAGAGTTGCATAAGAAGCAACCCTTCTTTCAATCAAAGAGAGTGAGCGAGGAGAGAGAGAGAGAGAGAGAGAGAGAGAGAGAGAGAGAGAGAGAGAGAGAGAGAGAGAGGTGCGTGCGTGCATGTGTGGGCGTGTGCATGCGTGTGTGGGCGTGTGCATGCATGTGTGTGTGTGTGCGTGTGTGTGTGTGCGTGTGTGTGTGTGTGTGTGTGTGTGTGTGTGTGTGTGTGTGTGTGTGTGTGTGTGTGTGCGTGCGTGCGTGCGTGCTAGCGTGTGCGTGTGTGCATGTGTGTGCGTGTGTGCATGTGTGTGCGTGTGTGTGTGTGCGTGCGTGTGTGCGTGCGTTGTGTGTGTGCGTGCGTGTTAGCGTGCGTGTGTGCATGTGTGTGCGTGCGTGTACGTGGTGTGTGTGTGTGTGTGTGTGTGTGTGTGTGTGTGTGTGTGTGTGTGTGTGTGTGTGTGTGTGTGTGTGTGTGTCCAGTTCAACATTCCTTATCTTGACCATACATGCCTTTGCGCCAACATGTAAAAGCATATTTAGAGTTATCCCTGAAGTAGGAATGTGGCTACCTTCATGGCGGGCAAATAGGGTCGCATACGCAAAATCGCACCTTTGGTGAACCACGGAGCTCTAGCCGAGGAACGTAGAATTTAAAAAATGATGAAAGGTAAATGACAGTTGTTTGTCAATATTACTATCAGTGCATGTTATAATCTTGACCAAATCCAGTACAGATGTTTGCACACCTTTACAACCCATCCAACATTTTCAGTCCTAATGTCTCAGGGGTCAGGCAGTGGAGATGCTTTTGACACAATGCTAACTTTTTAAAAAGAACTAATTAAACGATATATTGCACTTTCACCTATAGAAAATGCTCTCCCACCAATTGACCTGGAGACATCCTAAAACTATGAAACCTAAAACGATACATAACACTGTATAGAAAACACTCACCAACGAATCCTGTGAGATGGTAGACAGGATGATGTAGGCTGGGGCTCTGTCAGGCATCTCCCTGTCTTCTGTCCTGCGTTTCACTGGGTAGCCTGGGCGTTGATGAAAAACACAACTTGCTGATATTTATCTACGGGGGTGTCTGATCATGGTGGCATCTTGTTTCAGGGCTTGGGTAGTTGGTGCAGTGTGTCCCTGTTGGGATGTTTGATGTTTACACTTCTCCAGAGGGGTACTTGATCATCACACCTGCTCCTCCATTGGCAAGAGCATCTATGAATGATGCATCTGTGTAGACGTGGATCCATGTCTGTCCTGGATAGTAGTCTTCTAGTTGAGTGCCTTTTTACTGGTGTCACACTGAGTTCCTTTTGGGGCCACATACTGGACAGTGGCGTAGATCTCAGGCTCCCTGTTGTCGGATTCCTATGGTCTGGGTAGAGTAGCTGGTACCATGGTACAGAATGGGCATAGGTATGTTCAAGTCCAACGGTCTCAAAAATCACAAATTCATCTGTTTCTTTGGAGAAAGCTCTGTAACGACTCACAGAGCCTGGAGCAGTGCTGGAGGGGGAGGGGGTAGAAGGAAGTCTTGTGATCACTGTCAGACTTAGTTTGCAGTGTTGTTGTTCCCTTGCCGTGAGGAGTCCATGGCATCAGGTATTTTGGAAGTTGGTAGAGGCTTGGTGGAGAATGGTTTGTTGGCACCATGAAGAATTACAGCATGCTTCTACAGCTTAAAAAAATGGAAATGAATGCCTGTGTGCCTTTTTCTTGCGTGTTTGTTGCTTTTTTGTTTTGTTTTGTTTCGTTATGGTTTCTTTTTGCTCGCATTTTGGGGCTGGGTCTTGGTGTCTCTTGGTGAGGCAAACTGTTGGTAAATCTAGAAAACAGAAAAAGAGCACACCACTTATCACCAAGTGTGCCACACCATCATGCAGTACACTGGTCTGTACAAAAATCTGACAGTCGAACTACGTCAGTGTGGTCATAGAACATGATTCAATGGCCTCACTGAACTCTACACCAGGAGTTGTTGAAGGGTTTTATGTATTTACTGAAGTATTCAGGTATATATTGATTTATTTACTTACTTCCCCGTCAAAGTAAAACCAAACAGAACTCAAATGAAGAGTCAAGCAATATAAGCTGTTTCCATAGCCTCAAAATATAGACACTGCCTTATCTATTCATTGCTTTATTTATTTTCTGTGTTCCTTTTTATCGAACATTTTTGTTCATACTACTCTTCCATGTTCTGGCGATGTTTGCTAGCTGATGTTTGCTAGCTGATGTTTGCTAGCTCAAGATAGCCGCCACATAGGTGTCATAAGATATGTAGTCGGTCACGCCAACCTAAGAGTAAAATCATTCACAGAGAGAGGCTATAACCCCAAAACATAAGACCACAGGCAAGCACGTCTCCTTTCATCGAGGATAATGGCTGGTGTTAACAAAACTGCTCTGCAAAATCTACCTAAGGGAAGTGTATGAACAAGCAATAAAACACAAGATATCCATTTGCACCTGTTTGTGTAAAGATGCCTGTCTACCCTTTGATATCACGATTGTTTATTCAAAGAATCTGTCAATTTGTTCCTTTCCTGATTCTACAGCTCTCCCTTTGTGACGAGATCTTTTATTAAACAAACACTCTAGAAGGGGAGTGGCACATAATGTTTCCCATTCCAAGTATTTCACACAACTATGACGATCACATTATAAGCATTTTTTTTTTGGGGGGGGGGGGGCGGAGGGAGGGCGGCTGCTTTTCTGATTCAGAATATTTAATTGCTATAAAAGTCACGTAGCCTTTTTTGACAACAAAGACAAATATCAGTAATAATCATCTTTTCACTCAAAATGATGTAACTAAAACATGGTGAAACATTAAGGGTTTCTTTAGATAGGTTTACTTTGGGTAGTAGATCTGTGTTCGCGCGCGCGCGCACGCGCGCGCGCGCGCTGTGTGTGTGTGTGTGTGTGCGCGTTTGTGTGTGTGTGCGCGTGTGTGTGCGCGTGTGTGTGTGTGGTGTGCGCGCGCGTGCGTGCATGTGTGTGCGCGCGCACGTGTGTATCTGTGTGTGCGTGCGTGAGTGCATGGATGCATGTGTGCGTGCGTGCGTGCGTGCGTGCGCGAGAGCGCGCGCGCGCGCGTGTGTGTGTGTGTGTGTTTTAAGACTAAAGCCTAAAGGCTTACACCAAAAACTTTGCCTTTCAACTGGCTTCAACTGCATGACAAAATATCTTGCCAAGAAAATCTGGCTCAGTGTTAGAATTATTTTCTTTTTCAGCTTGCAGGTTCGTGACAGTACCAAACTTGTTTGGCTCCTGAGCCATCCACTGAATAGTTCGTTTATGACAGCACTAAAATCAGATATGACTCTAAACTTAAGTCCTGTTTGTGAATGCACCATATCACTCTTTGTATTCAAGTTCAAAATTTCTTCCTAGAAGTTGTCAAGTTTTTTTCTCTTGAATTTTAAAAGCAAACAGCAATCAACACCTTATAGCATAATTACCAAAGCAGCTAATTTTAACTTAAGAATACTTACCGTTTCTCTTCCACATAAAAGTCGAATTTATAAATGGCTGTGATGATGTTCAAGCCCTTTGGGTTTGTCTTTTCTTTCTAACATAACGGCACAATATTCTACACAGCATGCAGGTGTATGGCCATTTTGAAATGGCTTGAGAAAAACAACTCACCTTTCCTGGTTCAACAGAGACATGCTTTGCACGTGTGGAGCAGCAGTGTACACAAGTCATGTTCAGATTGAGGGTGTTGTTCAGCCAGCCACGAATGTTTGATCGTTTAAGGTTGTTTTTTTCCCCTTTAGATGGGCTTCACTTGGGGTAGTAGATTTGAATACTGCTTTTAAACTATGTTTCTGCTTACTGTCTGTCTCTGTTTCTCTGTCTCATGTTTATCAGTGTGTAGGTTAGTCTTCAATTTTAACGTCTTTCTTTCTTTTTTTTTCCTAAAGCAGCTTGCTCACTACCATAACAACCAGCACACCTTGTGATACTCAGTGGCTTTATCATTGGAAACTTGTGTGAGGTTGTGTGGAGTTGCAACAAAGCCCTTCGATGTACTATACCACAACCTGGAACTAAGGGTTTAAAAACAACCCAGAAATGTCAGTGGGACTGTTAAAGTGACATAATTATATGGTAATGCATACTATTAAACTTGTATTGATGATATCTTCATTTTGATTTGCGATAGTGGGGAGGTCCCCGCGCTGTCACAGTTTGTGACATGATGTGTCGAGCAACCTCCACCCCCAACCCCAGGAGACCAAGCATGTTATTGTAACATGGCCTTTGTTGAGACATAGGCGTCAGTACACCGTCATCACCATCCTCCTCCTCCTCCTCCTCCTCTCTCTCTCTCTGTTTTGCTATGTTACTCTGTTGTTTAGTCTGTTGTGAGTTATTTTTAAGGCAAAAGAATGTGTTCTGTTAACACACAGAAAAGACAAACTGTAAATATCTACCCCAAAACCACACAGAAAGCACTCTAAACTCAACCCCCCTTCCCCCCTTTACACGCACGCACGCACGCACACACACACATAAACACATAAACACACACACACACACACACACACACACACACACACACACACACACACATTGTGCTTGTAATCTGCTGACCCAGGTTCAAAACTCGTTCAAGAGGATTTTTCCTCTGGAGTTACGACGAGTGCCGATTCCACTCCCACCAAAAAAGGGAGACTATAAACCGAGTCCTGTGTGCGAACGCACCCAAAACATCTTGTGCCACACGTTAAAACCGTTTTGCTCTTCGGAAGAGTAGGCCATTGTGTGTGGGTAGGAACAGGTGACAAAATTTAATACACGGGGCTTGATGTAAAAAAAAAAAAAGCACTGAAGTGCTTATTCCATTATCCTCGAAATAAAAGAATATATAAAAAAAGAATCACACACACACACACACACACACACACACACACACACACACACACACACACACACACACACACACACACACACAAGTCTTCACGTTTATTCACTATCTTCATTCAGCTTCTAAAAAAGTCCTTTCTTCTCCATTCTGAGCAAACTTCCATCCAGCCTCCTCTCCTCATCCTTCCCCTCCCCCCATCCCTCCCGTACCATTACTTTTCCTAGCTCTCTTGCTACATAACACGTTCTCCCCTCGTTCCTAAGTCACACTCTTTAACGGGGGAAACTTTATGATGACGCAGGAAAAGCATGGAAGATACTTGTGCATTTTCTGCTTTACGACATGTCGTAAAGCGTTCCAGTCGCCTTGAGGAGGCCTACTGATTGCCATGTCAGTCATTTTCTTTTTAGGGTAGTTAGCACTGACTTGAAGAGAGAGAGAGAGAGAGAGAGAGAGAGAGAGAGAGAGAGAGAGAGAGAGAGAGAGAGAGAGAGAGAGAGAGGAGGGTACTTTACTTGGCCGTTTAGCTAAGCTAAAGACAATGTGGTAGCCTACTCTGCAATCTTTTTAGTCCAACTTAGGGCTATGGATAAAAGAAACGCACCCTTAAAACCAGAACAACCCCCCCAACCCCCCAAAAAAAACAACAACAACAACAACCAACAACCCCCCCAAAAAAACAACAACAAACAAACAAAAAACAACAAAAAAGCATTCTCTACCGTCTGTCTGTCTGTGGTTACTCATATTGTCTGTCTGCGGTTACTCATATTGTCTCCCAATACCTCCCCTAGTTCGATTTCATTTTCTCCCATTAACATATTCTTCTCTCACCCCTCACCCCCTCTCTCTCTTTATCTATCTTAACACACACACACACACACACACACACACACACACACACACTCTCTCTCTCTCTCTCTCTCTCTCTCTCTCTCTCTTTACACACACACAAACACACACACATCCCACAAAGACACACACGCACACACACACACACACACACACACTCCCCCCCTCCCCCCCCCCCCCCCACACACACAGTTGACATCAGTGCCGACTTCACTGTCCCCGAAAGTCTTTCGGATGTGACTGAACCAAAGCCTCGTGTTCGAACGCACGTAGAACATCTTGCGCACCACGTTAAATCCTGTTTCGCTTTTCGAAAGAGTAGGCCATAGTGTGCCGGTGGGAACAGATGACAATATTTACAAAACTGCATACACACGGGGACTGACGAAAAAAACACATGGGTGCTTATTTCATTATCCTGGATCTGAAAGAATAAGATAAACACACACCCCTCACTCACGCACACTCAAAACACACACACATCCCACAAACACACACATCCCCCCCCCCCCCCCCCCCCCCCCCACACACAAACACACACACACTCACATCCCACAGACAGACAGACAGACACACACACACACACACACACACACACACATCCCCTAACCCTGATGCTCTACAGTGTTGTGTGTGTGATGTGTGTGTGTGTGTGTGTGATGTGTGTGTGTAGTGGTGGCCATATCAGATGGAGCACCCTCCAAACTGCTGTCAACGGCGGCCGAGGAGGATTTACGACAGGAAGTTCAGTTGCAAACATGACACGGTTATTGCCCTTTGCTCAGCGGCAATCTAGGCATTGTTCGGATGTGTTTTACACTGGCCCATTGTGAGTG
>CM060318.1:72628645-72641145 GCA_030674155.1 Stramonita haemastoma
TGGTCGATAGATAATTTTTTATCCTCGGGAATCACCTTTTCCATACGGGGTGGGGGCTTTTTTTCCCCAGGAAATGGAGTTCCCTCCCTAAAAATATTGGAAGGTCTGCTGGACGAAAGCCACAACAAGCAAAGGGAGAACTTCCCACTATTCGTACTTGATCCAGTTTTTGTTTTAGTGCAAGATACACATAAACACTTCAACAGTACATCACTACCAGGAAACCAAAGGGGGCATTTCAAGTTGTATTTTCACGGTAAGTTTTGTATTTAAAAAAAAATGTTGTCAACTCGATTTTAAAGTAAAACTTTTAAATACAGAAAATGTGGAAGAAGTGCGCTGAAAATAAATGAAAACCCGTAAATTTGTTTTTAATAAACCAAGCGATTCCTATTATGCTGGCATTTATCACCAAAGAGGACAATACATCAGCAGCAAACGCTGCTCTCTTTTTTATGTTATTTTATTATGAATGTAAAACAACAAACACCCTCGCATTGCTGGGCAAACAATAAGGTATCATAGGCATACAAATTAATCAAGTTTTATGGGGAATAACCCCAGTCACGTGTGAGTGTGATTTATCTGTCCACATGAAAGTTGCATATTATTATTAATCCACTGGAATTCTAATGATATGAATAATGGCTTATGTTAAAGGAACAAGCACTAAGAGAGAGAGAGAGAGAGAGAGAGGAGAGAGGGGAGAGAAGAGAGAGAGAGAGAGAGAGAGAGAGAGAGAGACAGACAGACAGAAGACAGACAGACAGACAGACAGACAGAGCGGACAGACAGAGACAGAGACAGAGACAGACAGACAGAGACAGACAGAGACAGACAGAGACAGACAGAGAATAAAACATACAGTTTGTCTAATTCATATTATGAACGAAAGTAGGCAAATTATTTTATTTCTCTATTCGAATGTTTATAGCCTAGTTGTTTCTTTTCCTTCTGCTCACTTTTCTAAAAGGTTTGCTCCCAAGGACTTAAAGAAGCCAACAAACAACAACAACAACAACAACAACAAAAACCCAACGCACATTCTCTTCAAAATCATCGTGGTTTTTTGTTTTTTTTAACACGAGGACCTATTTTTTGACAGTGTTACGGAGGCATTGTACAAGACTATGGATTCTTCGATGTCATATGTCATGAACCAAGTTTTCCTAAGCTGTATAAATCGTCTCTATGATCAAACACACCTATTCTAACCAGCTTCGTTTTGCAAAGTGGTGTAAACATATATCTAATGTTTAGCAGAGCGGTGGGTAGAAGAGCCTATGTATTGATGTCTTTAACAATGATTCTGTTGCAGGCATACACAAAGCGAAGACAAGACACTGTGAAGATGAGTTTCAACAACTACAACGACGACCTGACAGCCTTGGTGGTTGACAACGGCTCGGGCATGTGCAAGGCTGGCTTTGCTGGGGATGACGCTCCGCGGGCTGTCTTCCCTGCTCTTGTGGGCAGACCCAAGTATCAGGTGTGTGTGTGTGTGTGTGTGTGTGTGTGTGTGTGTGTGTGTGTGTGTGTGTGTGTGTGTGTGTGTGTGTGTGTGTGTGTGTGTGTGTGTGAAAGAATGGATGGATGGATGGATGGATGGGTTTGGCAGCTTTTTGTGTGTGAAGAAGTGCTATCCAAATCGGGTAGGTGTCTTTTACATACAGAAAATCCAAACAAAAACAAAGCAATATCCAATGACTTAACATTTCTCCAGTTCAGGGAGACAATCAGAAAACCCTTAAGGCAGGGGTTTGTAGACCTATTTTAATTCTCAAGCTGAGGTAAGTACTGACACCATCACAGCAATGTCGAGAGACAGACTACAAATATCACGTGTTTAGAAGTAGAGAGAATAGAATTTTCGCGTTTTCCTTTTGAAGGTATGGTGTAACATACACTGGGTTTTGTTGGAACCTTGACTGGCGGCTGTGTGCAGAACGTGATGGTGGGGATGGGCCTGAAAGAGTGCTACGTGGGGGACGAAGCCCAGAGCAAGAGGGGCATGCTGTCCTTGCAGTACCCTGTGGAACACGGCATCGTCAGCAACTGGGACGACATGGAGCGCATCTGGCACCACACCTTCTACAACGAGCTGAGGGTGGCCCCTGAGGAACACCCACTCCTGCTGACAGAGGCTCCCTCAACCCCAAAGTCAACCGCGAGAAAATGACACAGGTAGGTTTTCAGTTTTAGTTTTCCTTAGGGAAGCAAAAACAAAGCAAAACGAAACAAAAAAGAAAAACAAAAACCTAATGGTTCTTCAAAATTCTTGTATTGTTTGAGGTAATACCGGCTGATTATCAGATTTTTTAAATGGACGAAATAGTAGTGGAGGAAAACAAGTGCGTGTAGTCAGTTACCAAGATAACAGTAGCCGAAGGGAAGAAATGCATGCAGCCAGTTGCAGCCTCCAAGCCACTGTTATTCTTTGATTTTTATTTTTGTGCAATATAAGTAAGAAAAAAGGTAAAGTATGCGTACTGTCATTTACTTGTGTTTAGAATGAATAACATTCATGCAGCTTTCATGCAAATCTCTTAACATACTGAAATTATGAAAGCAGAGATCCTATTCACACACTTTGAATCCTAACAGAACATGACACCAACATCGTTCCAACAAATTCAGAAAGGTCCTCACTGTTCTTTTCTTTTCCAGATCATGTTCGAGACGTTCAACACTCCCGCTTTCTATGTCAGCATCCAGGCCGTGCTGTCTCTGTACGCTTCAGGCAGAACCACAGGCATCGTCTTCGACTCCGGGGATGGCGTCTCTCACGTCGTGCCCATCTATGAAGGTCAGGGACACTGGGCTTGGTGCCTCACAGATGTGTCATTGAGTTTCACACATTTCTACCACAGCTGTTTTTGTCATGATCCATCGGTTATTTACAAAGAATGTTGTAGTTTATAAGAATAGTCATTACGCACTGTGCATTTATTTATGTTTCCTTTAGGTACAGAACTTGATAGACCATGATAACGTCTTTTTGCCCCAGTAGTGATTGCATACTTTAAAAGCTTAGCAGTGTGCATCAACTTGGGGCTAAATCAGACAAAGCAAAGAAAATAAAGCTAAACAAAAAAAGCAGGAAAAAGCATAAAGGTACAAATACAAAACAGGCCTTTTTAAATATGTTAATGGAAGTTTCTGGGTGGGTTTTTTGTATTTTACAAAGCAGATCAAAGCATAAAGTGTGCAGATACAAAACAGGCCTTTTCAATGAGTTTGTGGAATTTTCTGTTTTGGGTAATTGTAATGTTATCTGTCTATATCCTACTTGTTGTAATAGTAGCACAAGGAAAACTTTACACTTTCACAAACGTCAGCCCAATTACTGGTTGTTGTTTTTTTTAATTGGAACAGAATACATGTTACGAAAATTATGGTCTGATTTCTATGAAACTGCTACGCAGTGATATTGGTTTGGACGTCTAACACTGTTTGATATCAACTGAAATTTTTGTCACACATTAGAGATATCTCCTTACTTGCAAATAAATACTGCACTTTCTTTTACTGTTGAAACACTCCCCCCCCCCCCCCCCCCCCCCCCCCCACCTTCCATGAAGTGCGCCTTAGTTTAATAGTTTTGCCAGGGTGATGTGAAACAATGTATGGTGTGGCTGTGACAGGTTACGCCTGCCTCACGCCATACAGCGTGTGGACCTGGCCGGCAGAGACCTGACTGCTTACCTGCAGAGGATCCTCACTGAACGGGGATACAGCTTCAAGAACTCAGGTCAGTATCTCTTTCTTTCACCTGTGTGGGGGTACCTACTGCCACGTGCGTGTGTGTGTGCGAGTCTGTGTAGATGTCACTGGTTTGGGTTTCCTTCAAAGTTTCATTTGTTTGTCCTGTTTACTTATCCTCAAGGAATGAAACACAATTTTCTCTGCACCCCCCTCCCCATCCCGCCTCCCAAAACTGTCTTTAAAAAAATGACCTCAGCGAATTCATTTTCAATCTTTTTCGGAATGAAATGCCAAAACGCACAAAGCATATTGGATGTGAATTTTTTTCCTTCATAAACCTGGGTAAAAATAGACAGTAAAAGTGACAAGTATACTGTGCTTAGATAGTGTATTAGACAGATGCGCGTAAAAACTGTGGTATACTTTCCTACAATTACCCTAGATGATAGAGCAAATAACTCTTCATCAAAATTAACCCCTCAAATAATGACATTGTTCTGCTCCCCATTGCAGCTGAACGGGAGATCGTGCGGGACATGAAGGAGAAGCTGTGTTACGTGGCGCTGGACTTTGAGCAGGAGCTGGCCAGTGCTGGTCAGTCCAGTGGTGTGGAGAAGAGCTACGAGCTGCCTGACGGTCAGCTGGTCAGTGTGGGCAGTGAGAGGTTCAGGGCTCCAGAGGCCTCTTCCAGCCCGCCTTCCTCGGTCAGTGGCACTTTGACTCTCTGATTTTCCACCTCTCTGATTTTCCACCTCTCTGATCTTCCACCTTTCTATCTACTCCATCTTCTGATCTTTCAACTTTCTGATCTTCCCGACTGTTTGATCTTCCCATCTCTCTGATCTTCCCGACTGTTTGATCTTCCCATCTCTCTGATCTTCCCAACTGTTTGATCTTCCCATCTCTGATCTTCCCACCTTTCTGATCTTCCCACCTTTCTGATCTTCCCGACTGTTTGATCTTCAGACTTTCTGATTTTCCCGACTGTTTTGATCTTCCCTCTTTCTTATCTTCCCACCTCTCTGATCTTCCCACCTTTCTGATCTTCCCGACTTTCTGATCTTCCCTCTTTCCGATCTTCCCACCTCTCTGATCTTCCCACCTTTCTGATCTTCCCAACTGTCTGATCTTCTCGACTGTTTGATCTTCCTGTCTGTCACCCTTTCTTTGCCTCACATTTGAATGCTGAAGTCTGATACTGAACTTGCTACTGATGATGCGACTGAACACTGTCCAAACCTGTTGGCCTTTCATGTGTTTTAGCTGGCATTTTTCTCTGTTTTCTTTCACCGTTCATTTGCTGTCCTGACCCTTTAATGAACTTGCAGAACTCTCTCTGTCAGTTCTTTTTCCTGCTTGCTTCCTGTGTGCCTAGTCAACAAGAGCTTGTACGATTTTTTTGGTTCTATATGATCATTTTTGCCCTAGTTTCTTTCTTTTAAAAAACCCCATGAATTTCTCTTTTAAAAAAAAATCATGCTGTTATTTACTAGCCTTTGTCTATTGTGTGTTGAAATGAATATGTACGTGCACCTGTGCACCATGTGATCAGTCAAAAGGATTGGGAGATTTTTTTTTATGCAGTTCCTCAATGGTAATTTCGTTCCATTACGAAAATAGCGGAATTTAGACTGAGTCACTGTGTAACTCTGAGTACAGCTGTAAGAAACAGGGAAAAATAGTGTGCCTGGTCCTGACTGTGATGGTGGTGTGTGTGTGTACAGGAAGTGAGCTAGCGGGGATCCATGAAATGCTGTACAGCAGCATCCAGAAATGTGACGTGGACATCCGTCGTGACCTTTACTCCAACACCGTGCTGTCTGGGGGATCCACCATGTACCCTGGTCAGTGTGTGTGTGTGTGTGTGTGTGTGTGTGTGTGTGTGTGTGTGTGTGTGTGTGTGTGTGTGTGTGTGTGTGTGTGTGTGTGTGCGCATGTATGTATGTGCGTGAGTGTGACACATAAATTAATGATGTAGTCTTTGAAAGTTTTGAATGCCTTTTACTTCAAGGTGTAATTGTGTAGCATCATGACAATAACTTTCCATACAGAGACAAAATAATAATGATAATGATATTAATAATGATGTTGACAATAATAACAGTAATGATAATATTAACAACAATAATAACAACAACAACAACAATTATGACAAGATATAGAATTTACATAGCGCTATATCTTGTAAAAGATTGCCAAACTAGGTTGTAACCATCCAACTAGAATAAATATATATCTTCTTTACATAGCTATATAAAACAACAGGTTTTAACGTGTATGCAAGATATTCTGCGTGCGTTTGCACACGAGACCTCGGTTTATAGTCTCCTCCAAGGACTTTTCTGGAGGAGTCCAGTCAGCACTGATATTAACTCCAGAAGGGAAAATCCCCTTGAACGAGATTCGAACCTGGGTCAGCAGTTCACAAGCACAAAGCTCAAACCACTAAGCTATCCCATCCTAACTAAGCTATCCCATCCTAACTAAGCTATCCCATCCCTGGGGAGTTTTAGAGTTTTATGCTTTCATTTATGCACAGAAGTGAACTTGCTGTTTTTCTAAAAATGAAAAAAAAGTGTGATCTACAAGTAAAACCAAAACTCCACAGGTTACTGGATGAACTACGTACACTGTTGTAGCTTCACACGTTTCATTTTTCTCCTTCAAAACAACTGAGCCAAAGTGACATAAAAAAAATGTTATAGTTTATTTTTTCCCCTTCTGTATCCTGTGCAGGTCTGGCTGATCGCATGACCAAAGAGTTGTCATCCTTGGCCCCGAGCTCAGTCAAGGTCAAGGTGATTGCTCCGGAAGAGCGGAAGTACTCTGTGTGGATTGGCGGCTCCATCCTGGCCTCTCTGTCCACCTTCCAGCAGATGTGGATCTCTAAGCAGGAGTATGACGAGTGTGGACCCGCCATTGTGCACAGGAAATGTTTCTGAGCTGGTTTTGATTATCTGCATTGTATAGACAGCTGATGGAGTGACTGTAAAGAGAGAGAGAGAGAGAGAGAGGAGAGAGAGAGAGAGAGAGAGAGAGAGAGAGAGAGAGAGAGAGAGAGAGAGAGAGAGAGAGAGAGAGAGATGAGAAATTTTGAAACTGCATGAACAATGTACATTTTGTTGACTTTGTAACTATCATAAATGCACTTGACACACGCTGGCGTGTGTTGGTCAATGTTCTGTGCCTGTGTTTTTTTTCACCTATTAAAAATGAACACAACTAGTATGAACAGTGTTTGTCTTATGTTTCAGGACAATGATTGTGTGCGAATTTGCAAGAATGTAAGAATCAATTTTTCAGTTTTGAAAGGACATATTATTATTAAGAAGTTCAGTGCATTTTTACTTACACAATCTGGAAATTCGGAAAACTAATCAATCTGTGACACAATCGCGCATTTAATGATGATAGCTAACTTGACAGTATATATTTTATAAACCTGTCTCCTTAAAAATAAGACCCCCCCCCCCCCCCCCCCCCCCCCCAAGAAGTATTGAAATCTTTTCCACAATAAAACTGTAGTTTTGGAGGAAGGCAACACATGACTTTTTTTTTTAGTTAAACACACACGCACACGCACGCACACACACACACACACACACACACACACACACACACACACACACACACACACACACACACACACACACACACACACATTAATTTTTCTGTTTTGAGATTTAAAAAAACCCAAACCCTTCACGCTTTAGAATCGTTTGATATTGAAACAAGACCCGATCTGATTATTGACATAAATGATCTGATACACTGTCTGAGAATGAAAGGTAGATATGTGTGTTTCTGTTGGGTGCCCTCTCATTTAGGTCTCTACGGTAATTAAAATATTGATAAAGCTGCAAAAAAAAGTGCACACATTTCAAAACAGTCCTCTGAAGTTTCTGTGCGTCCTTCAGTCAAAAATAATCCATTTTGTTTGGGAAAAAAAATTCAAAGCGACTTCAAGATCATACACATACGAAACTAGGAACATATAAATTTATAGCTTCCTTATAAATTATAGCATTTTAAAAGCAAAAGCACTGTATTCTTTGATATTCTACGCGAGACTGATTACCACAATTTCCTGCAAAATAAAACTTAAACGCTCTCAAAACAAAATTTTGCAAAAATGTCAAGTACATTTGTGGTGGACAATTTCCTCTGCAGGACTGTTTAATTAGCGTATTGTCAGAAGCTTCGTATCTTCTTGCCAGCTTTTTAAAACAAAAATGCTTCTGGAGAAACTTTAGACACAATGCTATGTTGTTTTTCATATCTCTAAATCACCTGTTAAAAACATAGATTTTGTATTCCTTTCAGGTTCTGTTAGATTGTTTTCTTTATATTACACCTTTTATGCATTACATTCATGGTTTAATGCCAAAACCTTTAAATGAGCACTCTTTTCGCAATGCTTTCTATCATTTCTGCTGTCAGTCCTTAACTTCCGTCTAGTATCGCTAATAGTAAACAGGTGTTAAATACAATAATGCCCGCACACACGCACATGCGTATGCACGCACTCACACTCTCACACACACACACACACACACACACACACACACACACACACACACACACACCTGCCTACATTTTCGTGAAATGTAGCTCTTGTGATAATTCGTCACCACTTAAGCAGATTGCCGTTTTGTGATTCCAATAAGGATTATGTCAAAAACTGTGATATGTCTGTCAGGGGAGACCCATTTTACTTTCTAATGACCGGCCCAATGTCTGCTGATTTGCACAGAGCTGTCCAAATATTATCCCCATTTATCTACGGGGTCTTCCGTTTGTCGTAAAAAGATGTCACAATTGTCACATTTCATCAGGCTGTCCAAATTAGCATAAGCGTTTTAATCACAATAAAAATCTCCTAAATGGGAATTCTATGCAAAAATTTTCTTCTTCTTCATGATGTTGTTCAGGGCTAAACTGTCCTTCATCCTTCATCTTTAACCCCCCACCCCACTTTTATCTTTATTTTTCTATAGTGATAATTAAATATCTTGGTAACAAGGAAGACGGCAGGACGGTTAAGACGTTCACCTTGCCAAAAAAAGTAAACCATGAGGTTCTGGGTTTCATTCCTAGCTTTGCCCTTTCCTCTCAGTTTGACGAGAAAATCGAACTGAATGTCCCGCTCCTTCAGATCAGACTATAAACCGAGGCCTCGTGTGCCAACGCACGCAGAACATCTTGCACACACGGTAAAAACATGCTCTGCCTTTCGAAAGAGTAGGGCATATCGTAATGGTAGGAACGGATGACAAAATTAAAAAAAATGTTTGCACACAGGTATCGTGTTTAGACGCCATCTCTGAAGTCGGAATGCAGATACCAGAATGGAGGGGAAAAACGGTCGCATACGAAAAAAATCTCACTTTTGTAGAAACCCTGAGCTCTAGCCAAGGAACAAAAAAAAAATCGCTTGAACTGGAGCAAGTGAGTGAGCGAGCACGAGAGAGAGAGAGAGAGAGAGAGAGAGAGAGAGAGAGAGAGAGAGAGAGAGAGAGAGAGAGAGAGAGAGAGAGAGAGAGAGAGAAGCGCGTGTATATATATATATATATTTGATATGTATATGTGTGTGTGTGTGTGTGTGTGTGTGTGTGTGTGTGTGTGTGTGTGTGTGTGTGTGTGTGTGCGCGCGCGCGCGCGCGCGCCGCCCGACCGCGCTCAACTCCCTATCTCAACGTTAAACATGTGCAACAATACACTAAAAGCAGAGTTCAGGTTACCGTACATAATAAGTACCGTAAAAAACACTTAGACACGTTACAGAACCGTACTCGTTTTTTTTGTTTTTTTTGTTCAATTGACAGGTTTGAGCAAAATGCTTGCACATTATATCTATGCAAACTATACACTCAAAGAAAACAACAACTGTGTGTTTTTATTTGTTATTCATACCATTCACAAGAGTATTATATTTCTTGTTTTGTTAGTGCACCTGTTTCAACAGGCATAACTGACTGTTATGTTTGATTTTTTTTGTAAAATAGCCTTGGGTTTTCGTGCTGAGAAAGACAAATGGCCCTGAAGCTAGTGAACATTCGCATATAAATGAAATAGAATAGATCCCTTGAAAAAAATGGACGACTCTTGGAAAATGACAAGTAGTCGACTATCATACTTCTACATGTAGATTTTGACATTTTTATAAAGAAATTTGATATTTATTTATTATTTATTACCACTTTGTGTCACAGCAGATTTCTCTGCGTGAAATTCAACAGGATACCGCCTTGAACAAGGACTATCTGCCATTGTTTGTTGTCCAGTGCACTGGCAATAAAAGAGCTATAATTATTGTCAGAATAAAAAACGCATTGCCCTAAAATTCCTAATCCTTATTCAAAATTGAAAGCATTTGAATTACTTCTCACCCCTGTCCATCCGAAAAGAAAAAAAAAAAGAAAGACACAAACACAGCTAACCAAGACAAACAAAATCAATATGAAAATAAACCTTCAATAAAAACAGCTCCCACTTAAATGTCTATGTGCTAGGAAAGTTGTTCTGAATGTGCTTACACACTCCACACACACACACACACACCACACACACACACACACACACACACACACACACACAACACACACACACACACACACATACACACACACACACACACACATATATATACACACACACAAACAAACAAACAAACAAACACACACATAAACACATCAACATACACTGTACAGACGCACATCTAAATGTGCATGCGTGCGTGTGTACAGACACACACATACACACTTCAGACCCAAGTACAACATGGGTACATTGTATAATAGCCAAATTTATAAATAGTTTCAGTTACACCTACAACACATTTTCACAACTTTTATGAAAAACTCACACTTTATTTCAGACACATTTTCATTGGAGATCCACATCAAAACTCCACTTAACATCAGAACACACACACACACACACACACACACACACACACACACACACACACACACACACACACACACACCGATAGTATATTTTATATTTTCCTCCCTGGAGACGGGACGCCCTAGTGGTCAGAACATCGTGCTCACAATTTGACGACCCGGGTTCGATTCCGGTTCGGGGGTATTTTTCCTCTGGAGTTCACATCAGTGCTGACTCCACTCTCCCCCAAAGGTCCTTCGGATGAGACTTTAAAACCAAGGCCCCGTGTGCAAACGCACGCAGAACATCCTGTGGACAAGTGAAATCCTGTTCCACTTTTCGTAAGAGTAGGCCATTGTGTGCCTGTTGGAACAGATGACAAGATTTACAAAACTGCATGCACACAGGGACTGGATGTAAAGAAGCACATGAGTGCTTATTCCATTATCCTCGAAATAAAAGAATAAATTAATAAAATAAATAAAGAAAGAAATTCTTTTTTCGCTCTATCATTTCCCCAACATAACCCACTCCCAAACTACTGCTCCACCACAAACACAACCTTATCACACACACACACACACCACACACACACACACACACACACACACACACACACACACACACACACACTACACATCACATCACAACCCTTTCTTAACATTCATCTCTCCTTCCCCCCCACCATCACCACCACACAACACAGCAGGCACAGCAGACACCCTCATCTCTCTGATCAGCAACAAGTCTTGCACCAGGTTGGGAGAGGCACTGAAGCAGTCTGCAGGCAGCTGATAGAGGACGGAGCCGGGAACGTATCGCCTGTAAGGATGCACTGCCGTCACGGCGTGGATCAGATCCTCCATCACCTCGTCCGTGTTCTTGCGGGCCAGGCGGAGCATCTTGGCCAGTTTGGCCAGGTAGGCGCGGAAGTAGGTGTCGCCATACTCGTGACGCACTTCCTCAGGGGCGCTCACCCACATTTGGGAGTTTTGGCGCGTTAGGGTTTCTCGGTCCGCGATGGCTGTCCTGAAAGGTGAAGGTAAATGTTGGGGGGATGTGAGGGCAAGGAATATGGTGTGTGTGTGGTGTGAATGCCTTCAGGAGACTAGGTGGTCACTTTTTTGCCCAATCTCTAGACATCGCCGTGATGTTTTAACTAAAAATGAAAAAAACAAAAGAAAACAAACAACCAAACAAAAACAGGGTGGGAGAGAAGGGGGGGGGGGGTGCCTTTGAAATGTTGATCTAACAAAACGCATGGATGCTAAACAGTAAAAACATGACATGTATCTTGTAAGTGTATACACACGCGCGCATACGTGCACCCACAACCCAACACTTGCATCAACATATGGGCACTGACATAAAACATATCTGTAGGCGCATGCACGCACTCACATGTACGTACACTCACACGCATATACACACACGCGTTTTCAAACAAACTTAACACACATGCATGCACACACAATCCAACATGCATGCAACTATTATACAAGACAATTTGCGCATGCACACATAACAACGTCACTCGCTCGCGCACATAAAAATTGTACTGAGAAGACAAGAGACAGACATACAAACAGGCAGGGACAAGCTAAACAATTGACGGTAGCGAGAGTACTGTCTGTCTGCGTCTGTTGTCTCTCTTAACACAACACAACACACACACACGACACAACACACACACAACAACAACACAACAAAAATATAAGTAGATAGTATATATATATACATACATATAGAAGATAGATAGATACTAGATAGATAGATAAAGATAATAGATAGAAAAGATAGAAAAGAAGTAGGTAGTACAGAGACAGAGACAGAGACAGAGAGATAGACAGACAGAGACCAGAACACGAGAAACAGAAAGACACGAGAGAGACAGAGACACAGATAGA
>CM060318.1:72648645-72658645 GCA_030674155.1 Stramonita haemastoma
TGTTATTTATACTGACAGGCCCCTGGCATCCCCACGGGGAAATTGAGCTATTTTATCTTTATTTAATTAATTTATTTATTCTTTTATTTCGAGGATAGTGGAAAGGGAAGAAAGGGAAGAAAGGATATGGCAGGTCTGCACATTCGATGATGATCTAGGCGATCATAAATTTCATCACTAGCGTCATCAAAATCGATTCTGTGACGCCATAACCATGAAAATATACGACTCGTCACTTGGAGGTTATTGTAGTCGTCATAGAACGACGAACGATAAATCAGTGTATGAATGAAAGTGTAGAGTTATACTGCTTACCTCCCTTTCTGTAACAAATCTTCACTTTCGGCTAGGATCTGCGAAGGAGCATAAGCGACAAGCAAAACGGAGCAGAAAAAGAAAACAAGTCACCAAGGAACCGTTATCCCTTAATTGATCTTTTTTTTAAAAAAATGGCAGAAAAACACAAATATTCAGTTCGGGACCTCAATTCCAAGAAGTTTCCGTAGCTTATAATGATGTCATAGTTTCGTCCCTTTCCTTCTTTTGAAGATGAAAAATGAATTTAGAAAGGGGGGGGGGGGGGGGGGGGGGGGGGGGGGGGTGGGGAGAGAGGGAAGGGTAAAAAACAAACAAAAAACCCACCAACAACGCTTGTCAAACATGGCATCAATTCTCCTTGATGGACATTTCTAGGGTGGATGAGAAAACCGATTCCTCATTGTTATTGCATTTCATCGTTCAATCTATCTAATTGTCAGGGCAATCAGGACTAACCAACTACGCGAATTGTCAGTAATCTCTCTCTCTCTCTCTCTCCTCTCTCTCTCTCTCCTCTCTCTCTCTCCTCTCTCTCTCTCTCTCTCTCTCTCCTCTCTCTCTCTCTCTCTCTCTCTCTCTCCTACTGCAAAATTGCATACGAGTGCTTATTCCATTATCCTCGATATAACAGAACAATAAAAAAAAAAGTATTTATGTGCACACACATATTATGTAATTATATACGACACACACTCACACAGAGATAACACACACACACACACACACACACACAACAACACACACACACACACACACACACACACACACCACACACACACACACGACACACACTCTCACACGCAAACACACACATACATTATATATATAATCTCTCTATACTCTCTCTCTATATATTCTTCCTATATCTATATATATATATATATAATATATATATATATATATATATATATATATATATATATATATATAATATTTATATTATTATATATATATATAATGTATATAATGTATTAATGTATGCATGTATATACATATCTCTTTGTGTGTGATGAGGGTGTGTGTGTATGTGTGTGTGTGTGAGTGAGTGTGTGTGCGTGCGTGTGTGTGTGTGTGTGTGTGTGTGTGTGTGTGTGTGTGTGTGTGGTGTGTGTGTGTGTGTGTGAACAAATTATGATGGTCGTAGGACATTGCACCTTTCAAGTCAGCGGAAGTGTGTGACTCAAAACCCACCCAAATCTTTTTTTCCTATTTTCCATTCTACCAGACCTACAGTGTGTAGTGTCTGTGTGTGGGTGGTGGTTCAGCGTTTATCACTCTGATCCTTAGGCGATAGACAAACTGCTGAGTGGTCCTGGGAGCAACATGCATTTACTGCACATGTAGATTTACATACCCTGCAGCAACAGAAGGAAAGTGATTGACAAATACTAAAAAAAAACCCTAAAAAAACAAACAAACCACATTCAAAATTAATATAACCTGTGAAAGAAAAAAAGGCGAAAAATGTGGAGGACATTATGGCAAGGCCTTTCCTTATCCCCTGGGAAAACAAACCCCAATTTTAAGCACTTGAATCTGCTAAAAATACTGTGCAATGGAGTATTATCATTTCAGTCCTTTAACAGGAAATCTCCGCTGGGACGTAAAGACAATCACAACAGAAATTATCATTATTACTCACAGCATTTCCACGTAAAATTAAAACAAGTAAATAAGCACACACCCACGCGCGCGCGCACCACACACACACACGCACACACACTACATGTCACACACTACACTACACTACACTACACTACACTACACTACACTACACTACACTACAACACACACACACACACACAACACACACACACACACACACACACACACACACACACACACACACACACACACACAACACAGTGCAACCACAACCGCCACCACAACACACACACACACACACACACACACACACACACCACACACACACAACACACACACACACACAACACACACACACACACACACACACACAACACACCACACACACAATACACCCACACACACAGAGTACACACACACACACACACACACACACAACACACACACACACACACCGACTCCTCCCCCCCCCCCCCCCCCACACACACACACATCATAGCAGCACTCCGTACGTGGTGGCGTGTGAGTAAAAGGGCTTAAGAACGAGTGTAAAGATTTCAAGACAAGTTTATTATGGCGCCTTCATTTTGCATGGCACATTGATAGCAGACAAGGAGGCTTGTCGTCACAGGAAGTGATGCTGGATGATGATGGCGGCGATAATGATAATGCCGATGATAGCTGCACGGGCAGGTCAAAGGTCGGACAGATCACGTGCTCTGTGACACAACAAACGCTGCATGTCGCCCGCCCACGATTTTCCGATTTTCCGACCATCTCTCTCTCTCTCTCTCTCCTCTCTCTCTCTCTCTCTCTCTCTCTCTCTCTTCTCTCTCTCTCTCTCTCTCTCTCTCTCTCTCTCTCTCTCTCTCTGTGTCGCCTACGTTTAGTTTGTAGGTGTGGCTCACCCAAAAAAGTGCTGTGAAAACATGCATGCATGTTTATTAGTTGCACATGAGAGAGAGAGAGAGAGAGAGAGAGAGAGAGAGAGAGAGAGAGAGAGAGAGAGAGAGAGAGAGAGAGAGAGAGAGAGAGAGAGAGAGAGCACCCAACCCAAACCACCCAACCGAATCAACAAACCAGCCAACCAATCAACGAAAAGCCAACCCAATCAACCAACGAACCAGCCAACCAATCAGCAAACCAATCAATTCCAATAAACAAACCAACCAACCAATCAACAAATGAACCAACCAACTAACCCAAAGAATGAATGAATGAATGAATAAGTCAATCAGTCAAACACCAAGTCCTATCCAATGATAATTTTATCAATCACACAATAAAAATCTCCCAAAGCTGAACGCCGCCACCTACTATATGGTGGTGATGGAAGCGGGGAGGGGGCAGGGGAGGAGGAAGGTGCACAGGCAAAAATGTCACCATTGGTGAACCTCGGAGTCCTAGACGGAAACGAAAACAACAAACCCAGAACAAATCAAACAAAAAACAAAATCAAAACAAATACACAGAAAATCAGCAATAAATCAAAACGAAAGGCTTTCCAGTTTTCAGTGTTCAGATATCAATCACATGAGCATAACTATCTATCTATTCCTTATCAACAGTGCCACTTAAGGCACAACCAATGGGGGAATGCTTCACAAGCTGAATAGAATAACCAGCCTGTTGGTTAAACTTGGGTGCAAGATGAATGCTTTCGGATTATTCAATCCACTGGCCATTATGGGCTTCTTCTTCGTTTGTATAGATCTGTTATTCTTTGTCGTGTTGAGTATTGCCTTCAGCACCTGGGCTTTTTCAGCTTTAAAAAAAATAAAATTTTTTACTAATACTAAACCATTGACGCTGGGGCGACACAAAGTGAGAGGCTGCATAATCAGTGGCTTTTCCCACTCACGGAATTTCACTTTTCAGCTCAGTCTTTAGGATCGACTAGGACTCTCTGACTAGGAGGCTTGACTCGCACAGTCCTTATGTCTGCAGCCCTGGGGGCTTGTTGGCCTTTGGAGAACATCTCCAACGCTGACTGTCCTTATGCCCTCTTGGCCCAGATGTGGTGGTGATGTGCTGTGGGCAAGGCATCTCCATTATAATTAAATTTCTGCCCAATTTCCGAAACAGCAGCTGTCTCCTCTGACCCAAAACGGAGGTCTTCGTGGAACTAGACAGACAAACATTATTTCTGAGTATTGCACTAAACTCAATGATTTGGTTTTAATGTTTTATTGTCTTTGGCTTACCTTAAATTTAATGTGTTTGTGTGGGTCTTTTTCATATTTGTTTCTTATGTTGTTGTTTGGGGTTTTGTTTTTCGTAATAACTTTACAGCATCTATTGTAGTCTCTAACTCAGGGCAAGTGCCCGATGAAGAAAAAAGAAAAGGTTTGTCATGTTTTTCTGTTACCATTCAAAATTCAAAATTCTCTCTCTCTCTCTCTCTCTCTCTCTCTCTCTCTCTCTCTCTCTCTCCTCTCTCTCTCTCTCTCTCTCCTCTCTCTGTGTGTCTGTCATGTGCTGCAGAATTAAAGGAAAACTCTTCTGATAAAATAACACCACCACAGAGCCCTGTCACGCGGGAAACGGTACAAGCCATCCCTCACACCATTATCGCCCCTGAAAGCTTGACACGCTGTGGCTTGCTGATGTCATAGATAGCCTTCCAATGATGTCAGAGATAGTGACGCGACTACTGATGACGTCACACCTGCACGCGCCACCTTGAGAAGACGTACGGCGACTCGGTGGCGGGTTGTTTTGGCGCTGGGGGTAAAGGGTTAAGGTTGGTGGGTAATTATGGATGCAGGTGTGCTATGTGACATTGCCTGGACTTTCTGATCTTTGCCCTTCAACTCCCCAGGAAGTTTCTGGGGCCCCGCACAGTAAACTTTTTGGCAGTGCGAGGCTTCCGCAAGTTTGAACTAGATCTAGTGAGCTCATTCTCTACAAATCGCAGACTGCATGCTGGTATGTTTGTGTCGGCCATGTCGCCGGATTTAGCTTGGCTGATTTTCTATGAAAAAATGGATTCGTCGGTTTTTAACGTGTTGTTGTTGTTGTTATTAAGTCTTAACCAAGGACTTGTAAGAAGTAGAAATCAGTAGCAACGTTGATATAAATGTTGCATTGCCCGTATCTAAAGGCGACCATTACACTTTCCATTTCATCGATGTAAAAAGCAATTTGTTAGTCCAGAGGTAACGCTCTTATCTAGAAAGAAAAAGGTCTACGGTTCGTATCCCTTCCATAACCAGGTTTTCTCCCATTTACCATGAGTGGAGGTCTAGTGTTAATCTTTTAGATGATGAAAAACTGTGGTTTTCAGAGCTAGATGAGAAGGGAGATTTTCATCTGTAATGCTCTAGTGCTTCTACTTCAAATTCCATCGTCCAATTTATCTCAATTACAGCCACATCGGAGCTGGCACAGTTGTCCCAGCAGTTTGCAAGAAGCTGTCACAAACGGGATGACACCACACTTTCCAGTGGTAAGCATAGCCCTATCATCAGTAGTGACCACTTCTGAAAGTCCTTTGGATGAGACTATAAACCGAGATCCCGTGTGAGAACGCACGCAAAGCATCTTGTGCACACGTTAGAAAACCTTTCGGAAGAGTTAGGCCATTGAATGTCGAAAGGACCAATGATGATAATTAAAAATAAAAAACAAAAAGAAAAGAAAAACGCGTACACTCTGGAGTCGTATTTAGACATCATCCCGGAAGTCGGAATGCCGGTTACATTAATTGTAGACAAACGGTCGCACACCCGAAATCTCACAATCGGTGAACCTCGGAACTCTAGCCCCCCCCAAAAAAAAACGGAAAAAAATACCCCCCTCCCACCCGTCCTTTCCCATAGACCTGCTTTTTGAAGGAGTGCATCTTTAACATCACCAACTCACCTCTCTTAATTAATTTTTTTTTAAATAATGATTACCACCTTCCTTTTATTATCATTATTTGTTGTTGTTGTTGTTTGTTTTTTTATTGTACTCCATCCATCTCAGCGCCAGCCAAGCTGAGAGATACAGACACCTGATGACCATGCTGGCCTGTGCAGACCTGCAAGGCACAAAGCAGGCTTCTGTGCAGTGAAGCAGTCTACTACTGGGGTTCCCTCCCTGTTTGTCTGTGGGCCTGTGATGCTGGCAGACACACGGCACTTGCGCTGCTGCACTTCCCCAGTATCGGGCTGATGATAGCAGTGATAGCATCACACAGATGCGTGTCGAGGAGTGCACAGCTAACTTTGCAGATGCCGTTTTTTTTGTGAGGTGGTGGTTGTGGTGAGTGGTAGGTAGTGGGTGGGTTTGTGGGGTTGGTTTGTGGGTGTGTGTGTGGGTGGTGGTTGGATGGGTGTGGGGTGTATGGGGAGGAATATGGGGTGAGGGTGGAGGGTGAAGATTGTTTTTCAGATTGGTCGCAATTGTGTGTGTGTATGCGTGCGTGCGTGCGTGCACGCGCGCGCGCATTTCTTTTGTTGTCTTTCATTCTTCATTTCTCTTTCATTTACCACATCTCCTCTCTCTCTCTCTCTCTCTCTCTCTCTCCTCTCTCTCTACTCCTCTCTCTCCTGCTCTCTCTCTCCTCTCTCTCTCTCTCTCTCTCCTCTCTCTCTCTCTCTCTCTCTCTCTCTCTCTCTCTCTCTCTCTCTCTTCTCTCTCTCTCTCTCTCTCTGTCTGTTCTGTCGTCCTGTCTGTCTTCTGTCTGTCTGTCTCTTCTCTCTCTCTCTGTCTGTCTGTCTCTCTCTCTCTCTCTGTCTCTGCTCCCCTCTGTCTCCTCTCTCTTGTCTCTGCTCTCTCTTCTGCTGTCTTCTGCTCTGCTCTCTCGTCTGTTCTGTCTCTTCTGTCTGTCTCTTCTTCTGTCTTCTGCTCTGTTGTCTTTCTCTCTTTCTTCTCTCCTCTCTTCTTCTCTCTCTCTCTCTCTCTCTCTCCTCTCTCTCCTCTCCTCTCTCTCTCTCTCTCTCCTCTCTCTCTCTCTCTCTCTCTCTCTCTCTCTCTCTCCTCTCTCCTAATCTTCTTAGTACTTTAACGCTATTTATTTTGTCACCACGACTCGTAAAATTGCAACACAAGGTCAACCAACATCTTGTAGTAAGAAGCCTATGTTTTTTTTCTGGGTAGCAGCAATAAGTGAATCTCCTCATTAACCGTGTTTACGATACGCTTAACGGCCCATCATAAACAAATCAGCTTCGTCTCCAGTCACGACAGAGTATACATCCTTGTGGCAAGTCTCTTTGATTTAGTACACACTTACACCTGAGACTTAACGAGGGCATACACCTTATTTGCATGTATAGGGCTTGTATTGTACTGTACACCTATGCTATGTATACATGTATGTATGTATGTATTTCCGTCACACTTCGGAATTTGTCGTGTAGTTGGGAGGGGGGGGAGGGGAGGGGAAGTGATGATAATGGCGAGATGTAAAAATGGGTGGGAACTTGGAAGAGTATTAGGAAGTGGTGGTGGGGAAGGTGAAGATGAATGGTGAGTGGGTTGGATAAGGGTTAGGGTAGGGGTGGGGTGGGGTGGGGGTGGGTTGGGTTAGAGAAAGAGGAGTGGGAGGGGAAGAGAGACGGTGGGGGTGGGGCAGGGTGGGGGAGAACTCTGTGGTTAAACTGGATACCTTTGGTGATCTTGGATAACTCTGAAAGCGACGGAACCGAGTCTATATGCTCAACTGTTTGTGTGACTTAGGAGACGGAATTTTCTTGTCTATTTTTTTCTTTTTTCTTAAACGTGAATTTGGTTTTGTCTCCTAATTTCTTTCTCTTCCTTACATTGATGTAAACATTTTGATAGTTCACATGTCAAACAGTCTTAGTTCTTAAGAACACACACACACCACACACACACACACACACCCACACACACACACACACACACACACACACACACCCACACACACACACACACACACACACACACTCAAAGTTTTCATTTTATTCTGGTGAAATATAAATGTTCACTTGTTTTGGGTTTCTTCAAACCACAGCTTCATAAGATAGACAAAAGAAAGTATACAGCACTACTTTGATCCACACCAATCCCCCCCCCCCCCCCCCCCCCCCCCCCCCGCGAGATTAATTAGCGGATAATTTAAGTACTTATGTTAATGTGCAATATTTCACCACCAGCAACTAATCCTATATTCAGTGAGTAAATCAGCCAGGTGAACTCGCGACAGCAGTTTTTCATCTAGAGTCAACTCCTAAACTGCCTCCCTTTACATTCTAATATACGATGCATGTAAACCCCAGTGACTGAATCCATTGCTGCCAAGTTCAAAGGCCAAGACAGGCAGCGGTTTCAAAGGCCAAGAAGTACACTATCAGCAGCGGACAGTGCCATTAAACAAGAAATCTGTGCTTGTTTGAAAACTTTTGTGCTATGAAAAAAGGGTGTACAGTTTTTCTTTTTGTGATTTAAGCTTGGAGAAATAGGTTACCAGGTCATTGTGATTAACATAAAAATGATCAGAATGTGTGTATTACTTTTTTATTTTTTTTTTCAGTTGTGTTGTCTAACGTCTTTTCACTTTGAGTGATATCATATAACGGGGGGAAAAAGTGGCTGGTAGAATGTGAGAAGAAGGGAGGATGACTGGGAACTTTCATTCCTAGTTCTTATAATTATAAACAATTCTACATCTTTTTTCTTTTCTTTTCTCGTCCAGACCTCTGAGGTTTACCAATGGTTAGATTTTGTTTAGTATGCGACTGTTTTTGCCCACCATGAAGGCAGCTGCATTCTGACTTAGGGGATGTTGCTAGGTATGTTTGTGTTTCTATAACCCACCAAATACTGACATGAATTACGGAATATTTAACGTGCATTTTTTAAAATCTTCTGCATGTGTATATACACGAAGGGAGTTAAGGCACTGGCAGATCTGCACTTGAAGTTGACCTGGGAGGTCATGACAATTCCCACCTTAATTTACAATACACCGCTGAGATCTGAACCCAAGACCTCATGGACCCATGGATTGAAGTTGAACAGTCTTTACCGCTCGCTATAGCGTCCGTCTGTTCTATAGCAACAGTGTTGTAAGCCATCTTGTCTCATGGCTGTGAAACATGGCACAAAAAAACCAACTGAAACCAGCCAAGAAAAACTAGCCTGGAAAAGAAAGTTGCTGCCTTCAACAGCAAGTAGCAAGACGCCTTGAAAAAAAACAACAGAGAAAGAAATCCTAAGCATGATAAGGAGCAGTGCACCAGAAGTAAAGCCAAACAACTCAGTGTCGATGACCACAATCCCATGTAAGCATATTCGAGGTGGCCTGGACACGCTGCATGATCTCCTGTCTCCCCGAAGTCGAAATACGGCTACCTAAATGATGGGGAGTAAAACGGCCGCATACGCAAAAAAAAAAATCACCATTGGTGAACCTTGAAGCTCTAGCTGAGGAACGAAAAAATAAAACTCAGTCGCTAGACTTGCCAGTGAAGTTCTTCAATGGAACGGTCAGGGAGAGAGGCAAAGAGGATACCCAGCAAAGAAGCCAGCCCCAGATGACCAACACAGATCTACATGATGGACGTAGGCTACAGGCGATAGAGTGACCGCTACAGGAACCTCAGGAGATGACTCGCTCATTGCGTTATGCGTGTGTGGAACAAATTTGTCTTTTTCAGTCAAGATCTTGCGAAGGAGTTAGATTTTTATTTCATTAAAAAAACAACCTTTTTCTTTTCAACGACGTTCTGATGTGTGGTGTATTAGGCTTGAGTGAACAAAAAAAACAAAAAAAACAAAAAAACGGGCGGGGTAGCCTAGTACTAAGATCGCTGGACTGGTAGTATAGTCCGCCAGCAACCTTGGGATACCAGGGTTCGAGTCACCGCTGAAGTGTGGGTGTGAAGGACATAATCATCCTCTGGATTTAACACTGTTTCCCGTTCTTTTTCCCTGCAAGCTCCTCCTAGAAATACTGTAAGCTAGGTTCTAACCCTGTCCTGTGTGTAAACACACTGCATGTAGCATCTTGAGCAATCATGCACGTTAAAAATCTATTTATCTACTTCTTGTTGTGGAAGAACAGACTGACTAGGGTATCTGGCATGGAAGACAGGATCATGCCCAGCATGCAATATGTGACATG
>CM060318.1:72661145-72676145 GCA_030674155.1 Stramonita haemastoma
AAAAACCCGAATTAAGTACAAGATGCCATTTAATATTTACGATAATAAATCAATCCAAAGGGGGGGGGGGGGGGGGGGGGGGAGGAGTGGTGGTGAGTTAAGCCTTTTTTTTTTTGTTCCTCAGCTGGAGCTTCGAGGTTCACCATTTGGTAAAATTTTGAGAACGCGACCATTTTGCCATTAGGGTAGCCGCATTTTGAAGGACGGTGGCAGAATGGTTAAGACGTTCGCCTGCCAATATGGTAAATCGTGAGTTTCTGGGTTCGAACCAGCCTCGCCCTTTCTTCCCAGTTTGACGAAAAAATCGAACTGAATGTCAAAGTCATTCGATGAGACTCGAAACCGAGGCACGCAGAACATCTTGCGCACACGTTAAAACCCCGTTCCACCTTTCGGAAGAGTAGGCCATCGTGTGCGGTTAGGAGCGGATGACAAAATTATAACAAACCAGCATGCACACAGGTGTCGTGTTTAGACACCATCCTGAAGAAAAATCGGGGGAGTTGGAGTTGGGGATCTTTGCGCCTGGTGGCAGCATGATCTGTGGCTCTGTAGGTCAAATGCAAGCGCTTTTGATTTGTCTTTCCAAGAGATTAGCGCTATACAAATTCCATGTATTAATTAATTAATTTTGAATTAATTTAGGAAACTATTTTGTTTAATGGACTATCCCTCTGAAAACTGTTTCTGAAAAGCCAAAAAGTTTCCCACTGTCTGTCTGTCAGTCTGTCCATCTGTCCGTCTGTCTGTTAGTCTGTCCGTCTGTATGTCTCTCAGTCTGTCCATCTGTTTGTCTGTCCGTCTGTATATCTGGCTGCCAGTCTGTCCATCTGTCTGTCACTCTCTCATGTTCCCCACAAAGCCACAGCTAGATGAACAAAAAGTATGTTTTGCACACTCATTCGCGTGCACGCGCGCACACACACACACACACACACCACACACACACACACACACACACACACACACACACACAACACACACACACACACACACACACACTCATTCACCGAAAACCAACTACCACAGACCTGAATCACCAAATAAAACCCAAAGCGCCGTTTTCTAATAGTGATTGACGTATGTTACAGGAAGCATGCATGGCAACACGGAGTGCCCAGTGGTCACTCATTGGCCAGTAGTGTCCACTCCAGTCACGTTTCTTCCCTTTCGCCTGACCGGTATGACGACAAAAGTATATATGTCGAGGAAGTCCACTACATCGTACACAATGTTGAAGGCAAAAAGCTTAGATCATATAGGTAAAGGTAAAGGTGTCCCATAACCTATGTGGTCATAGGGGAGCGAGGTATCAGAGACCTCACTTCTCCAGGGGCCAGCATATTGAGGGCGGCGCCCATTTCCTTTCCATCGCTGCTTTACCTTCCCTGACCCTAAAAAGGGCAGGTACCCATTTACAGCTAAGTAACTGGGGGGGACTTTACTGAAGCCAAGGTGCGCTAACGGTCACCCTTCCAATTCGTAAAGTACTACTCTCGATGCCTTTCCAATGGGTCATTCCTCCATGCATACATGCCCAGGCTTTGCACTCTAAAGACTAGAGCGCAACTCCAAAGTCTTCCGAGACTGATGGGTGCCTGCTATATACTCTCGATGCTGCTTGACTTTGACTTGTGGAAAGCGAGCGCTTTGACCACTGGGTTATTACGCCCCATTAGGTCATACACCTCACTCTATGTCATACATCAGCCAACGTGGCCGGTATTTCGATTTCATTGTTGTTTTTTTTGTTAAAACATGGGTAAACTGGTATCGACCGAAATCGAAAGAAATACTTTAAAAACGGGAGAAAAAAGGAGGAAGAGAAAGATAAAGAAACCATGGGTACAGTTGTTGTTTTTCTTTCTATCCTTTTCCGTCCTCTTCGTCGATGTAATTGTGGTTTGTGGGCGATGTTTTCTTGGAGTTATGTTGTCTTCTTTGCGTTTGGGTTAGGCCTATGTTTAAGCTTTTTGTTGATTTTTCTTTTATCATCTAACATTTCTCTACCATGATTGTGACTGTACACACACACACACACACACACACACACACACACACACACACACACACACACACACACACACGCACGCACAGCGCGCGCGCGCGCGCGCGCGGCGCGTTTTCCCCATGGAGTTAACATCAGTGCCGACTCTACTACCCTCAAAAGTCCTTAGGAAGAGACTTTAAACCGAGGTCCCCGTGTGCGAACACATGTAGAACATATTGTGCACACGTTAAAACATGATCCGCTTTTAGGAAGAGTAGGCCATTATGTGACAGTGGAACAGATGACAAAATTGACAAAACCGCGTAAACACGGGGACTGGATATAAAAGTGCTTATTCCTTTATTCTTGAAAAAAAAGAATTAAAAAAAATAAATAACACAGACACACAGACACACAGACACAGACACACGCAGACACACATAGACACACACAGACACACACAGACACACACAGACACACACACACACACACACACACCACACACACACACACACACACACGTGCATTCCCAAGTACATCCCCAATACCCATCTAAGCACTGTTTGCCCGCATGGTCAGTGATAGTTACTGTAATAGAAACTTGCTCCTGGGGACAGTGTCCAGTAGTCAATCCTCATCTATTAGGTGTTAAAACTGAGCTGGACAGAACCCCAAGCAAAGAGCAAAGCAAAATTAAAAACAAAAAATACTCCCCTAAAAAAACCCCACCCCAAACAAAACAAAACAAAGCAAAACAAAAAACAGAACAAACACCACCAAAAATCGCAACAAACAAAATCAATGATCTGCCGTTAACGTGCGACCACTCTGTCAGTTGTCTCTGTGGCGCAATCGGTTAGCGCGTTCGGCTGTTAACCGAAAGGTTGGTGGTTCGAGCCCACCCAGGGACGTAAACTGTACTTTTTTCGTGGGGGTGGTAGTGAGGTGTTTTTTTTTTTTCTCCGTTCTTTGTTACACTTAACCAGCATTTTTTATTTATTTATTTTTATTTTTTTTTTTTTTTTGGGGGGGGGGGGGGGGGTGGTGATGGTAGTAATTCTTCTTCTTGATGATAATAATAATAATAATAATAATAATAAATGGAAGTCATAGAGGCGATTATCTGGCAAAAACAAATCAAAGCCCTTCTATCTTTGGTGTTTTTCTTTTTATCTTTTTCTTCACTTCTTTAAATTCCATATTTTATAAAACATGAACACGATTTCTGTTACTAACTAATACAGGAGCAGCAAACATAAAAAAAAGTTGCGAAGTGGTGATACCAATAAGCCTACCTTCAGTATTTGTAATATATTTCTGACATTATTGTTTTTTCCTTTGACACGAATGTAGCTAGTTGGCAGTGGCCCATGCTGCACTTTCTTTTTCAATGTCCAGACAAGAAATCTGAAGATAGCCCAGTGCCTCTTGTCTGTGTCTGGTTGGGTTGGGTTGGTTGATTGGTTAGTTGCAGGGTTTTTTGTTGTTGTTTTTTTTTATTGGAGGGGGGGGGGGGGTTGGGGGGGGGGGATTGCTGTTGAGTTCTTTTTATTCATTTTTAAAAATAATGTTTTGGGTGGTGGCTGGATGCATGTTTTGTTTGCTGTTAGGTCCATTGTTGTCATATAACTGTCACAGCAGAATAGATCTCTCTCTCTCTCTCTCTCTCTCTCTCTCTCTCTCTCTCTCTCTCTCTCTCTCTCTCTCTCTCTTCTCTCTCTCTCTCTCTCTCTCTCTCTCTCTCTCTCTCTCTTCCTTCCGATGAGACTTTAAACCGATGCCCCGTGTGCGAACGCACGCACAACATCTTGCGCACACGTTAAATCCTGTTCCGCTTTTCGTAAGAGTAGGCCATCGTGTGCCGGTGGGAACAGATGACATTTACAAAACTGCATACACACGGGGACTGGATGAAAAAAGCACAAGAGTGCTTATCCCATTCTCTTCGATATAAAAGAATAAATCAAATCAAATCAAATCTCTAAATCTGGCTTTAATATGTGACCACTCTGTCAGTTGTCTCTGTGGCGCAATCGGTTAGCGCATTCGGCTGTTAACCGAAAGGTTGGTGGTTCGAGCCCACCAGGGACGTAAACTGTACTTTTTTGTGGGGGCGGTAGTGAGGTTTATTTTTTCTCTCCATTTCTTGTCTGGTCATTAAAAACTGACATTGAAAAAGAAAGCCCTTCGGATGAGACTTTAAACCGAGGCCCCCGTGTGCGAACGCACGCACAACATCTTGCGCACACGTTAAATCCTGTTCCGCTTTTCGTAAGTGTAGGCCATCGTGTGCCGGTGGGAACAGACGACATTTACAAAACTGCATACACACGGGGACTGGATGTAAAAAAGCACAAGAGTGCTTATTCCATTATCCTCGATATAAAAGAATCAATCAAATCAAATCTCTCTCTCTTTGTGTGTGTGTGTGTGTGTGTGTGTGTGTGTGTGTGTGTGTGTGTTGTGTGTGTTGTGTGTGTGTGTGTGTGTGTGTGTACACGCACCTGTTGTACATAAGTGTATGGTTCTAAAACTGAACTGAAAAGAAAAAAAAACAACTAAAGATAAAAACCTCTGGAAGAAAGTTGGCCTTTTAAGCCAAACAACTTCAACAAAACAACAAACAAAAAGAAAGAAATACACTCATATCCCACTGTACTGCCAGAAACACATAAAACGAAAACAGAAACAAAAACAATTAAACCAAGCCAAGCCAAGACCAAAAAAACCACAAAAAACCCCAGAGCTTAGGCCAGGTTGTGAATACAGTCACAAGTAGGCCCCATTACTTACTGCTATGAAATTTTAGCCCTAAAATTTGCCTGTAATGCCAGTTGTCTCTGTGGCGCAATCGGTTAGCGCGTTCGGCTGTTAACCGAAAGGTTGGTGGTTCGAGCCCACCCAGGGACGAGATGCGTTTTTTTTGAGGAAGAGGTTATTCGTGTATAAGTTTCACTACAGCTACATCTAGTTGCTTTATCTATTTTTTTTATTTTTTTTTTTTTTTTTATTTTTTTTTTGGGGGGGACGGGGGGTGTCAAGATTTGGAGGTGTAGTGTTTTGGGTTTTAAAAAAAATCTCTCTCTCTCTCTCTCTCTCTCTCTCTCTCTCTCTCTCTCTCTCTCTCTCTCTCTCTCTCTCTCTCTCTCTCTCTCTCTCTCTCTCTCTCGAATACTGAGCTCTATAACTTGTTATTACGTTGTTCTTCACTGATACAGTGCAAAAGTAGAAGGGAAATGGAGGGAAGGGAGAAAGTTGGTACACAAAATGTTATTAACTGACAATAATTTTCAGTGTGTTTAACATTTCTTTTCATTTTCCTGATTAAAGTGTAACATTTGTTTTGACATAAACAGGGACCTACGCCCTCCATCCACACTCCTACCCTCCTCCCCCCTTACAGTAACTGTGCTTACACATGTACATACATAGCCACATGCGCCAGATCAACAGGTAAAGCAACAAATAACATAAGCAAACCCGAAAAATTACAACACACACACACACATGCAGGCACACGCACGCATAAACACACACACACACCTCACACACACATCACACACCACACACACACATGCAGCACACCAACACCAACCACACAACAACACACACACACACACACACACACACACAACACACACATGCACAGGCAACACACACACACACACACACACACACACACACACACCACACACACACGCACGCCACGCACACCACACACACCACGCAGGCAGCACACACCACACACACACACACACACACACACACACACACACACACACACCACACAGAGGCAGAGAGAGACAGGGACAGAGTATCTGAAGAGGAGGCTGACAGAGAGTATGGGGAGAGAGGGTGTCTCCAAAATGAATAGATGTATTGTGACATAGTTTATATTTGACATGGTTATCTCCTACAAATTTCAGATAACAGCAAAGAGTTGTAAATAATAACCAAACATTACAAACACAAACGCTGACGTATTTTCACTCCAACAAGATACAAACAACATTAAAAAAACCACAGTAAAAACATTAAAAAAAATATAAAAAAACGCAAACAAAAAGAAAACCAACCAACCAACCAAGTAGTGAATTTGAAAGAACATGGACATACTGACCAGTCCATTCCCCAATGTAATTTAAAGATCTGCCCAGAAGCACAGTTGTCTCTGTGGCGCAATCGGTTAGCGCGTTCGGCTGTTAACCGAAAGGTTGGTGGTTCGAGCCCACCCAGGGACGAATTTTTTTGTTGTTGTTGTTCTACATCAGTATTATCATTAGATGCAGAATTTTTCTGTCGTTTTCCACTCTCATTAATTGGAGAGTTGTGTTTGCTCGGTGATTTTGTTTTTGTTTTTTTGTTTATTAATCAAAAGTTCAGTATGTCATCGGGTTTTTTTTGTGTTTTGTATTTAATGCTATAAATTTTGTTATTTGACATAGCGTTTCTTGTTATACAGTGCGAAAACGGAAAGGAAAATAAACTCTGGAGCACAAGTAAAAGATACATAATAATTTTTTCTCTATCTTTGAAATTTTATTACACTTAACTAACGGTTAATATCTATCTAGCGGATGGTGGTCTAGAGGTAACGCTCCGCCCAGAAAGCAAAAAGTCCAGGTGGGAAATGTGCGTGGTGTGAATACCGTTGGGCCAAAAACTTTCCCCCCACCCATTAGACCATGAGTGGTGGCTGGGTGCTAGTCTTTCGGATGAGACGATAAATCGAGGTCCGCGTGTTTAAATCGAGGTCCCAGCATCAATCAGTATAGCACAACGTAAAAGAACCCAAACGCTCAACAAGACCACTCTGATAGGGAAAACAAATACAGTTGCAGACAGGAAAAAGAAAAAAATGATGATGAGTGGCGCTGGTCTTGTGGCGACGCGCATCTCCCCTGGAGAAGCATCCCGAATTTCAACACAGAAATCTGCTGTGACATTAAGTGGTATAAACTATATAACAAAAAGATAATAAAGATATTTGTGTCACATCTTAACTACAGGCGCGTGCACACACACACCACACCACACACACACACACACACACACACACACACACACACACACACACACACACACACACACACACACACACACACACACACACAAAAGGTCTAAAGTTAGTTGAGGTAATGACTGGCTATATTGTAATATTATAACATAAATGCTAGATGTGGTTCGGCTTCCTTTAATCAAGAAGTGCATGAGTCCACATTGAAAACCCTAACGAGGCACTGTAATCAAAGAAATTAAAAGTACCAAACAAATCGAAAGTGAACTTGAAAACACTTTTGACACACTGAGTAATAGTCTATTGTGCAAAATAATTTTATGATGTAAGTGAACTTACAGATGTCTCTGTGGCGCAATCGGTTAGCGCGTTCGGCTGTTAACCGAAAGGTTGGTGGTTCGAGCCCACCCAGGGACGATTCTTTTTAAAAATTTAGGATGAATAGGGAGTTAGTTCTCTTTTTAATACATGCTGCGTTTAGCAATATCTGTGGGATTTTATGTATTTTTTTCGATCTGTTTTTAATGATATACCTTATAACTGGTGACAACGGTGTGTTTACTTTCTAACACTGGAAAACCAGAAGGAAATAAAGCCTGGGACACCAGAATGACATTAATGAACACTTTTTTTCAGTATGGGTAAGATTGGTGTTGTTATCATTTCTTGTAAAAAAGCGAACTTAAAATTTTTTTTGCTGCCTGATGATGCATAACGTTCCTGTCCTGCTGTTCCCACACCGCTCATTTTGATCTCTCCACCCCACCCACGCCCACATTCGCCATACTGTATCACCAGGGTAGGAAATCAACAGGGATCCATCCTGTCAACGTCAGGCTCTTGTGGGGCCACCAGCCAGAGAGGCCCTGCACTGCTGCTGGGTCACTTTGGCGATGTTTAGTGAGGCTGTTCTGAGCCACATAAAGAGAACACCACGTATACTATATTGGGGACATACTGACTAGAGTCTATAGCACTATATCACTTTTAAGACATAGTCAGATTGTCTCTGTGGCGCAATCGGTTAGCGCGTTCGGCTGTTAACCGAAAGGTTGGTGGTTCGAGCCCACCCAGGGACGATTCTTTTTCTTTCTGGGAAGGAGGAGGAGGAAGGGAGGAAGGGGGTGTAGAGGTTAGGGAGTCATTATTTTTCCTACCATTAATTTGTGTTATTAGAAAGATTTGATAGCGTTTGTATTTTGATTGCATTTTGTTGTGTGTTGTTGTGTTGTTGTGTGTGCGTGCTGTGTGCACCTGTAGTGTGTAGGGGGGGGAGTGTGTGTTTTATTTTGTTATTTTTAAATTTATTTATTCTTTTATATCGAGGATAATGTGTGTGTGTGTGTGTGTGTGTGTGTGTGTGTGTGTGTGTGTGTGTGTGTGTGTGTGTGTGTGTGTGTGTGTGTGTGTGTGTGTGTGGTGGTTTTGGGTTTTGGTTTTTTTTTGGTTGTTGTTATTTTGGTTTGCTAAACAGTAAACTTGAGAGTACTGTGCACAGACTGACACAGAACAAGTGAAATGTAATTTTAGGATTTGAAAACCCAAAGGCGAAATGATCAGCCCTAACGAGGCACTGAAATCAAAAAAAAAAAAAATATCAAACAAACCAAAGTGAACTTGAAAACACTTTGGACACACTGAGAACAGTATATTGTGTAATGTAATTTTATGATCTTTGTAATGTACCAGATGTCTCTGTGGCGCAATCGGTTAGCGCGTTCGGCTGTTAACCGAAAGGTTGGTGGTTCGAGCCCACCCAGGGACGATTTTTTACACTTTAGGATTAATGAGTTAGTCATCTTTTTTATTTATTCTTTTAATTGAGATAATGGGATAAGCACTCGTGTGGCTTAAAAAAATTTCTTTACATCCAGTCCCCATGTGTATGCAGTTTGTAAGTCTTGTCATCTGTTCCCACCGGCACACGATGGCCTACTCTTACGAAAAGCGGAACAGGATTTAACGTGTGTGCAAGATGTTCTGCGTGCGTTCACCCCCGGGACTCGGTTTATAGTCTCATTCGAAGGACTTTGGGGTAGAGTGGAGTCAGCACTGATTAAGTCCAGGAGAAAATCTCCTCGAACAGGAATCGAACCCGGGTAGTGGTCACATTGCAAGCGCAATGTTCTGACCACTAGGCTATTCCGTCCCCGTCTCCTCTTTATAGTACATGCTGCTTTAAGCAATATCTGTGGTAGTATATGTATTTTTTCGATCTGTTTTTAATGCTATACTGGTGACGGTGTTTCTACTTTCTAACACTGAAAAAAAAAAACCAAAACAGAACGACATAAAGCCTGGGACACCAGAATGACATTAATGAACACTTTTTTTCAGTATGGTAAGATTGTGTGTTGTTGTTATTATTTCTGTAAAAAGGCGAACTTTTTTCTTTCTTTGTTGCCTGATGATGTATGACGTTCCTGTCCTGCTGTTCCCACACCGCTCATTTTGATTCTCTCCACCCCACCCATTCCACATTCGCCATACTGTATCTCCAGGGTAGGAAATCAACAGGGATCCATCCGTTTAACGTCAGGCTCTGTGGGGCCACCAGCCAGAGAGGCCCTGCACTGCTGCGGGTCACTTTGGCGATGTTTGTGACGGCTGTTCTGAGCCAGCATAAAGAGAACACCACGTATACTATATTGGGACATACTGACTACAGTCTATACAATAGCAACTTTAAGACATATCATTGTCTCTGTGGCGCAATCGGTTAGCGCGTTCGGCTGTTAACCGAAAGGTTGGTGGTTCGAGCCCACCCAGGGACGATTCTTTTTCTTTCTGGGAAGGAGGAGGAGGAAGGGAGGAAGAGGGTGTAGAGGTTAGGGAGTCATTATTTTTCCTACCATTAATTTGCTGTTATTAGAAAGATTTTGATAGCGTTTGTATTTTGATTGCATTTTGTTGTTGTTGTTGTGTGTGCGTGCCTGTGTGCACCTGTATGTGTAGAGGGGAAGTGTGTGTTTTATTTTGTTATTTTTTTAATTCTTTTATATCGAGGATAATGTGTGTGTGTGTGTGTGTGTGTGTGTGTGTGTGTGTGTGTGTGTGTGTGTGTGTGTGTGTGTGTGTGTGTGTGTGTGTGTGTGTGGTGGTTTTGGGTTTGGTTTTTTTTTTTGGTTGTTGTTATTGTTGGTTTGCTAAACAGTAAACTTGAGAGTACTGTGCACAGACTGACACAGAACAAAGTGAAATGTAATTTTAGGATTGAAAACCCAAAGGCGAAATGATCAGCCCTAACGAGGCACTGAAATCAAAAAAACAAAAATATCAATCAAACCAAAGCGAACTTGAAAACACTTTGGACACACTGAGAAACAGTATATTGTGTAATGTAATTTTATGATCTTTGTAATGTACCAGATGTCTCTGTGGCGCAATCGGTTAGCGCGTTCGGCTGTTAACCGAAAGGTTGGTGGTTCGAGCCCACCCAGGGACGATTTTTTACATGTAGGATTAATAATGAGTTAGTCATCTTTTTTATTTATTCTTTTAAATTGAGATAATGGGATAAGCACTCGTGTGGCTTAAACAAATTTTCTTTACATCCAGTCCCCATGTGTATGCAGTTTGTAAGTCTTGTCATCTGTTCCCACCGGCACACGATGGCCAACTCTTACGAAAAGCGGAACAGGATTTAACGTGTGTGCAAGATGTTCTGCGTGCGTTCACCCCCGGGCCCTCGGTTTATAGTCTCATTCGAAGGACTTTGGGGTAGAGTGGAGTCAGCACTGATTAAGTCCAGGAGAAAATCTCCTCGAACAGGAATCGAACCCGGGTGGTCACATTGCAAGCGCAATGTTCTGACCACTAGGCTATTCCGTCCCCGTCTCCTCTTTATAGTACATGCTGCTTTAAGCAATATCTGTGGTAGTATATGTATTTTTTCGATCTGTTTTTAATGCTATACTGGTGACGGTGTTTCTACTTTCTACACTGAAAAAAAAAACCAAAACAGAACGACATAAAGCCTGGGACACCAGAATGACATTAATGAACACTTTTTTTTCAGTATGGGTAAGATTGGTGTTGTTGTTATTATTTCTGGTAAAAAGGCGAACTTTTTTCTTTCTTTGTTGCCTGATGATGTATGACGTTCCTGTCCTGCTGTTCCCACACCGCTCATTTTGATCTCTCCACCCCACCCATTCTCCACATTCGCCATACTGTATCTCCAGGGTAGGAAATCAACAGGGATCCATCCTGTCAACGTCAGGCTCTTGTGGGGCCACCAGCCAGAGAGGCCCTGCACTGCTGCTGGGTCACTTTGGCGGTGTTTAGTGACGGCTGTTCTAAGCCAGCATAAAAGAACACTAGCCTATTGAGTCACTGCTAACTACAGTAATATCTCAGTAGCAAGACCGGGTGAGATTGATTGATTGATTGATTGATTGATTGATTGATTGATTCTTTTATATCGAGGATAATGGAATAAGCACTCTTATGATTTTTTACATCCAGTCCCCGTGTGTATACAGTTTTGTAAATGTCATCTGTTCCCACCGGCACACGATGGCCTACTCTTACGAAAAGCGGAACAGGATTTAACGTGTGCGCAAGATGTTGTGCGTGCGTTCGCACACGGGGCCTCGGTTTATAGTCTCATCCGAAGGACTTAAGACGTCCAGGGAGGGCGGGGGAGGGGGGGGGGGGGGGGGGCTGCAACCACCATAAGGTCCCTTCAACAACCACCCTACTGTTACCTCCTCAGGCTTCGCTCTCTGCTTCCTTTAGACACTAAGCCTCCTTCTTCGAGCCTTCATAGCAAGAATATGGAACCTAACTAAAACCAAAAACCTAACAAAAACTAAAACCAAAAACCTAACTGGAACCTAAATATAATCACAACAATATCAACTCTATAAGAAACAGAAACATTGGTTTTCTATCGTTTTCATGATGCTTTCAGATAGAACAATACTGAGTAAAAACTAAACTTTTGAAAGACTGGAACCTGTAAGGTTAGAGGCATTCCTAAAGGAGCAAACAGCCTCTCTAGGCTAGTCCCAGGGTTAGGCTTGAAAGTATTGGCGACATACTGGTTGGAGTCCTTAGCACTATAATCACTGTTCGAAGATGTCAGTTGTCTCTGTGGCGCAATCGGTTAGCGCGTTCGGTTGTTAACCGAAAGGTTGGTGGTTCGAGCCCACCCAGGGACGATTCTTTTTATTTCTGGGAAGGAGGAGGAGGAAGGGAGGATGGGGGTGTCGAGGGTTGGGAGTCATTATTCTTCCTACCATTTGTTCTTATTAGAAAGATTTTGATCGTATTTTGCGTGCATTTTTGTTGTTTGTTGCGTTGCTGTGTGTGTGTGTGGGTGTGTGTGTGTGTGTGTGTGTGTGTGTGTGTGTGTGTGTGTGTGTGGTGTGTGTGTGTGGTGTGTGTATGTGTGTGCGTGTGAGCACCTGTGTGTGTAGGGGGGAGTGTGTGTTTCATTTTGTTATTTTTTAAAATTTATTTATTCTTTTATATCGAGGATAATGTGTGTGTGTGTGTGTGTGTGTGGTGCGTGCGTGCGTGCGTGCGTGCGTGCGTGCGTGCGTGCGTGCGTGCGTGCGTGCGTGGTGTGTGTGGTTGTGTGTGTTTTGTTGTTGGTTTTGTTGGGTTTTGTTGTTGTTGTTATTGTTGGTTTGTTAAATGGTAAACTTGAAAGTACTTTGCACAGACTGACACAGAACAGAGTACACTGTGAAATGTAATTTTGGATCTGAGCTATAAGCAAGCTGTCTCTGTGGCGCAATCGGTTAGCGCGTTCGGCTGTTAACCGAAAGGTTGGTGGTTCGAGCCCACCCAGGGACGATTTTTTTTTGGATTTAGGATGAATAGGAGTTAGTTATCTTTTTACTACATGCTGCGTTTAGCAATATCTGAGGGATTTTATGTATTTTTTCGATCTGTTTTTAATGATATACCTTATAACTGGTGAAGTGTGTTTACTTTCTAACACTGGAAAACCAGAAGGAAATAAAGCCTGGGACACCAGAATGACGTTAATGAACACTTTACTGTCTTCAGTAGGGGTAAGATTGTTTTGTTGTTTTTTGTGAAAAAAAAATCGAACTTTTTTCTTTCTTTGCTACCTGATCCTCTGTGACGTTCCTGTCCTGCTGTTCCCATACGGCTCATTTTGATCTCTCCACCCCACCCATGCCCACATTCGCCATACTGTATCTCCAGGGTTGGAAATCAACAGGGATCCATCCTGTCAACGTCAGGCTCTTGTGGGGCCACCAGCCAGAGAGGCCCTGCACTGCATGCTGGGTCACTCTGGCGATGCTTCGTGAACGGCTGTTCTGAGCCAGCATAAACAGAGCACCGCCTACTAAGCCCACTACTAACTATAGTAATAGGTCAGTTATGGAGCCAGACTGAGTGAGGTGCCCACTGGGGTGGCAACCACCATAATGTCCCTTAACCACCACCTCTTCTGCTACCACCTCAGGCTTCACTCTCTGCTTTCTTCAGACACTAAGCCTCCTTCTTCTAGTCTACATAGCAAGAATCACCACTGGACCTAAATATAATCACAACAATATCAACTCTATAAGAAATAGAAACATTGGTTTTCTATCTGTTTTCATGATGCTTTCAGTTAGAACAAAACTGAGTAAAAACTAAACTTTTGAAAGTACTGGAACCTCTAAGGTTAGAGGCATTCCTAAAGGAGCAAACAGCCTATCTGGGCTAGTCCCGGGTTAGGCTTGAAAGTATTGGCGACATACTGGTTGGAGTCCTTAGCACTATATCACTGTAGGAAAATGTCGGTTGTATCTGTGGCGCAATCGGTTAGCGCGTTCGGCTGTTAACCGAAAGGTTGGTGGTTCGAGCCCACCCAGGGACGATTCTTTTTATTTTTTATTCTGGGAAGGAGGAGGAGGAAGGGAGGAGATGGGTGTAGAAGGTAGGGAGTCATTATTTTTTCTACCATTTGTTGTTATTAGAAAGATTTTGATCGTATTTTGCTTGCATTTTGTTGTTGTGTTGTTGTGTGTGTGGTGTGTGTGTGTGTGTGTGTTGTGTGTGTGTGGTGTGTGTGTGTGTGTGCGTGTGCGCGCACGCGCGCGTGTGTGCACCTATGTGTGTAGGGGGGAGTGTGTGTTTCATTTTGTTATTTTAAAAAATTATTTATTCTATTATATCGAGGATAATGTGTGTGTGTGTGTGTGTGTGTGTGTGTGTGTGTGTGTGTGTGTGTGTGTGTGTGTGTGTGGTGTGTGTGTGTGTGTGTTGTTGTTGGTTTTGGTTTGGGGGGGGGTTGTTGTAGTTATTCTTGGTTTGTTAAATGGTAACATGAAAGTACTTTGCACAGATGACACACAACAGAGTACACTGTGAAATGTAATTTTAGGATCTGAGCTATGCATAAGCTGTCTCTGTGGCGCAATCGGTTAGCGCGTTCGGCTGTTAACCGAAAGGTGGTGGTTCGAGCCCACCCAGGGACGATTTTGTTTTGGATTTAGGATGAATAGGGAGTTAGTTATCTTTTTAGTACATGCTGATTTTAGTAATATCTGAGGGATTTTATGTATTTTTTTCGATCTGTTTTTAATGATATACCTTATAACTGGTGACAACGGTGTGTTTACTTTCTAACACTGGAAAACCAGAAGGAAAGAAAGCCTGGGACACCAGAATGACATTAATGAACACTTTACTGTCTTCAGTAGGGGTAAGATTGTTTTGTTGTTTTTTGTTTAAAAAAAAAATCAAACTTTTTTCTTTCTTTGCTGCCTGATCTTCCATGACATTCCTGTCCTGCTGTTCCCACACCGCTCCTTTTGATCTCTCCACCCCACCCATGCCCACATTCGCCATACTGTATCACCAGGGTCGGAAATCAACAGGGATCCATCCTGTCAGTGTCAGGCTCTTGTGGGCCACCAGCCAGAGAGGCCCTGCACTGCTGCTGGATCACTTTGGCGGTGTTTAGTGACGGCTGTTCTGAGCCAGCATAAACAGAACACTGCCTATTGAGTCCACTGCTAAC
>CM060318.1:72686145-72701145 GCA_030674155.1 Stramonita haemastoma
TGCTACAGACTGTATGGCAAAACTGCATCCCACTCACATCACCAGACAAAAAAATGTTGTTTACCACCACCAAAGCCAAACAGCAGAGCTAGTGGAAGTAGCAACATCCGTACTACCGCATGCTAAACACTATTTATTGCCTGCCGACGTGACAGGAGCAGGTCGTGATATGCAGGCAGAGGACACTCCACATCCGCGTTCAATACCATTATTATCAACTCCCTACAGGTCATTCACACCAGTGCCCTTGCAAGACTGGCAGCCAGACAACTGAGCACGTATTGCAGTGTTGCCTGCTACAGGAGGTGCTCTGAAAGAGGATCTGGTAAAGTCTCACCCCAAACAAGTGGTCCAAAAGCTCTTTGGCAGCTTGGAGAACCTTTTACCTTAATCAAACTTGTCACGAATTTGGAGGTCTATCCTGTTCAGATTTAAAAAAGAGTATCAAATCAAAAGGAAAAGTAAACACACACACACACACACACACACACACACACACACACACACACACACACACACATAATTATCTATATTTTATATATATAATTTATATATATATTAATATTAATATTAAAATAATTATATAATATATACAAGCATATTTCTTATGGCTTGTTTCCCCTATGCAACTTATTGACCACTGGTTTCCTTTCTTGCAATGGTCACTTGTTGTCTCTCTTCATAATTACCCCCCCCCCCCCACAACCACCCCCACAACAAACAACCCAAAAACAACAACAAAGTAAAAACAAAACAAAATCAAAAACAAACAAGCTACTTCTTTCACACATACGATATCAACTTGTACAAAAGGCTTTATGGGACGGAAAAGTACACATGGCTTTATCAAAATCACCCCAAAACAAACAAACAAACAAAATCCAAAAAAAACAAAACAAACAAAACAAAACCTAATATGCTATATCGACTTGTACAAAAGGCTTTTTAGGGAACACAGAAGACAGGAAGTGTAAAAGCTTTATCAACATACTGGATTTTGCAAAGCTCAGAAGTATGTTGAGTGGGTTTGTAGGAAGGCCATAGTGACATACTAGAATGACTTTCCCACAACATGCATCCTTCAGAGAACTCTGAAAACAAACGAGGTGAACTGATAAATTAAGCTAAATTCGTTTTGTTCAGAATCAGTCTTCTTGCAGATTTGCACGTATCGCAACAGAAGCAAATCCTGGCCGACATCAAAACTACTGCGTCATGTAACGTTCTGACCAGCGTTTTCCCACCACTGACTGGCATTCCATCAGATCTCAACTGAGGGTGTGACGTTTTTTCAAGGTGTGTACGTCACTGATAATCGTCACGTCTTCCCGCCATGCCCGCCAGACATCCGCATACTCCTACCTCAAATCAGAGTTGATCGGAAAGTGACCGGAAGTCGGCGGAAATATTGCCACGACCCTGCGCATGCTCAAGAGTTCTCTGCGGAAATGTGCTGCCCCGGCTCGTACACATACGACTTCAGATAACAGTGTATACTGACTTAGCATAGCCTAGGAAAACTTAGTGCCCAAATATTCAGCGTTGGTGGATTAAATAAATGTCAGTTTTTTTCTTTTTCTTCAGAACTTGAGGTGTCATTTGGTGCAGTAGACAGTCGTGCGGGGCATAGAGACAGCTAGTCCCACTTTCTGAATAATTAAGGTTTTAATGTGTTGCCCAAGCAACAAACAACAGTGTAAGATAATTAAGCCTATGTCTAAAGAAAGTTTTACAGTGAGTGGAATATTTATATGTGCTGCAACACCATCTCGACGCTAGTCTAGTTCATTTTTGGAGAATTGTATCCACGAACTTTGTATGAAAGATATTGATGTAGGCACAAATTAAAATATTAATATGACTACTAGGCATACACCCTCTCCAACCCCACCCCCACCCTTCTCTTCTTTTTCCATCTTCTCCTTTTCTTTTGTTATTACCACTACCACTACTACTAGACTACTACAACTGCTGCTGCTGCTTGCTGCTGCTACTACTACTACTACACTACTACTACTACTACTACTACTAACTACTACTACTACTACTACTACTACTAGACCTTCTGTCCGGGAGATAAAGGCTGTGCATTCTTGAGTCATATCAGTCTTGTTGGGCGCAACATCTGGAGTGACTCAGCAGTCACATCTTTGCGACTTCTACTACTGCTGCTACAACTACTACTGCTGCTATGCTACTGCTGATGCTAGCTACAACTACTACTACTGCTACTACTTCAACTACGACTTCTTCTACTGCTACCTCTATGCCACTTCTGCACTTCTACACACAACACAAACTACTCTACACTACTACTACTACCACTACATACTGACTACTACTCTATTACTTCTAGCTACTCCTCCTCCTACCACTTTACTGCTGCTCTTACTCCTTCCTCCTCGTCCTCCTCCTCCTCCTCCTCCTCTTACTACTACTACTACTACTACCTACCTACACCTACTACCACTACTACAAGCCAGTTTCCGAGGTAAAAGAAGACAATGGCATTGTTTGATGTGAAAGGAAGGAACAGACAAGCCCGGAGTAGAAAATAGCGGTTCCGGCCTGATGTATGATTCTCACGCGGCACAGAGAGTGCACGAATCTATATAGCTCTATATCTGGCTCAGATCAAAGTCTGTGGGAGTCATAGTAGTGAATCTCACACCTACGCCAATCTATTTGTTTTTATTTTTGGGTGTATGATCGTGTTGTTGATTTTTTTCCTCAAAATTTGTTATTATTGTTGCGTTCCTTGGCGAAAGCCTCAAGGTCTGTCTATCAAAGGTGATATTTTGCGTATGCGACCATTAGCCTATCATGAAGGTAGCCACATTCCGACTTCAGGGATCGGATAATGTCTAAATACGACATCAGTTTACAAGAAGATGGAGAAGAAGAATGTTTAGAAGAAGAAGAACGTCGAAGAAGAAGAAGAAGAAGAAGAAAAGAAGAAGAAGAAGAAGAAGAAGAAGAAGAAGAAGAAATAGAAGAATGTTTCAAGAAGAAGAAGAAGAAGAAGAAGAAGAAGAAGAAGAAGAAGAAGAAGAAAGAATGTTTAGAAGAAGAAGAGGAAGAAGAATGTTTACAAAAAAGTAGAAGAATGTTTCGAAGAAGAAGAAGGAAAAGGATGTTTTTGAAAATGCACTTCATGAACCGTCCTTAGCTTGTTTTTCTTTCGACAAAATAAGAAATTATAATGAAAGAAAATTAAGATAAGAAAAACACACACACACAATCCCGCCTTAGTTAACGCAAATTGAGCTTTAATGACAGTACCTTGCATGAATAAGTGTCATTGCCCGGATGCTTTACGTTCAGGGGTCAGCACGAACAGCAACTCTCCCATCTTTTCTGCTTTTTCTTCTTCCTTCTGTCCCCCTTCCAGCTTCCATTCGAATCTCTCTCTCTCTCTCTCTCTCTCTCTCTCTCTCTCTCTCCTCTCCTCTCTCTCTCTCTCTCCTCTCTCTCTCTCTCTTCTCGTCTGTCTGTCTGTCTGTCTATCTGTCTGTCTGTCTGTCTGTCTCTCTGTCTCTGTCTCTTTTCTCTCTCTCTCTCTCTCTGCTCTCTCTCCTCTCTCTCTCTCTCTCTCTCTCTCTCTCTCTCACTCTCTCTCTATCTTTGTCTGTCTGTCTGTCTGTCTGTCTGTCTGTCTGTCTGTCTGTGTCTCTCCCCCCTCTCTCTCTCACGTTAATTCCTGTTCCGCTTTTCGAATGAGTAGGCCATTGTGTGCCGATGGGAACAGATGACAATATTTACAAAACTGCATATATACGGGGGCTGGATGTAAAAAAGCACATGAGTTCTTAATCCATTATCCTCGTTATAAAAGAATCTCTCTCTCTCTCTCTCTCTCTCTCTCTTCTCTCTCTCTCTCTCTCTCCTCTCTCTCTCTCTCTCTCTCTCTCTCTCTCTCTCTCTCTCTCTCTCTCTCTCTTCAACGAAGGGAGAAGTTTACATTAAGCTTGTTCTACCAGTTTTGTTTTGTTTTGTTTTTGCTTGTTTTACGATTATCAATTCGTCTTTGTGTTTTTCTTTCAACCAATCAAATGAATGAATGAATGAATGATGAATTAATCAGTCAGTCAATAAGTCAGTCAGTCAGTCAATTGGACAGTCAGTTAATAAGTTTATCATGCTTTTACCAAAGGTTTGGTGCGGTTTGAAATAATTGAAAAAATCAATCAACCAATCAATCAATCGATAAGTTAATCAGAGCATCAGTCAGTTTGTCAGTTTTTACTGAAAGGTTCATACTTTGAAGACTAGCAAGTAAAAGCGGCAAAATCTTAGTTATCTTTAACCTGAAAAAAAATCCTCATGTGCATTATCACCCTACACAGGTCAACCGAAAGAATCTAGTGTAAGGACTCTGAAGGTATGGGATGTCAATTCATATCTGTCTCAAACGCTGCGCAACTGTTACTGGCACAACTTTCAACGTGTGGCGATTAAAATTCTAGCACTCTTGGATTGCCAGTCATCTTAAATCATGGAGAAATCCTATCTCAAAACTGACGTTCATGTAACTGGAGAACCCTGGGTTAATATTTGAGTGCATGCACGCACGCACAGACACACGCACACACTTTGCACACACACAAACACACACACAACACACACACACACACACACACACACACACACACACACACACGCACGCACGCGCGTCGCGCACACACACACACACACACACACACACACACTCACACACACACTCATGCAAAGACAGAGAGAGAGAGAGAGAGAGAGAGAGAGAGAGAGAGAGAGAGAGAGAGAGAGAGAGAGAGAGAGAGAGAGAGAGAGACACACACACACACACACACACACACACACACACACACACACACACACAGACACACACACACACAGACACACAGATACACAGACAGATACAGAGAGAGTTTCAAAACCATCAAGGAACACCAAATTCTCCTTCCTGTCATATTTCCCCTTTTCATAGCAAGGCGTTTGAATGGCTGTTTGTCGCCATGAAATGGATTCTCAGTTTTAATGTCCAGTCTTTTCTCCATGTCTCAGGGCTGTTTACAGCAAACAGCTAGCCTGTCCAGTTTGGGTGGCTTCTGCCATGGCAAAAAAATCATTGCCATCCAAAATGGCGCAGTGACATGCTGCACCCTTCCCATAAGACTTGGCAAGAAAGCTATAACTGCTTTTCGGGAGGCTTCTGAAGATTTCGTCCTCTTCTTTTAGTGACCATCTGTGAAGAAGAAAGCTTGACAAAAAATGCATGAGATGCTGCCTGTTTTTTGAGTTATCGTTTTAAAAAAAAAATCTAGTGTCAAGAGACTGCCTCTTCACAGTGAAATGCAAACAATAACACGCCAACGTTTTTATCTGCATTGCAAACTGTTTAGATGATCTGCAAGCTTTGATTCCCGTCTGGAGGTCTGGTCCACGTGGGTTTTCTTCGTTCTTCTCTATTTCATCGGTAATATTCACTATCTTACATTCTCTGTGAGGATGCCAGAGGTCTATGCCCACCTTTTGGAAAATCTGTGCCAGGAATTCCCTCTTTTCTATCCCTCTTTGTTTTTCTCTTGTTTCCTTTTCTTCCTGTCATCTCTTTCTTCTCTATTTTCTGCTTTCTTGGTCCATACTCCTGCCCCCCACCCCCCTCCCCAAAAAAAAGACTTAAAAGATAAAAGTTCCCTCCCATGCCGAAATCAGATGCGCTGGGCCTGACTTGTCAGGGGTTTAACGGAAGCACAGCGCATTTTCACTAATATGACAGACAACAATAGTTGCTGTCTGAGCGTTTGAAGACGAACTTTGTCATTTTGGCCAGTGGCTATGATTTAACCACCCCCGTTCCAGTAAGTTTGGAAAAAAAAGTCGGTGGTCTAAAGGTTACTAGCACTCCTTTGTAGGAAGCGAGAAGTTGCGGGTTGAATACTCGTTTGAGGCACACACACACACACACACACACACACACACACACACGCACGCACGCACGCACGCACGCACGCACGCACGCACGCACGCACGCACGCACGCACCACACACACACACACACGCACGCACGCACGCACGCACAAGCGCGCGCGCACGCACATACACACATTATAATCGTGTCTGTACCTTCTTCCCTTTATTCTCTATTATTTCAATAAGCATGCACACACACAATCGGACAGAAACACATACATTATCATCATCATCGTCGTCGTCGTCGTCGTCGTCTTCCTCCTCCTCACCATCATCGTCGTCGTCGTCGTCGTCGTCATCATCATCATCATCATCATCATCATCATCATCATCATCATCATCATCATCATCATCATCATCATCTCCCTGTACATTACCTTTCTCTCCCCCCCCCCCCCCCCTCCTTCTCTGACATCTCAGCATATTATATAGGGGCCACATTCGTGATTGACCTTACAGAACTTAAGGAGATTTTCCTTCCTTTTATTCGTTCTTCCCATGTAGCGAAACCATCACACACGTTGTCTGACGCCAGTACGACTGTACCTGACGGCTTTGGGATCTAAAAATACAGGCTGTGACAGTGAGGGCTGTGACAGACAGCCTGCAGACAGCTATGGGGCACAGGACCTCCGCGGTTTAATGCTCTTCCTCCCGTGGAAATGTTTGGGGCCCGTCACTATAAATAGCATCCCCGCCTTCTGGAAAGTCTGTGCTAGGATTTCCTCTTCTATCCTTCTTTGTTCTGCTGTTTTTTTTTTCTTCCTTTTCTTCCCTTTTTGTCTATTGTATGCTTTCTTGTCCATTCTCGTGCTTTTTTTTTCTCCCTCACTCACTCATCACTCAGTCATTCCCAAAGACGTAGGGGACTGAAGAAGACGCAACAGAGATCTTTTCCATGCTTCACGTCCTGTTGCTATATGGGGTGTGGTTGGGCGGTCAGTCTTGATGTTGTCACCATGATTCTTTTGGCGCCTCTTCTTTCTTGCCTCGACTGTTCCTTGCAGATGTTTGCTAGGTGTGTCTTGTGTTACCAACCACATCACTTTCTCCTCTTTTGGTGGAGAGCAAATGCTCTGGGCCACCGCTTTGATTTCTTCACAAGTATTGTCTTGTTCTTGTATAATTTGAGAAGTTTCTGTGCACTTGTTCTCGAATGCTGGATCTCCTCTAACTCTGCTGTCAGTCCATGATCACGCATTAGGATAGATATCAAGATTTAAGGTGATTGTGCGAAGCTGATGTTGTGCTTTGAGTTTTGAGTCTGTGCGATGCTTAATGGCCATATTGATGTGCATCTTTTTGTTTTAAGTTAAAATCATCTAGCGTGGATGCTGGCGAGTTGCTAATGACCAATCGTAAAGATCGTGAATCGGTGGTGGTATAGGGGTAACGCGCATGCCTAGAAAACGAAAAGTCCGGGTCGGAAGTCTACGGTAGTTCGATCCCCGTTTGGGTCCAACATTTTTTCCGCCATCTATTAGACCATGAATGGTGGTCTGGGTGCTAGTCTTTCGGATGAGACGATAAACTGGGGTCCCTGGTTTACACAAAATTATTTAGCACATGTAAAAAACCCACGGCAAGAGAGCTGTCCCTGTCAATTCAGTAGAAAAAAGTCACTCTGATAGGGAAACAAATACAGTTGCAGACGGGAAAAAAAAAAGGTGGCGCTGATCTTGTGGCGACGCGGTCTCCCAGGGGAAAAGCAGCCCGAATTTCAGGCAGAGAAATCTGCCGTGACTTGAAGGGGTATAAATAAAAGTATAAAAAAAAAGTATGACAGACAAAAGTGGTTGATGTCTGAACGATGGAAGAAAAAGCAGAGGAAATGTAATGATCTGGAGGTCTGAAAATGACCCGAATCCCTTGTAGCCCCCACCTCTCTCTCTTTCCTCTCTGTGGTGATATCAAACACTCTTGACTGTCGCTTTAAAATCATTATTATTTGTTGTCATTATCTGTATTTCTTATAACTTCTGTGGGAACCGGCCTGTCTCAACTGCAACATTATCAAACTTGTATTCTCAAGGCTCTTCTCTAGGCCCATCAGCTAGCACTCAAAGATTTACGATTGGGGAGATTTGTGTGAATGCCACCATTTTACCACTATCAAGTTTGCTGCGTTCCAACAGTGCAGAATGATGTGTAAACAAAGACGCCAGTGTGCATGTGCTGTTATTCTGCCATTCCCTCCACAGCCACTCAATGGCCTATCTTTTTCGAAAGGTGGAAAAGATTTCAGGTGTGTGCAAAATTATGCATATGTACACTCACAGAACTTTGGTTTTAAGTCTCATCTAAGAAGTGAAAGGATGCAGAATCTATCACATGTCGGCTCTAAAGAGAAGGTATATTTCAAACTTTTTTCTCATGACAAAAATTGAAGGCAGGTACCCATTTACAGCTGGGTGAAGTGGGGGACTATACTGAAGCCAAGACGCGCAAATGGTCACCCATCCACTTGGTAACCATGCTCAATGCTGCTTAACCTTAGCTTAGGGAAAGCGATACTGTGACCGCTGAGCTATCCTGTCCTCAAACAAAATGATAGTTGATCAAAACAGCCTAGCAGCAACACATAAGTATGAGTCACCACAAGCATAAGCTTGTAAAGAGTACCCTGTGATGTGACACCAAACCAAAGTCAGCTCTAGCTTTTTTAAGATGTTGTCATTCAAGTGGTGCAGTGACAGTTTGTCTCAGTTTATGTAAAAGACACAAAGTTGCACACCCAGTTTAAACCTGAACTTAAAAAGAAAAAAAGGAAAAAGGACAGAATGAAACAAGAAAAAAAAGAGAAGAAAGCCCGGAATATGTTGTGCATGATACCAAAAAAAGGAGGCACGATACATTTTCTAGTAAGGTATATTAAGCCAGGAATGAGAGAAGGAAGAATTTATGAGTCAACAACAAAATAGGAGGGGTGGGGGGTAGGGGGTGTTGATGAGACAGTCAGTGCTCTGTATGCACCGCACAGCACAGCACAGTGGCCATAAACCACGGCCATCATGCACGGCCCTTCACTTTGCATGTCAGGTCAACAGCTGACAATGTAACTGTCCCAAACTCCTAAACCCCCCTACTGCAACTAATACCTCACGTCGCACCGCCCTCGCTCGCTCACAGGAAATGCGCCCCAGGTTTGACACGGAAATAAACTGCGAAACACTGACCTTACCATGGCCCTGCAGGGTTGTGATGTATCGTCTGCAACTTCAAAGACAGGGAGAGATGTCAGGCAGTCTGAAGGTGTGAACGTGACCACCATGATGATTGTTCGGCCTGTTTTTTGGGTGCAAACATTGTGTCATGCTGGGCAGGAGGAGAAGGAAAAAAAAACCAAGACAAAAAACCCTCAACAACCTTGTTTTGATGGAAATGAGCAGGTTGTTCGAGTTCCCCACAAGCAACAATGGGGCTGTGTTTAGATTCAGTCCTCCTGCTGTGCTGGTTCTGGCTTACATGCATAGCACACTGTAAGTAAGCTGTGGCTTGGAATGTGTTCAGATGGTGAAGGGACTAGAAGATCTACACAGTCATCTGCTGTCACTGTGTAGGGCATCACTTGACCCCTATAATGGCCACTTGACCGAGAGGGAGAAAGTGACCACTGGGCTGGCTGTGTCCAGTTTGATGGTGAAGCATAATTATTGGCTGTGTGTAGAGAGGCCTTGTGTAGTGGTGACTCTCTGAAACACATGTCAGATAAACGTGACACGGTTAAATTGCGCAGTTCTGAATGTTGGACAAAAATGTGTAATCTCTTTTATTGCACACCAATCTGTCTTCTTTTTTGTGTTTTGTGTGTCATAATGAACCCTCCTTCTTCATCTACTTCGTCTTCTTTACAGAACATACAACTTCCATTATTATGCAAAATAAAAGGCAACAGAAATGGAACACACACACACACACACACACACACACACACACACACCTGTGGACCCACCCACCCACCCACCCACACACACACACACACACACACACACCAGAGTCAAACCCACCAAACATTTTATATACAAATAGGGTATATCAGGTTTTTACCCATTTGAAAATTATAAAATAGGCTTAACTGCAACATGACGTATGCTGTTGTTGTTAGATTATTCTATAGAGTTCATGGATTGTTAAAGATGTATTTGCACTGCTTCTGATTTGTCAATTTCATAATTGGTGCTTCCATTTAAATGAAATAAAACTGTTCAGTGAAAAATTTGTGACCTAAAACTTTACATGTGCATTTTTTGGTTTATATACTTGTTCCAGCTTTAAAAAAAGTTTTGATTTTGCGTTTTGTTTTTGTTTTTAAGTAAATGGTAAATAAAGATAACTTTTTAAAATTGAAATCCTTGAAGGCAAAATCCTTGGTATGGTCGTATGTGGACTATTGTCCTTAGTACAAAGTGTAACTGTTTTGATCGGTACAGTGTGTACTGGGCATGGCTCTGAAAGCAGTCAGACCAATTAAATGTACCCTTTACCTCTGGCACGCCTAGTACAGATTTTTCCACAACATGAATACAGTTAGTCTGTATATGAGAGTTGGGGGGGGGGGGGGGGGTGAAGGAGAGAAAAAAGAAGAAAAAAATCACCACCAGGCCTGGGTCATCTGAAACTTGTGGACATTTCACAGAGGGGGTTTGGGAGGGAGGAGGTAAGGATAGGGGAAGAGGAGTTTGAGGTAGGTGGGGGTAGAGAAAAATGTCTTGGGGTTTCTTATGACCAGTTACCAGAACAAGAGGGGCACTTTTCTGCTTGTTGTTGCCTTGAAACTTCTCTCCCCTCATTCCTTTCCCCTGTTCTGCTTTGAATTTCAATCATCTGTGGCACTTTCCATGGTCATCTGATTCCCCCCCTAGGTGTAAGCTGGACATGCTTACACACACACACACACACACACACACACACACACACACACACACACACACACACACACACTTACTTATGGTATGTTCAACAGAAATGAAGTTGTCTAAATATTTCTTAAGCTTTAACAATTTTGAAAAAGTAAAGGGACAATGGTAGGCCCTAAGAGAAATATCTTAATTAAACAATATATGAGAGGGAAATGTTCACTTTTTTGTTTGTTCTCTCTCTCTCTCTCTCTCTCTCTCTCTCTCTCTCTCTCTCTCTCAGAATCACTGACACATCCAAAACTCTGATTGACCTTATTTATAGAAATCCAAAAGAACTTATAGACTGGCATGACAAATTCACTTTAATGATGGAGGAAGCTTCATTACTCTCAGAGGAAATTATCCTATTAGGTGACTTTAATATAGATTTGTTAAAAACTAACCACAATTGGATACAAACTTATGACTCTTTTCATCTGACACAGTTAATTGATAAACCTACAAGAATCACTGACACATCCAAAACTCTGATTGACCACATTTATTCAACTTCACCAAATCATATAATAGAAGTATGTCGCCCTGCCTTTGGATGCAGTGACCACCTTCCAGTATGCTTAACATGGTCAAAAAAAGGTATAAAGATTCCTAAGAACAGTCATAAGATTATTAAATATAGATGCTTATCTTCTTTTGACAAAAATGCATTTTTATTAGATTTACTTAATTCTTCTTTATCTTTGGTCTATCAGTTTACGAGCCCTGATGAAGCGTTTGAGGTATGGTACCACAGTTTTCTCAATATCTACAATGCGCATGCACCCATTAAAAGTAAGCGTGTCAAGAGCAATCCAAAAGTACCATGGATAACTGAGGAGTTAGAAAATGCCATAAAATTAAGAAATCAGCTATCAGTTACAGGAACCAGGGAAGAATATAAAGAACAGCGAAATATAGTAAACAATATGAAACGCATAAGTAAAAAAAAGTACTTCCAACAGCTAGTTTACTCTAAGTCAGACAATAAATCTGTTTGGAAAGCAATTAACTATTTGACAAATAAAAATGTAACATCTCAAAGTTCATCGCTCAAAGATATATCCGTTGACGATATTAATGCCCATTTCTGCAATATTTCCTCTTCTACAGTACCAATAGACAGATCACATCTTAACAAGCTTGAAACATTAAAACATTACTGTAGATCTAAAAACATTTTATCAAATTTAGATATCCCTCTTATGTGTATTAATGATGTTTACAATTCCCTTACTCATTTGAAACAGACAAATACGAAAGGTCTTGATGGCATTGATGGTAAAATTCTAAAAATAGCTGCCCCCGTCATCGCAGAATCTCTTACATACATTTATAATTTATGCATTTCTGCTAACACCATTCCTAAAGCTTTTAAAACTGCCAAAGTTATACCTATCTTTAAATCTGGTGACCGTTCAGATCCCTACAATTATAGACCAATCTCTATTCTATCCATATTATCAAAACCTTTAGAGAATCACATCAATAAACATATTCTCCATCACTTAAACCGATATAATTTGTTACATCCTAATCAATCTGGTTTCAGAGCTAACCATTCCTGCCAAACTGCTTTGACAAGCTTGGTTGATCAATGGCTTACTAATATCAATAATAACAAAATCACCGGAGTTATTATAGTAGACTTTGCTAAGGCGTTCGATGTGATTGACCACACTCTATTACTAAAAAAACTTAAAATCTATGGTCTGTCAGATAGTACTGTCAAACTCATGTTATCATTTCTTTCTGAAAGAAAACAAGTCGTTTCTGATAAAGGTAAGACATCGGCAGTACTATCCAATAACTATGGCGTCCCCCAGGGATCTGTTCTAGGGCCTATTCTTTTTTCTATATATATAAATGACTTACCCTTATCTCTAAACACACAGTGCGAGTTATTTGCAGATGATACAACTATCCATACCAATCATTCTCAATTGAATGAAGTTACATCTGCTCTGCAAGAAAGTATTCACTGCCTGCTTCGATGGTCAGAGTTAAATCATATGAGTCTTCATCCCAAAAAAACTAAGTACTTAATTATAACAACTCGACAAAAGCGACAAAATCTTTCAAACAATTCTACGGCTATCTATATTAATAACAACAAAATTGATGAAGTAGACCATCATAAAATTCTTGGAATTACAATTGACAATAACCTTTCTTGGATGTACCACATCTCTGCATTATGCAAAAAAGTATCAAAATGTGTACACCAGTTATCTAAAATAAAGCATTTCTTAGACCTAAACGCTAGGAAAATGTTTTTCAATGCATATATTATATCCCATATGAGTTATGCTTCAACGATTTGGGATTCGGCTAGCGCAAATGTTCTCAAGCCATTGTTCAGTGTGCATAGACGAGCTCTAAAACTTGTTCTCTTGAAATCTTCATCATTAACCATTCCTGATTATAAAGCACTTGACATTCTTCCATTAAGATCCAAGCTTAAGCATAATAAGGCAGTGTTTATGTATAAAATCATGTCCGGTTTAGCTCCCCCCTTGCTTCAAAACAGATTCACAATCAATGTCAATCGTCATGCCAATAAGATAATGGTGCCACTTCCAAGAATTGACTTATTTAAATCCACTCTCACATATTCTGGTGGTACACTATGGAATGAGATATCAACCCTCAACCTTCACAAAGCTTGCAGTGTTTCTGTTTTTAAAAAAGTTTATCACGTACATCTTATGGACAATATATCACTATTTTGATGAAATTGATTTCCATTTGCAACACCATTAATAACTAGTATCATGTAATTTCAATCATGTGTAAGTATTATGTCAACTCTTAATCACCACCCCCCAGTACTTTTGTCCCCTCTTTATTCTCCCTCCTTCTCTTTCCCTACCACTACCCTCCCCTCTCTACACCCATCTCGCTCCAGGGTTTCTTTTGTCTCTCTGTCTTCCTGCCTATCTCTCTGCCTGTTCTACTGTCTCCCTGTCTGTTCTATTTTTTTCCTTCTGTTGTCTGTCTGTCTGTCTGTCTGTCTGTCTGGCTGTCTCTGTCTCTGTCTCTCTCTCTGTCTCTCTCTCTCTCTCTCTCTCTCTCTCTCTCTCTCTCTCTCTCTCTCTCTCTCCCTCTCTACCTCACTCCTCCTCTCCCCCCCCTCTCTCCTATTCTTCTTTTCCCCCTTCCCCAACTTTTCTCTCTTCCCCCCACCATTATGTTTGTCTCTTATGTAAAGCGTTTCTACTTCACTGAACTGTCTAGGTGCACATTATATTTCAGATTTATGATGAAACTTTTGTATAATCTTGGGTATGTTATGATTTTGCTCACTTGACTTAAGTAGGTAGTAACTTGTATAATTGTAGTTCTTATTGTTTCCCTGATCCTTTTTTTTTTTTTTTTTTTTTTTTTTTTTTCTCTCTCTCTCCTCTTCCCCCTCCTCTTACTCCTCCTCTCCCTCTTTCCCTCTATTCTATTTTTCTCTTTTCTTTGTCCATTTCTTCTTACCCTTTTCAGGAGCTGAAAAAGATAATAACAGCCCGCACCTTATTCCTCTCACTCCCTTCCTCTCTCTCTTTTCAAATGTTATAGCTTTATGCTCAAATCTTACGATTGGTTGATTTATTCACCAAATTTTGATTTTCATAGCTTTATACTTGAATTATGCATTTGGATTGATTGGTTGATCGATTCACTTCTTTTTTTTCTTTTCTTTTCTTTTTCTTTTTTTTTTTTTTTTTTTTCTAAAGAGGGCTGGATGAAAACAAGCCACCATTGTGCTTAATCTTTTCCCTCAATAAAAATGTTCATTCAAAAATGTTCATATCATTCATCTCTCTCTCTCTCTCTCTCTCTCTCTCTCTCTCTCTCTCTCTCTCTCTCTCTCTCTCTCTCTCTCTCTCTCTCTCTCTCTCTCTCTCTCTCTCTCCTTCCAAAATAAAACTTTTTCTAGGGTACAAGTTTGTATGTTTTTTGTGTGTTTCAAAATCAGGCTATCTTAAATGTTTCTGAAACGTTGACTTTTGAGAGAAAAAATTAAAGAAAAGGGTAAACCAGGATGGAGTATTTCATACATTTCATACAATAAAATTAATGCTAATCCCCAAAGATGTAATGTGCCTACCTCAATGGTGAAGAGAAAACGAGATGTAATAATCTCACCACTGAAGAACCTTGA
>CM060318.1:72711145-72721145 GCA_030674155.1 Stramonita haemastoma
CCTGACTTATCAGGCACTTAACGGCAAGTCAAGGCATTTTCGCTCATGTGACAGACAACAATAGTTGCTGTCTGAGTACCTTGACAAAGAAGAAGCATTTGAAGAAGAAGAAGAAGAAGAAGAAGAAGAAGAAGAAGAAGAAGAAGAAGAAGAAGAAAGAAGAAGAAGAAGAAGAAGAAGAAGAAGAAGCAGAAAGAAGAAGAAGAAGAAGAGAAGAGAAGAAGAGAAAGAAGAGAAGAAGAAGAAGAAGAAGAAGAAGAAGAAGAAGAAGAAGAAGAAGAAGAAGAAAGAAGAAGAAGAAGAAGAAGAAGAAGAAGAAGAAGAAAAGAAGAAGGAAAGGTTTCAGCTCTAAAACTTTTTTGTGAAGATACGTCACTGGAGAGTAAGAAACATGTCTTTTGAAATAAAATATATAAAATGTTGCTAATTCTTTCTTAAGTAGGGTGCCAGAATTTGAGTGTCAATCGGTAAAATACAGTCCAGTGTCAGAAGCCGAATAGGGCGCCCAAAATTCAATCTATGGAGTGTGGCCTCAGGACACTACTGGGAAAGCTAATCCTAACTACCAACTTGTTTTGTCTGGTCCATCATGAGTCTTCCTTTGCACCGTCGTCGTCGTCATCATCATCATCATCATCATCATCATCATCATCATCATCATCATCATCATCATCATCATCATCATCATCATCATTTTCCTCATCCTCATCATCGTCATTCTGTGTGTATGTGTGCGTGCGCGTGCGTGCGTGCATGCATGCATGTATATATATATGCGTGTGTGATATGTGTGTGTGCTGTGTTTTCTCCTACTTTAATACTTTTCTTTATCTTTTTCATTCTTTTTCTTTATCATTTTATTATTCCAACTTTTCCCCCTCACCTTCCCCAAACCCCCTTCCTCCCACCTGCCCCCCCCCCACTACCTCACTACTCCACACTCTCCTCCAATTCCCCCCCCTCCCTCCATCCAACCACTCACCCCCCCTCACTCCACCTCCCCCCCTCCCCCCCCCCCTTCCTTCCACCTCATTTTCTCATTAATTTCATTGCCATGCGAAGAGTGACAGGGGAGGCAAATCCTTGATATGTCCAGTGAGCAGTGTGTGACGGGAAGATATGTGTGATATAATCCAATCTTTTACATGGACACCTCCCTCTTCCTCTCCTTTCCCCTTTCACATAAATAATTTGGACATGGCTATAGTTGTCAGGGTTTTTTGTGAGGTTTTTTTTTTGTGCTGTTTTTCATTTTTCTTCTCCTTTTGGCGATATTATTTTTCGCTTCATTTCCTCATGGTGTGATTTATCATCTGTTGTTCCTTCGTGGAAAGACATTTTGGTTTAGGGAATGGTTGAGTGTTGTGTGTGGTGGTGTGTGTGTTGTGGTGTGTGTGTGTGTGTGTGTGTGTGGTGTTGTGTGTGTGTGTGTGTGTGTGTGTGTGTGTGTGTGTGGTGTGTGTGTGTGTGTGTGTGTGTGTGTGTGTTTGTGTGTGTGGGGGGGGTGAGGGGAGAGGTTGTAGGCTTGTTTTTTGTATGTTTCGTGTGTGATTACGTGTCTGTTGTCTGTCTTGTCTCTGTCTATCTGTCTGTCTCTGTCTGTCTGTCCTCTCTGTCTTCTGTCTCTCTGTCTCTTCTGTCTGCTCTCTGTCTCGTCTCTCTCTCGTCTCTGTCTCTCTCTCTCTCTGTCTCTGTCTCTCTCTGTCTCTCTCTCCTCTCTCTCCTCTCTCTCTCTCTCTCTCTCTCTCTCTCTCTCTCTCTCTCTCTCTTTTCTCTCTTCGCGCACATGCCTGCGAATGTGTGTGTGTGTGGTGTGTGTGTGTGTGTGTGTGTGGTGCGCGCGCGCGAGCGCACTTACCTGCGAACATGTATGTGTGCGCGCGTGTACGCGCGGTGTGAGGGCTGTGTGTGTGTTGTGTGTGTGGTGCTCGTGCGCTGCCGCTTGCAAGTGTGTGTGTGTGTGTGTGTGTAAACGCGCGCGCATGCGAGCATGTGTGTTGTTTGGGGGCAGGGGGGGGGGGGGGGGGGGGGCGCTTGTCTTTTTTTTGTTTTGTTCTTTTCCTTTGAAGGTCTCTTCCTCACTCTATTATGAGTTTGTGTTGTTGAGAGCGGAAACATCACTTTTCTTTGTACGTGTGGCGGGGGAAAGGAGGGGGGTGGGGGAGAAGGAGAAGGACACACGCCTCAAAGATGTATGTGAGGGAATGACGGAGGGTTGTGGGGGGGGGAGGGAAGGTTTCTGTTTCCTTTTCGTTTTTTGTTATTTCTTTATGTCCAGTTACCTCCCTCCCTCCCTCCCCTACCTTCCGTTCCCCTCCCCCAATTCCCTTATCTACACTTGAGCGTATAATTAAATGTGGGTTGAGGTTGTTTTTTTTTAAGTTTTTTTTTTTCATTCATTTTTATTTTTCATGAGTAACAGCGATGTAAAACTGAAATAAGAATTAAGAATTTTTTTTTTGGATGAGATTTTCAGTTTTTCCTGTCATCAACCACAGGTTTTATTTTTTACTATCATTAATAAAAGCTGATTTTCAGATTTTCTTTTCTAAAGCATCATTATTTATGTTTTTCTGTTCCTTTTTTTAAATCTATTTTTTAAAGATGAGAATCCGAAGCACACATAACATAACCAACAGCAATAAGTAAACCAACACGCGCAACAACACCTACAACAGAAGAGACACAGAAAGAAAGAAAAAAAAAAAAAAAAAAAAAACGGTAGCAAAGCAAGAAGGGAAACAATCACTGCAGTCCAACAAACTTTGATAAAGTTTTTTTCAAAACAAAAATTCGATATCATGCTGCAAATATCAAAATACTGTAATATCCAAATGACAATGATATTGATGATAAAACATTTTGGCGCAGGCTAAAAGCTTTGTCAGTTATTGATGAAGCTAAGTGCCAAGCCTACATTAACAGTTGTGGTGTTGAAAATGGTTGTGTTGAGTTTGCCAAAAACCATGACAAGCTTACCATAACAACCTGCACTCACCTTGAAAGAAGAAAGAAAAAATCCTCTGAAGACGGAGTAGTTGCCAATGCAGGTACTTATTATTATCTTCTTAATCGAAACATGAAGCATTTACTTTTTGTTTTTACCATAAAACAGCCATGCACGCAAACTTCTCATCCAGTGTTGCAATACCAATGTCATTGTGATTCCCAGGGAGGATGAGAGTCAGAGTGCACATTCTGGGGATCCCCAAGATGCTAAGCTGGGGAACGCACAAACAACACAATATAACATGCAACTAACAATAGGCATCCGTCAGTCTTGGAAGACTGGATTTGCCCTTTAGGCTTTAGAGCGCAAAGCCTGGGTAGTAAGTATGGAGCTGGAGGCAAACTGTTACCCATGCAGCAGACCCTCCCCTTCCCCCCTCTCCACGTCGCTGGAATGGTCTGTTTGAAAGGCAATCGCCGATACGAATGGTTCCGGCGCCGTCGCAGGAGCTGCACGAACGTTGCCATGTACAGACAGCCCGAACCCCCTGGGGACTGCCACTCCCCCCTACAGCTCTGAGGTTCACCAGTGGTGAGATTTTGCAAGTCATGTGCCCCTGTATTTACCCACCATCAAGGTCTCCACACTCCGGCTTCGAAGATAATGTCTAACCACAACACCTGTGTGCATGTGTCTTTGTGTTCTGGTTTTTTTTTCAGTGTTGTCATTCTTTCCCACCAGCACGAAATGGCCTACGCTTACCAAAGGAAGAACGGGTTTTTACCATGTCACAAGATGTTATGCATGCGTTTGCACACGATGCCTCGGTTTCTAGTTTCATCCAAAGGACTTTTGGGGAAGTGGAGTCAGTACTGATGTTAAGTCCAGTGTAAAATTCCCTAAAACTGTTGCCTGTGTGGTGGCTCGATCCCTGTGCAGTGAAGATCACGAGCACAATGCTCTAACCACTGGCCAAACCCCCTCACTCCCCAGGATATGTTGTAATGTAATGTAGCATACGTTGAAGAGATTTTCTTGCCACCTAAATCACTTTTTTTTTGTCTATGAAATCTGTTTTTTTTAACCAGTGCTGTGTTATAATATATAATATTATATATATATATATATATATATATATATTATATATATATATAAATATATATATATATTATATATATATATATATATTTATAATATATATATATATATATTATATACAGATATATATATAATATATATATATAATCTTGTGTGTGTGTGTGTGTGTTTGTGTGTGTGTGTGTGTGTGTGTGTGTGTGTGTGTGTGTGTGTGTGGTGTGTGTGTGTGTGTGTGTGTGTGTAAATACGTGCAGTTATGCCGTAGACATAATATGCAAGGACGCCATGTACAGATTGTTAATACATTTAAGCAGGGGATTGCCTCATTTATAAATGTTCACACTTTTCCTGCATTTGCTGTCATTTTTTGATTCCTTGTGCCAAGAGGCAATAAATATGTCCCCCCCCCCCCCCTCTCTCTCTCTCTCGTCTATCTCTCTCTCTCTCTTAAAAATGTTTTTTATAAATGTCCCCTCTCCCCTAGGGGCCCTTCCCTCCTTCACCTTTTTCTCCTTTTCCTCCCTCCTTCTCATTTTTGTTTTGGTTTGAAGACGCTCAACTGTTTAAAAATTAAACATCATCCAGTTTGAAATGTGCCATCATTGACACTGCCTTATGGTGCAGAAAAAGCAGTCATAGGGACGTACAGCCAAAGTTAAAAAGCGGGCTAGTTGTGATGGCTATCCTGACACATTCTTTCTTGCTTTGGTTTTCTGTCCCTCTTCTCTTGTGAGGCAGAGTACAGTAACTATGACAGGTTGCTGGCGGAAATATTCAAGCTAAAACTGAACCTGTACCCTATGTGATCTTTGGGGAACGAAATGTCAGAGACCTCAGCTTTTCTCCAGGGAGCAGCATATTGAGAGTGGCGCCCATCTGCTCTCCTTCGCTGCTTTACCTTCCCTGTTCTTAAAGAGGGCATGTATCCGTTTCAAGGTAGGCATCCCTCAGTCTCAGACGACTATGGAGTTGGCGCTCTAGGTGTAAATTCTGGTACAGCGTCGGGTGTGGCTGGCCAGTCGACACGGGAATGACAGTCCCTATGGCAGAGGGCACAGATGAAGTCTGACGCTGGTCTGTCTGCCTGGTCTGCAGCCTTTCTTTTCTTTCTCTTTGCCTCGTGCTGCTGAGCGAGTGTCTCTTCGAATTTGAAGAGACCTTTCTGCGCAGTATGTCATCAGGCTGACCAATCGAGGGCTGCTGCTATCCAGTTGTTCTGGTCCATGCCCAGGGATATTAAGTCCCTCTTTCACACGTCTTTGAATCGCAGCCGTGGTCTGCCTGTGGGACATTTTCCCTGCACAAGTTCTCCATAGAGGAGGTCTTTAGGGATCCGTCCGTCGTCCATGCGCACAACATGGCCGAATCGGCGCATACATCTCTGTTTCAGCAGCATGTGCATGCTGGTGCATCCAGCTCTTTCCAGGACAGTGTTGTTTGAGACCTAGTCCTTCCAGGTGATGTTCAGGATGCGTCGGAGGCAACGCATGTGGAAAGCATTAAGCTTTGACTCTTGTCAGGCACGCAAATTCCAGGACTCGCTGCCATACAGGAGGGTGCTCAGGACACAGGCTCTGTAGATCTGGATCTTTGTGTGATTAGTCAGCTTGTTGTTCCGTGCTTTCTTTGTCAGTCTGGTTATAGTGGTAGCTGCTTTGTCGATGCACTTTTCGAACTCTGCGTCAAGTGAGAGGTGTCTGGGATATTTGAGCCCAGGAACACGAAGTCATGGACGACATCCAGTTCATGGTCCTTGGTGCTGATGGTTTGGGATGAGTCAACATCTGACCCATGACTTGTTTTTTTCTTCAAGCTAATGGTAAGCCCGAAGTCTTGGCAGGCATCACTGGAGCGAGTCATGAGCTGCTGTAGGTCCTCAGCTGAGTGGGCAGTTACTGCTGCATCGTCTGCAAAGGGAAAGTCACTCAGGCACCTGGACTTGAGTCTTGGCTCTTAGTTTGGAGAGGTTGAAAAGCTTTCCATCTGACCTAATACCTTCAGCTGCAGGACCACATGCGTGTTTCAGCATCACAGCAAAGAAGATTCCAAACAGGCGGGAAGCCAGGAGGCAGCCCTGTTTCACTCCGCTCCGTATGTTGAAGGCAACTGATGTTGAGCCTTTGGACAACGATGTCTTTCGTGAAAAGTACCCATTTACAGCTGGATAAACTGGGGAACTGCACTGAAGCCAAGGCGCTCAAACGGTCACCCATCCACTTTGTAACTACGCTCAATGCTTCTTAAACTTAACCTTAGCTGGGGGAAGCAAATGCTCTGACCACTGAGCTTATCCCGTCCCCTGCGGAAATATGACATTAAAATGAAAGGACATCTAAACGAAGAAATGAAAAGACAGCAAAACAGACTTGACATTTTCTGCACTGGACAGCGATAGCTAGTCTTACATGCTTCCTTTCTTTAAATGTGATAACGGAATGTTGTACAGCATCCCATTATACTGGGTTAATTTTAAAGTCTGACTGACAGCACCTTGAGATGCTAAGCAGAAGGCAGAGGGCATTATTGTATTGCCTAATCTGGCGTTAAAAAGCAAGGTGAGGGGTTTAGGTGTTTCGGTACTTGACACTTATGCTTGTTCTTCCATCTTTGTTTTTTCGTGCTGGGAATTTCAACTGGATCTGCTATGCAAATGGATAATGGAACACACACACACACACACACACACACACACACACACACACACACACACACACACACACACACACACACACACACACACACACACACACACACACAACAGGAGATTAACATCCGTGCAAGACTCCACTCCCCTGGATGTCCTTCGCGTGAGACTCTACACCAGGCCCCGTGTGTGAACACATGCAGAACATCTTGCACACACTTTAAAACCTGTTCAACATTTCGAAAGAGCAGGCCACGGTATGCCGGTAGGAACAGATGACAAAATTTATAAAACTGCATGTTCACGGGGACTAGATAGAAAAAGGTTACATCTGAATGCAGTGTACAGGAAACAAACCAACACAAGGGCTAGAGGCCAGGACATTTTTGTATTCAGTTGTGACACGTTTTGGGGCACACTTTTTTTCTTCTCCCAGACAGACTACATCAACATAAACAGTCTACTTGCAGGAAAAAACATTATACTGACACAAAAAGAGATGAAATGGAGTTTGATTTCTCTGCACTGGACAGCAATGGCTAGTTTTACATGCTGCTTTCTTTCAATGAATATATCGTAGTGTCTGTACAACACCACATAAAGCGGGATTTATGGTCTGACTTACAGCACCTTGAGATGCTAAGCAGAACAGCAGAAACATGATGTGTCTGTAGAGTTGTCTTTAAAGGGCAAGAAGAAGGTGTAGGTATTTCTGCGCATGGCACTTATGGTTTTCCGCTTCCTCTTCTTTAAGGGGTGATAATTTCTTCCTTTTCATAACAGGATCTGCTACGTACAGGATAGGAATTTTATATACAATTTTAATGGTAAAGAGCAATGTCCAGTTTTGGAATCAATATGCTAAGAAGCTACTTACCTTCAGGTATTTGTTTTATGTAGAGTCGACCCCCCTCCCCTCTTCCCTCCCTTTTATCGGTACTGTGTACGCTATATTCAATTTGTTTAGGAAGATAGCTTCACTTCTTCTGAAGAAAAGGACTTGATGGAGAAACACATCGGTTCAAAGCTTTTTTATTTTGGCAATACTTCATTTTCCATTTTCTAAACATTCTGAACACTGAAAAATATACTGGAAAATCTCATTCAATCGTTGAAAATCAGTCAAAATGAAGACAATATGGACTGACTGACATAATCGTTTCGCTATATTTGCAGACATATCAACTTTTTTTTACCTCTTCTTTTAAAACATTCTTCAGCGCTGCTAAAAAGCGGAGGTGTCAGATTTTATCCCGACCAACCCTCCCTACCCCCCCACCCCCCCAAAAAAAAAAAAGAAACAACCAACATGCAAAAATCCCAGCAACACCTAAAACAGCTGGTTCTTTTCACTTTGATACAGAATTCCCAGTCTCTCTCCACGCGTTACATCCATGTAAAGGCTTCCTGTTGTTGGCAACTCTCCTATATTACAATCAGTATGCACGCCAAGATCTTGAGGCCTCCTAGCGTAAGTACGCAGGTCCCTGGCGGTGTCTACATCTACTGTTACAGACCAAACAGCACTGATGAACGTGATGACCTAGTTCTGCAATATCAACACAAAATGGCGACCTAACGGTACTGGTGTGAACACTGGAGCAGTAGTTCGAATTCAACGAGGAGGAAGAAGGGAAAGGGGAAAAAAACCCCAACAACAATAACAAAAAGAAAGAAAAGAAAAAAAATGACGGGGGGGCTATATGAAGTGGTTTAGATCATTTTACTTCAATTCCATGGGTCCATGAAGTCGTGGGTTAAAATCTCGGGAATAGCATCTGTTGAATTATTAGTGGGGAGGGATTGGGGGGGGGGGGGGGGGGGTATACAATTTCCCAGGTCAACTTCAAGTGCATACCTACCATGGCCTTAACACCCTTCATATATGTACATATGCAGAAGAGCAAATACACACTTAAAGATCCTATAATTCATGCCAGTGTTCGGTGGGTAGGAAAACACAAACATACCCAGCATGCCTCCTGTATAAAAAAAAAAAAGTGAGCTGCTGGAAAGTCGGAGTGTGTCTGCTGAAGTCAGTGGGCAGACCTCCTGCAGAATTGCAAACTCAGGAGAAGATGAGGTGCTATGCATCTTGTAGAATGGCTTTCATTCAAGATCAAAGTCTGGGACTCCATAATGAACACACATCCCACCTGTTATTAAGGGAATGCACAGAGAGAGAGAGAGAGAGAGAGAGAGAGAGAGAGAGAGGAGAGAGAGAGAGAGAGAGAGAGGAGAGAGAAGAAGAGAGAGAGAAGAGAGAGAGAAGAAGAGACAGAGAACAGGGCGGGTGGGAGGAGAGGAATAGAAAGAGAGGAAAGAATGGGTGATTAGAGACAGGAAGCAATAGATCTGCTTGTTTATTGTAAAAAAAAAAAAATCCGGATCAACTTAATCCACCCACACTGGCTATGTGTCCAAACCTCTCGACAGACCATTAAACCTTCTGAAACTGAGGTGACTGCCTAACTACTTTCTCCTCCTCATGCATATATGCATAAGCCAAGCTGTGCTTGACGTCATCTAAACCAAAGTCCCCCCTCCCCCTCCTCCGCACATTTCGAACCACAGTCATGGTCAGCGTGACGTCAAGAGGTCATGGGGTCAGGAGAAAAACGAGGTGAACTGCATGTTAGGATTAATTACTAAAGTCAGTACAGAGGTCACAAAAGCTCAGCAGGGGTCAGAAGAAGTCCGCAGAGGTCATTGTGAGACTGTATTGTAGTTTTTATGTTACCTGGAGCCAAATTTATGTCCTGAGCTTCAATCTTTGGTGTGGTAGTATTAGGGACAGCGTGTGACCACAAGTGTAAGTCACTTCCCCCTTCCCACCCTGCCACCCTTCCCCACCCCCCACCTCTGCTACCCCTCCCTCTACGTGTGAGTGTGTACACACATCAGAGTTTTTTTGTTTCTTTTAAAGACTTCGCCAAGGACAACTCTCCATTGTGTGTTGTGTAACCAGCGATCTCTCTCTCTCTCTCTCTCTCTCTCTCTCTCTCTCTCTCTCTCTCTCTCTCTCTCTCTCTCTCTCTCTCTCTCTCTCTCTCTCTCTCTCTCTCTCATCGAAAGTCAATGGGATACTGCACTGTACTGCAGCTGCCATGTTTCTGAGTGAAGTTAAACTGGCAGGGCCTGTCCCATACAGATGGCACACACAGTGCATGCGGAGTATGTTCGTGTCACCCGTAGCATGGGCCCTGGCCTACACTTTGACCAAAAATGAATGGTTTTTAACTGATGTGCAGAATTTTATTGTACATTGGCACATGGGACCTCAGTTAAGAGTCTGGTCTGAAGGTTTT
>CM060318.1:72726145-72733645 GCA_030674155.1 Stramonita haemastoma
CACACACACACACACACACACACACACACACACACACACACACACACACACACACACACACATATATGCTCTGCTTCCAAATGCTTTCGGATCAGCTGACTTCAGTATCTGGTCCAAGGTAGGGAGGCAAAGAATCCACCCAGGCTTTGGGAAAAAAAAAGTGTGTGAGTATGTGTGTGTGTGTGTGTGTTGAGAGAGAGAGAGAGAGAGAGAGAGAGAGAGAGAGAGAGAGAGAGAGAGAGAGAGAGAGAGAGGAGACAGAGAGAGAGAGAGAGAGACAGAGAGAGACAGAGAGAGAGAGAACAATGAACAATGAACAATGAACAATGAACAAATTTTATTTAAAGAGGGTAATGGCATAAGCAAACATGCTTTTTTACAACCAGCCCTCTGGGCAAAAAAAAAAAAAAAAAAAAAAAAAACCACACACACACAAAAAAAACCCCAACAAACTGAATAAATTATTTATAAAAAAAAAAAAAAAAGAAAAAAAAAAGGCATAGCAATAGCGAACAAACTGCACATAGACATTATATGAGTGAAGACAAAGGGAAAAATAATAACAACAACAATAATAAATAATAATAATAATAATAATAATAATAATAATAATAATAATATATATCCATGACATCATCCAAATGCAATAAACATTTTCTACGCCTATATCGTTATCTTTTACAAAACAAGCGTACAAAATCACAAAATCAGATTAGAAAATAAAGAAAGAAAAGATGATTGACTAGAGAGAAGAGTAGAGTAGAATAGAATAGAGTAAAGTAGAGTAGAGTAGAGTAGAGACAGAGAAGGGATAGACAGACAGAGGAGAGATAGAATATAAACAGGTGGGCGGACAAAAGACAAATTTCACAGGCAGACAGACAGACAGACAGACAGCGAATGACAGACAGCAAAGAGAGAGACATATGAAAAACATGATTGAATGAAGTCATGGCAAACATCACTGACATTTTGTCTCACCAACAAGAAAAAAAAAAAAAAAAAAAATTGTAGGACAAGATCATCAGCAAATCACTGGCAGCCTTTCATTCATAAGAAAATGTTTCAATGATTTTTTAAAGTTTTGCATAGAGGTTATGCTTTTTAAGTATGCAGGCAGGTTATTCCAGTAAGTGCCACCGCTATAAATAAGACTACTTTTAAACAAATCAATTCTTGGTTTTGGCACAGTAAATTTGTGCGAATGACTATATATGTTTATTTGAAAACGTTTCGTCAGAGTGGGCGGTGCATTACCATATACTATCCTATGCATCATTAAAGCTTTGTTGTATTCCAATTGCAAATTAAATGGTAAAATACCAACTGATTTATAATCCAAGGAAGTTAATGAACTTGATTTCAATAGAATAAGCTTAATGGCACGCTTATATAATCTAGTCAGAGATTTTAATGTATTTGCACTTGCAGAATCCCACAAAGTTGATGCATATTCTATAACAGAATTAATGTGTGCATGGAAAAACTGTTTTCTAGTGCTAAGATTAAGGAAATGTTTTATTTTAGACAACTGAAACACTTTTTGAGATACAATTTTACTTAGATTGGCGGCGTGGTCTTGCCATGAAAGATTATGATCAATAGTGATTCCTAGCACTTTGTGGAAATTTACTTCTTCAATTTTTTCTCCATAAACATTTATAGGGGACATAGAAGAGAGCTGGTTCTGTCGCTTTTGTCTGGTTGTTATCCACATACACTTAGTCTTGCTGGGATTAAGGGACATGTGATTTAGTTCTGCCCATCTGGTAAGCTGATGTATATTGTCTTGGAGACTAGATGATAAAATGTGCAAGGAATGATTTTCAGCATGAATTGAGTTGTCGTCTGCAAACAAGTCACAACAAGCGTTCACGTATAAGGGTAAATCATTAATATATATAGAGAAAAGTAGAGGGCCCAGAACTGAACCTTGGGGAACACCATTGGTAACTGTGAGAAAATCAGACTGCGACTTGCCAACAAAGACTGACTGTTGTCTATTTGATAAAAAGGATTCAAAAAATTGAAATGTATTCTTTGATATACTATATAGCTTTAGTTTCTTTAACAAAAGTGTGTGGTTTATCACGTCGAAAGCCTTTGCAAAGTCGGCAAAGACAACTCCAGTAAACATATTGTTATTTATATTTAGAAGCCATTTGTCTACCATATTTATCAGAGCGGTGTGACATGAATGTTTTTTTCTGAAACCTGATTGACTTGGATTGATTAGGTCATATTTTTCTAAATGTAGAAGTAAACATTTTTGTACATGCTTTTCTAAAGGCTTTGATAAGATAGATAAAATTGATATCGGCCTGTAGTTCGAGGGATCATTTGATGTGCCAGATTTAAAAAGAGGAATTACTTTAGCCTTTTTAAAATGAGAAGGAAAATAAGCTTTGTCAATACAAAGATTATAAATATAGGTAAGGGTATCTGCTATTACAGGTGCAGCAATTTTAATTATTTTACCATCTAGTCCATCAAAATCCTTTGTGGTTGACTGCTTTAATTGCAAGAGGGATGTCAGCACTTCAGGTAAAGAGATAAATGGAATGCATAATTTAGAGTGTATATTTTTAGACTCACAATATGCCCTTAAATGTTCCAAATCATTATTTTTCCAGTCTTCACACTTTATTAAGTTGTTGGCTATCCCAACAAAATGGTTATTCAGCGTCAAGGAAGAAATATCTTTTACTGTAGTTTGTGCTTTTTTGTTTGTTTTGTTTGTAAGTAGATTAATGGCTTTCCAAATGTGTCTGCAGTTTTTTCTGTCAGATACAAGATCTTGAAAGTACTTTTGTTTGGCTGCACGCTTCATGTTTGTCACCTTGTTTCTTTGGTTTTTAAAATCTTTATCATGTTTAGACTTTAAAAAGTCTCTTTCTTTTATTTCCTTCTCTATTTCTTCTGATATCCATGGAGGTTTTGACTTGGATTTCACGCGTTTTGTTTTTAATGGAGCATGTTTATTATAAATTTCAGAAAAGGTGTGTATCCAGAAGTCTATGGCTTTGCATGGATCAGTGTACTGATAAACATGAGACAAAGTGGAGTTTGCTAAATCACTAAGAAAAACATCTTTTTTGAACTGTTTAAAGCATCTATATTGTATTGTTTTGTGACCTGTCCTGGGGATTTTTATCCCTTTTCTTGACCAAGTTACACAAATAGGGAAATGGTCACTGCACGAAAAAACAGGTGAACAAACTTCAGCTATATTCTGTTTGGAAGAAACGTAAACATGGTCAATGAGTGTGCTGGTGGTGTCTGTAATACGTGTTGGACAGTCAATAAGCTGATTTAGATTAAAGGTTTTGAAAAGCTGAACCCATTGAGTCTGCGGTTTTAATAGATCAATATTAAAATCACCTAACAGTATTATTTCATTGTTATAAAGTGTGGCAGCGTCCATCATTGTATCAAAATCAGTATACCAGTTTATTCTTTTGGAGGGATTTCTGTAGATAAAGCCAATAAGTAATGGTTTTGTATGTTTTAACTTGACTTCTACCCATATAGATTCAACATGGTACTGTTCTAATTCAAAGATTCTATTCAATGTGACAGACTGATTATAATATAATAATAATCCGGTTTCTTTAGAAGTTTTTGGATCACGACGAATGACATTGTAACCAGGGAATAACAGGTCAGAATCTGGTATTTGAAAACGCAGTCGTGATTCAGAAAGACAAAACAAATGAAAATTTTTACCAAAGTTGTCCAAAATCATTGCAATTTCGTCTAGTTTGTTATACACATGATTTATGTTTAAATACCCAACTCGCAATCCTTCTTTTGAAGGCCATTTTTTAAGAGTTAAAGACATCATGCAAAAAGATACATAAATATATTACACCAAATAACAAATTCAAAAAGGAAATCAAAATAACGTATATAATAATTGTAAGGGAAGGTCAACTTATATAGGATTACAAAAAAAAAGAGGAAAAAAAGAAAAGAAACAACTGCACAAAGACAGTGGTTACTATTTGTTATGACAAATAAATTTGCAAATCTAGTGTATAAAACACGAGCAGTCGTACTTGAATATCAAATCACATATGCCAAAAATTGCCAAAAAAACCCAAACAAACAAACAAATCCACAGAAGTCCCAGCTGGCAGAATGAAAAATACTCAACCAGTTTACCAGCACGAGGTGATTTCAGGACAAAAATTCTTATATATCGGCCTTGCTGTCACTGCGACACACACACACACACACACACACACACACACACACACACACACACACACACACACACACACACACACACATACACACACAAACATAAGCACAAACACACGTGCACACACACACACACACACACACACACACACACACACACACACAGGCACCCACGCATCAACAAAACTATGCACGCCCAGAGGGGCTGGATGGTACACCATCACACACAAATTAGGTTAACATATATTATAGATATAGGTTATACATGTGTGTACCTCACAGGCACATCTTCGTATGAAAAGTTTGATACAAAAATTATGCATATATATACACAAATATATCATATTAAATTTCAACACACACACACAAATTTTAATACCAATGTTTGTGGTCATTTATATTTCATGACAAAACCCTCATTGTATGGGCATGATCTGAGACATGAGGAAATCTCTTAAAGATAAATCCCACGGGATGTTAGCTGGGGGGCGCATGACATTCTGACCAAAGTCTGCAACAGCAGCAGTTTCTGTTGGATGTGCAGGGCGGGGATAGTGAAGCATGTCAGGACTATGCCCAATAAGTCTGCTATTGTTCCTGCCATTAGATGGGGGTGGGTAAGGGGGGAAATAAGGGGAGGATAGCGGCAATCTATCATTCAGACGTAAGGGCAGTGGAGGATAGTGATAAAGTGATGCTGGGTGAGGACAGAGGGGGGTGGGCTGGGATCTCTGTGGTTTCCAGACAAATTCGTTTTGTTCTATTGTCTGTCTTTGATTTGTCTGTTCGTGGACGTTTACATTTGGCGGAGGCTGTAAATGGTTTGCTAGTTGGCTGTTTTCTACCCTGTTCTGACGAACAGAACTTTGGGTATTGGAACCCTGATACTGATCAGGGTACCAGCTAGCCAGTGTTTTCTTCAAGTTCACAGCCAGTTTGGCTGTTCCCTGCATGCTGGGATGAACTGCGTCTCTGTACAGAGCAAGCCGTGGAGCTCCTGATTGTGTGACAAAAGAAGTCTTGTTATCAATAAAAACCACGTCTTGGAGTTGGCAGGCACTGTACAGATTGCGGTTAGAGGGGGCTATGGTATTATTTAAGTTGTGTCTGCCTTTAGCAGGAATAATTGAACTTACGGCTATGGCGGATAGGGGGAACACTTTTTTACAAAGAGAGATAAGTTGTGTCCATGCATCGACACTGATTTGACCGAGGAACAGCTGTTTAAACCTACGTGAAGGAAAAGATGTTTGATACTGGAGAACGAGGCTTGGGAAAGTAGCCATGTGGTCAGATCAGAAACAGTCATGCCGGGAATACACAGCTTGTACATAGAATATTGTGGTGTTGTCAGTCTTTTAGGGTTTATGTACCTGACGACCGAGTCACCAATGAGAAGTGATGTGGTTTTGTCAGGGATGACAACATTGTTCATCACTTCCTGAGGTGAAGGTTTGGGGTGGGTGGATGTCACAGATTTGCTATTTGAAATTTCATGATAATTGTCGGAACTAGTAGATGGTATGGCATGCTTGCGATGTTGACTTTTGTTTGTGTCAGAAGTGTCTTTTAGCAGAGTTGAAAAAGTGTTAGACACGGGAACACAGTACATTATGTCACCTTCCTCAGATTTAGAGTCTGAGGACTCCACAGCCACAGAGGACTGTGTCAGAGTGGGCTGGTGGGGGTTTTCAGTAGTCAGTGTGCCTGACTCCAAAATGGACTCGTCAGTTGTCTGACTGTCAGTCTTTGCAATCATTATGGGCTGAGAGACACACTCTCTCTGATCAATTGACAATGCGGTGCTTGCTTCTAACAAAGAGTCATCAGACTGCGTTGATGCATCATGCAGTACTTTTGGTTTATTGTTCTTTGTACCTGCGTTTATGTTAACTAAATGAGATTTCAGAGACTGGTTTTCTTTCTTTATCTGATGAAGTGTGTGAACAATATCCGACATCTTTGTTTCCATTTTATCCATCATCATATCAAATTTTTCATTTAGTCTTGATTTAATTTCATTTTTGACAGCAATTTTTACGTCATCAATTTTTGACACCTGTGTGTTTGTAAAATGTTTGTTTTCATAAACGAAGTCCTCAAGAGCAGTTTCAAGTTGAGAAAGTTTTTTAGAACATGGACAAACAAGAGGTGACTTACGTTTGTACTGTTTGGGAGTGAAGCACAAGGTTCGCCTTCTATAAAGCTTAGTCTTTTTACGAGAAGGTGTTAATAGTTGTGAGGGTGGGGCATTTGTTTCTGTAGGGAAGGGAATGGGAGACAAAAGGACAACACCTTGGGAAGCAGGCTGATGCTGCTCACAAGACATCAGCAGGGGTGTACAGTCGGGATGGGGGGAAGCATCAGAATTACCATCACTGCTGGCCACATCAATGTCCGGGGTGGTGAACGGTAAGGGTTCTGGGGTGTGCAGAAAGGCAAGTGGCACATTCAACACAGACTTGGTCAGTTTGTCACAATCGTTGTGCCGCATGTAGTCCAAGACCAGTGTTTTCAGTGCTTCGCACTCACGTGAGTCCCATTGCACACAGTCTTTTCCTTGGCACAACAGAGTGCCTGAAGACTGACCGGGGGAGAAGTACATGGTCACCGTCACACTCTTGAATGAATTGTGATACAGGCGTATCACAGTCTTGTTCAGCATGGGGGGCAAGGTGGCAATCCAGTCTGGTGAAGAAGGCAGTTCATTCATGTCGGCATCATAATCAGCCATTTGGCAGGAAAATGAAGCATGTAACACAGCGGAGTAGCGGTATAAAAGGACGTTTCGCCACACTATCAGCTCATTTGTAGGACAGGAAAAACGTTTTTGCATTTCATCCAGGGTTGGTTGAAGTTTCTTTACGTTGCTTTGCTCCTCCACTTCGGAATGAACATCGGAAGTTGTCTGCTCTGCCATTGTTGTTATCAGAGTCTATGGCTGGCTTAAATAACACTAGATCACGGACATGAAAAAGAAAACAGATAAACAACAACAAAATGGAAGGGTGGAAGTAGGGGGGGGGGTATTAGGGAAATCTTTGAACATTCATACTAGTCGCAGCGTCAAAGAGAGAGAGCGGCAGAGAGAGAGAGAGAGAGAGAGAGCACTCCAACAATTCCCTACACTTTCAGCCATGAAAAAAAAAAACAACCAACGAAATTTGATTAACACTATCGTGAGTGACTTGAAGCTTTCATTTTTGTAATCACACTTTAAAGGCGAAGTTTTTCTTTTTATAAACGCCCTTTTAAAGAACTTCTACAATAACATCTACATTCACTTCATTCATTAAT
>CM060318.1:72738645-72771145 GCA_030674155.1 Stramonita haemastoma
ATGATGACGATGTTGTTGTTGTTGTTGTTGTTGTTGTTGTTGATGAGGAGGAGGAGGAGGAGGAGGATGGTGATGATGATGATGTTATTAAAAAATATTATTTATCTTTGTTCCTAGACTAGAGCTCCGAGTAATGGTGAGATTTTGCGTATGCGACTGTTTTGCCAACCATGTAGGTAGCCGCATTCCGATTTCGGGGATGTGTGCCTGTAACCCACAGAATACTGACGTGATTTATGGGGTCTTTAATGTACATATTTTGATCTTTTGCAGGTTTATATTCACGAGGGGAACGAAGCACTGGCAGGTCTACACTTGAAGTTGACCTGGGAGATCGTAAAATTCTCCTACCATAATTCACCAGACGCCGCCGAGATTTAAGCCACAACGTGATGGACCCATGGGATTGAAGTCCAACGGTCTTAACCACACGGCTTCGTCATTCGTCTTATTATCATCACGATTAAAGTTTAAGTGACAGCAGACAAAACAATTGACAGGAAGACCATTAATCCCGTGATGCTATAGCTGAATGATTTCTTTTTCTCAGAATGCAAACATCCCCACCCCCGCCCTTCTCCCTATTGAACATCTCACGCACACGTTAAATCCTGTTCCGCTTTTCGAAAGAGTAGGCCATTGTGTGCCGGTGGGAACAGATGGCAAAATTGTACAAAACTACATACACATGAGGGAATGATGTAAAAATACATGAGTACGTTCTCGTATTCTATTATCCTCGATATATAAAGAATAAAATAAACAAAAATATATATAAATACCCCAAGGATCCTTCATGGAGAGGTAGGATGCAGTGTCTCTTGCTCTCCCAAACCCATACAAAGTGAGGGTCTGCAGAGGGGCAAAGTGGACCTGAAGTTAAGGAATTAAAGGTCCCTTCTGTTTCTGTAGGGAGCCAGGTAGCTGGCGAAAAAAGGGTTAAACTTCTGGTCTCTTTTTGATTTTAGTTGATTTTTTTGTTCCTGGGCTAGAGCTCCCAGGTTGACCAATGCTGAGATCTTTGCGTATGCGACCATCCCTCCCCCCCACCATTAAGGTTAGGTAGCTGCGATCGACTTCGGAGATTGTGTCTGAACACGACACCTGTGCCTATGAGTTGTGTGTGTGTGTGTGTGTGTGTGTGTGTGTGTGTGTGTGTGTGTGTGTGTGTGTGTGTGTGTGTGTGTGTGTGTGTGTGTGTTTTAATCTATTTTGTCATCCGTCCCTACCAGCTCTAAATGGCCCCACTCTTTCGAAAGTGGAACAGGTTTTAACGTGTTTGCAAGACGTTCTGCGTGCATCTGGACTTAAGGGGGAGACGAGTCGGCACTGAACTGGAAGGGATAAATGATGTCATCATTCTACTTTCTTGTTGACTGTTTTTAGCTATAGGCCTACTTGTAACCTTTATAAGCTTTTCGTGCTTTTGAGAAATAAAAAAAATCATACCGTACTGGTTTCTCTGGTCTTTGATTCCAACTAATGGAAGTTTTTGATTTGTTTATTTGTCTGGGGTTTAGATGCTTATTGGGGGGGGGGGGGGGGGGGGGTGGAGAGTGAGTATTTGATTTTGGTTCGGTTTTTTCTTCGTTTGTGTGTGTGTGGGGAGGGGGGGGGGTCTTGTTGTTTGGGTTTTTTTGGTTTTTGGTTTCTTTGCTTATTTTTGCTTCCGGTATCCTTCCTTCTGTCCACCTCCGCTTGTTTTGAAAAGTTTCCTTTCAAAAGATTCCCAAGACAGAATAATTCTAGAAGCCTACAATTTTTTTTTTATCAAGAAAGAGGCTTTACAAATGCCTACGCGTACCATGTGTTGTCATAGCTAAGTATGTAGATTCCTGTTGAATTTATGAGCTTGGAGTGGAAGGCAGGTGTTGAAGGCTGGCACATGAGAAGAAGAAGAAGAAGAAGAGGAGTCTATAAATTGCGTTCCCACCCTCGGGGTAGCACGTGCTGGTGATATGTTCATTACACAATATCTCTAGGGTTGTTTTTTTTCCTTTCTCTCGTTTTTCTTCTTCATTCTGTCTTCTGTTTTGTCGTCCTCTGTCTGTCTTCTGTTTATTTTTATTATTTATTATATTATTTATATACTTATTCTTTATATATATATATATATATATATATATATATATATATTAGGCACCCATCAATCTCGGAAGACTATGGAGTTGCGCTCTACTCTTTAGAGCGCAAAGCCTGGGTAAGTATGGAGGGCAAGCTGTTACCCATGCAGCAGACACCCCCCCCCCCCAAGCCACTGGAATGGTCCATTGGAAAGTTAATGACTGATACAAATGGTTCCAGTACCGTCGCAGGAGCCGCCAGATCGTTGCCACATACAGCCCCGAGCCGCCCTGGGATTCCAACTCCCCGATTTTTTCTCAGGGATGGTGTCTAAACACATACCTGTGTGCATGCTGTTTTTGTTGTTGTTGTTTGTTTTTTAAAAAATAATTTTGTCATCCGCCTCTACCAGCCCACGAAGGCCTGCTCTTCCGAAAGGCAGAACGGGGTTTTAACGTGTGCCCAAGATGTTCTGCGTGCGTTCGCCTTCGCATACGGGGCCTCGGTTTATAGTCTCATCCGAATCTCATCCGAATATTTAAATATATATATATATATATTATATATATATATATATATATATATATATATATATATATATATATATATATATATATATATATATATATATATATATATATATATATATATATATATATATAATATATATATGTTCGGTGGATTCGATGTTATATATTGCTCGTTTCGTCTTCTTCTATTTGTCCTTCAGAAAAGAAAGCCATTGTGTGCCGGTGGGAGCGGATGACAAAATTGACAAAATCGCTTGCACACGTGGAATGGATGTTAAAAAACAACAACAACAACACAACAAAACCCTAGCACATGAGTGCTTGTTCCACTTCCCTCGATGAAAGAATCTAGATAAATAAGCAACCAAATCAACAGATAAATCTCTCTCTCTCTTCTCTCTCTCTCTCTCTCTCTCTCTCTCTCTCTCTCTCTCTCTCTCTTCTCTCTCTCTCTTCTCTCTCTCTCTCTCTCTCTTGTAGGCTACTTGGTCATTCTTATTTTATAGGGCTAGATGTAAAAAAAGAAAATAGAAAGCAATTGCTGCTTATAGATAATTCCATCAACTTTTAAAATAAAATCAAAGTCGTTTTGTGTCTTTCTGTTTGTCTGTGTGTCTGTGTTTCTATGTGTCTTGTGTGTGTGTATGTGTTATGTGTGTGTGTGTGGTGGTTTGTGTGTGTGGTGTGTGTGTGTGTGTGTGTGTGTGTGTGTGTCGTCTCTCTCTCTCTCTCTCTCTCTGGGCATGTGTGTGCGTGCGTTCACGCGCGCGCGCGCGCGTGTGTGTGTTTTAAGTTTTAGCCAGCTCCGAAAGGCAGCTATACTCAGTATACATTAGGAAGCAGATTGTTTTAAAAGACAATCGTAGTCTGACAATACTTGGACCTAAACATTTATAGAGATGACGAGTCACATTTACTATGAATGATTCCTTTCACTTTCTTTTCATTCCTTTTGCATGTTATTTTATTGTAATGTATTCTATCCTTTTTTTTTTCTTTGATCCCGTATTAGTCATCGTCTATGCATGACTTTCAGCAAAATTATCTTCTCGTCGTCGTCCTCATCGTCGTCATTATTTTTGTTGTGTAGACTCTTCATTTGTGGTTGTAGGAGTGTTTGAATTGCAATAGGTGTTATGTTTTTCATTTTTGATAGTGGCCTTTGTTGACTTTGTGTTCTGAGTTTAAGACATTTTTATTTGAGTGAAAGAGAGAATGAAAGATGAGATACTTTTTAAAAACAACCCTTATCATATGCATTAATAAACCGGTCTGTGACCAGCAGGAGGAGGGCAAGGCTGAAGAAAAGAAGTGGCTGACCACTAGAACCTATTATTCTGAGGTGATGGTGTTGTGTGTTCTCTGTTTGTTCATGAACGTAGGCTACAGCCGATCGGCCTCGTGAATCTTTGGGGCTTCAGTGTAGTCCTATGTAACGCACACAGGAGGGTGTGCCGTGTACATGTGGAACTAAAACCTTAAATCTTTTGTTGGCAGCATGCTGTTTTAAATAAACATTAACTCGCACACAGACACAGACAGACAGACACAGACAGACACAGACACAGACAGACAACGTACAGAGACAACACACATCACACACACACACACACACACACACACACACACACACACACACACACAACGCACACACACACACACACACACTATATTAATCATTCTTTAAGCAGATACTTAAACATAAGCACTCCGAAACAACACAACACACACACACACACACCACACACACACACACACACACACACACACACACACACACACACACACACACACTTGACTGCGACAGATACACTGACAGTACTACACAAGCACTCGGATCTCCAACTGTCATCAACATCAGCTCAGCCTTGGACAGTGGCTGACAGGACAGACAGACAGACAGACAGACAGACTGTGACCTGCTATGACAGCCAATACACTTCACTTCAGGATCACAAGACAGACAGAGTGGACTTTCACACTTCGTCTTCAGAAACCAGATACAAGACTTTGGCCCTAATCCCTGGCTGTGGTAGAAGTGGCTGGTTTCTAGCGATCAACTAACTCTAGCAAGCTTTTTTCTTTTTCTTTTTTTTTGTTTTTGTTGTAACTCTGTGCACAGTGACTAATACCCATGCAAATCCGGAATTGACAGACAGACACCACTTGACTTCTAGGAGCAGTTTTAAACGATGGGAATGCCACCCATTTCCCCTCACTACTATACCGCCACCACCGCTACTGTAACTAAACATGCCCACGATGCAGCCAGAAGTAGCCTAGGAAGCCAGCCCACTTGTTCACGCTTGCTTGTAGTATATTGCCCACGCTGAAAACCGTGTGCGACTTCATTTTCACTTTTTCAACACTCCATAGCACCGCGTCGACATAACATATCCGTTTGGTGTGGACTTTTTTTTCCCTTTCTTTTCTCTGTGAAGACGACATGTCAAGAGCGATGAGGGGAAGCCATGGCGCGTTGTGACTGGCTGAGGGCACGCTAGGCGGAGCCAGTGGTTGTTTCCTGCACACAGGAGAGCGGGGCGCGTGGTGGGAATGTTGTTCGTCAGTGGCTGTGTCCTCCCTCCCCCACCATTCATTACCCCGTCGTCTGCTTGCATGCCGTCAGTTGCAGGTCGGAGCCCGCACACCTTCCAGACACCCCCAGCCTCTGTGGAGTTATTATTGCTGTGTCGCCTTCAAGTCAGCATCGCTTAGAGTTAACTACTGCATAGCGAGCTGCTGGTGACAGAAGCTAGAACAAAATCATCATACCGTTATTTTGGAGACATTTTCTTGGTCATTGCTAATCTCTACAGATCAATACCAGTTTTGGATGGAACGCTCTGTCTGCGTGAACCAATACAAAGATGTTTTAGCTTCTTGAGAAGTGCAGGTGACTTGTGTGTGTGTGTGTGGAGGTTGAGTATAGAAGTTGACCAGTGGTGTGTGTTCCTTCACTCACACATTCTCTGGAACTGCATCATCCTGTAGAGGAAGGGGCTTACCACGACCTCAAACATCTACAGACCCTTTTCCTTACTAGCTTTTCTTCAATAACAAGACACTGTGTGGATGGGCCCAACGAAATCAAGCTTAAAAAATTGAACAGTGTTTGACCACCTAGGTCACACAGGACCCTCTCTACCTGTCCTACACCGTGACAAACCAGCCACCCCCTACCCCACCCTACCCCACCCCATCCTACCCAGTTTGAACATCAACCCCCTGCCCCCCTGTCTCAAAACAAACCCACCATGAGCGACAGAGAGAGCTCGCAGTCCCCCTTCTCGGACTCGCATTCCCCAACCACCATCACGGACCTGGATGGACCCAGCCCTTGTCCACGACCCCTCTCCCTCTCCTGCCTCCTGCCCCCCAACCCGGCCTCCTCCTCCGCCTCCACCATCTCCCCTACCTCCCTCACCCTGCAGCCCCTGACAGGGGAGGACGGAGAGGAGCTGGTAGGGGAGCCCTACAACGTGAAGATCCAGGAGGCCGTGTCTCACGTGCTGGAGGGCTATGACTGGTCCCTGGTGGCCACTCCAAGAAGCCAGGGAGGCGACAAGCGCAAGGCGCACATCAAGCGGCCCATGAATGCCTTCATGGTGTGGGCCCAGGCTGCCCGCAGGAAGCTGGCTGACCAGTACCCCCAGCTGCACAATGCAGAGCTCAGCAAGACCTTGGGAAAGTTGTGGAGGTGAGTTTTGGATGGTGTGGGTGGGTGGTTGGGTTGGTGTGGTTGGGGTGGGGTTGGTGTGGGGTGGGGTAGGGTGGTGGTGGGGTGTGGGGTGTGTGTGGTGTGTGTGTGGTGTGTGTGTGTGTGTGTGTGTGTGTGTGTGTGTGTTTGAGAGAGAGAGAGAGAGAGAGAGACAGACAGACAGACAGACAGACAGACAGACAGACAGACAGACAGACAGACAGACAGATAGACAGACAGACAGACAGACAGACAGAGACGCGTAAAAAAGTGTCGAGAGAGAGAGAGAGAGAGAGAGAGAGAGAGAGAGAGAGAGAGAGAGAGGAGGAGAGAGAGAGAGAGAGGAGAGAGTGGATGTGTGATGTGTGTTGTGTTGGTAGTGTGTGTGTTGTACATTGTATTGTATTGTATCGTGTTTGCATGTTGTTGGTCAGTCAAAGTGGTTTTTACTGCACAATGTTAATGTGCTTGAATACTCAAGTGTATTCTTGTCGTGAGTTCTTTGACGTGCGCTGAATGCGTTGACATGATATGACCAGGTTGATTGTGTCTTAGGCGTAAGACTAGCACCCAGACGCTACTGATGGGCTTGTCCATGAAAGATTAGATCTGAAGGACGGCATCTCTTGCTTTATATCAACAACCCACCAATATATTTGCACCTTCTGTCTCTGTCTGTCTGTCTGTCTGGTCTCTCTTTCTCTTTCTTTCTCCCTCCCCCCCCCTCTCTCTCTCTTCTCTGCATGAATGCGAGCGCACGTGTATGTGTCTTGTTTACCTAATGTCTTTTCACTTTTAAGTGCAATGGACATGAAGGAGAGGACAGATGAGAGAGCAAGGAACAGAGAGAGAGAGAGACACAGACGAGAGAGGAGAGACAGAGAGAGAGAGAGAGAGAGAGAGAGAGAGAGAGGAGAGGAGAGAGAGAGAGAGAGAGAGAGAGAGAGACGACAGAGACAGACAGACAGACAGACAGACAGAAGAGACTAGACAGAAGAACACGTACAAGCTTCAAACACTGTGTAGCTGTTTCTTTTCAACTAAAACTGTTAATCACTTTTCTGTAGTGTCTTTCTGCCTGTGGGGAAGTGGTGTATAATTATTTAACCTGCATAATCTTTTTTATAGCAGCGTTTTAATACAAGTTTTTGATTACTTGAGTAATTCGTGAAATCAAATAGTTTGTTTAGGTAAAGTGCTTCCGTTTAAGTTTGAACGTTTCAGGGTTTTTTTTTAACCAGTGAATTATGTAACCAGTAGACCTTGTTTTAATCATTGTGCACTCATACTGTGTATGAATAACACTCATACAGATTTGTTTTGTCCGTCTGTATATCCGTCACTGACTCTTGTCTATCTGCTTGCCTACCTGCCTTGTGTGTATCATTTCTCAACCCTGAAGAAAACAAATCTGTTATCAACATCATTACGATAACAGCAAATCGAATAGCCTATACACTGTACGAAAACGCTACAAAATATCTATATATAATATATCAAAGATGGTAATGCTATCCTGTTGTTATGATTTTTGGTGTCTACTTTATATTGTTTACTATCATACGTATATCTAGAAAACAGAAGAAAAAATGTAGGGTATTACATGCAGCTTACCCTTTCGTTTTAACCAGTCTCACAGGATTAGCCAAACCGCTCAACCGCACTTGCATTATCTGACCTCATTTTGTCTGTGCACCGTGTAGTTAGTTATTCGGGGCTGGGCTTCAGAGTGGTGTTGTATATTGCTGTCTGTCGGGGCTGGGCTCAGAGTGGTGTTGTATATTGCTGTCTGTCAAGCAGATGTTCGCAGGAATCGGCTGCTATTGCTAGGGCACGGTATGTCGCCTTCAGAGCAGCGTTGCCCATTATTTTTGCTTTTGATCTCTTGTCTGTAAGTGTATTTATTAGTGTATGATAGCATCTTTGTATATATATATATATGTAATATATATATATATATATATATATATATATATATATATATATATATATATATATATATATATATATACAATATATATATCATATTATATCTATATATATATATATATATCTATATCTATATATATATATCACATGATTTTGCCAGAGACAACTTTTGTTGCCGTGGGTTCTTTTATGTGCGCTAAATGTGTGTCGCACATAGGGCCTCGTTTGATTTGTCTCATCTAAAAGACTAGCACCCAGACCACCTCTAAAGGTCTTTGTGGACGGGGGTAAAAAAACCCACAACTGTTTCAAATTCATCTGAGACATAGATTTTTCAATCTGTCTCTCTTTCCTGTTTATTTTTCTCCCGGTTCCTGTCACTCCACCCCTCTTTGCGGGTCTACTGCTATTTGATTTCTGTGTAAAATGCGTTTTCCATTCAGTAGTGTTTAACGGACATAGTGTACAATGATATATAAACAACTAGTTATCTGAAGAAGCTGTTTGTTTGTTTAATCTCTCTCTCTCTCTCTCTCTCTCTCTCTCTCTCTCTCTCTCTCTCTCTCTCTCTCTCTCTCTCTCTCTCTCTCTCTCTCTCTCTCTCTCCTCTCTCTCTCTCTGTCCGCATGCGAACACACACACGCGCGCGCCGCGAACGTATGCAAAATTTCGAGTTTAAGGGAACGAAAAAAATAATGAGAGAGGAGAGAAAATAAGAATGATGTGAATGACTGACTGTAATTACAATTACGTGCTTGTTCTTAATTTCGATTTGTTCTGTTTAATAACCGTTTCTGCACGTCTGTCTCAGTTATCAAGAGTATCATTATCTGCCGTTCATCATTATTACTATGTTTTACTGTTATCATCATCATCAGCATCATCAGCAGCAGCAGCAGCAGCATTATCATACCAACATTACTGTTATTATCGTCGCTTTAACTAACCATGATCTTGGCTATGAAGCAGTTACATTTTAGCAGCAAGTCTGTCAATGGAAATCAAAACAAAATTATTTAAAAAAAGAAGAAAGAAACAAGCAGACACCAAAACCAAAACCAAACCAAAACCAAAACCAAACCAAACCAAAACCAAACCAAAAAAACACCAAAACAAAAACAAAACCAAACCAAACAAATACCAGCCAACTTGACCCGCATTATCCGTCAGTGAACCGACTCCAAAAAACCTGAAGAGTTTGAAGGGTGTTGATTACCCCAAATGAGCGGTTGGTGGGTGGGGCTGCAGTGGGCTGGGTGGTTAACTGGGTAGGTAGGTAGGGAGGGAGGGAGGGCTCTGTCGTGACTGCAGTGAAGGGGGTGAGAGGGGTGATGGGTGAAGGGGAGGGGGGGGGGGGGGGGTCAGGTTACAAGCAACAGCTGTGGAATGAGGGTTACAGGTGGTACTGCAGACTGTCTGTCATTCCAAAAAAAATTTGTCGTAGGGATGGGGATGTTGTGTTGCTTGCGCCTCAATAATGTACCAACACCTCCTACCATGTAGGGATGTCGGAGACTCTTTGGTAGATAGCATTCCCACTTTCTGGAAATTCTTGCTAGAAATTACCTCTTTTCTTATAACTCTCTTTGTTTCTGTCTTTTTCCGTGCCTTTTTCCCCCTCATCTCTATTGCTTTTTTGTTTTTGCTTTTCTTTTGCCTTTCCGGTCCATTCTCCTGCTTTTCTTTCAAGCATATCTGACAATACTTTCTGGCATTTCTCCTCTTCTCTCTTTTCTCTTCTGCTCTCATCTCTCCTCTCTCTTTCTTCTCTATCTCTTAAATTATATATAAAATACAAATCACGAAGACAGAGAGAAAAAAAAAGGGTGTCATTGTTTGATGAAGAAAGTTGGGTGGGTAGACTTCCAAGGGGTAATAAAAAAAAAAAAGATGCAAACAATGGAAGGCTACAGGTAGAACAACACAAGGTCAACAGCAAAGAGAGCGATAGAGAAAGTGAAAATTTCTGGCAAACTTTCCAAAAAAATAGACACTGTTTATACTACTTATACTCTATCCTGAAAGAGAGACAAACAGTAACGCGGAATGGTTAGAACAATCAAACCTCTAAGAAAAAGAGAAGCTTAAAAACGCAACTGTGAATAGAACCTTTTAATGCCACATTAAAATCAACCCCTCAATAATTAAGAAAAACAGTATGTTTTCCAGACAACAGTTCTAAGAAATTCTTCTTCTTCTTTTTCTTCTTCTTCTTCGTCTTCGAACGCTCAGACCAGCAACTATTGTTGCTTGTCATATGAGCAAGCGGACATGCTTAGGACTTGGGTGTGAGGCATTCAAAGTTCAGCAAGCAACTGTTTTGGTTTGTTTGTTTGTTGTTTTAGTTTACATGCCGTTACTTTGTGTGTTTTTTTTCATTGCGTTTATGTTCTGAAAATCATTGTTGTTGTTGTTCTTGTTTCTTTCGTCGTTCTGTTATGTTTGTTTGTTGGGTTTTTTTTGGGGGTTTTTTTGTTTTTTTTTTTTTTTTTTTTGGGGGGGGGGGGGGGGGGGGTGGTGGTGGTGTGGTGGTGGGGGATTGCCAGATTTTTCAGTGCCAATATCAACTGTATTGTCATCTATTGGTGTTCCGTGTCTTGTTACTCTCCGTGGTGACTATTGGTGTGATGAATGTCTGTACAGTTGCTACTACTTTGGGAAAATGTTGCAATGATGTATGAATGGTTCATCAATCTCCTTCATTAGAGCTAATGGGCCTAGACGTTGATAAAACAGTCTCTCTCTCTCTCTCTCTCTCTCTCTCTCTCTCTCTCTCTCTCTCTCTCTCTCTCTCTCTCTCTCTCTCCTCTCCCCCCCCCCCAACACCCCCCCACACACACACAGATAGGTAAACACATAGACGGAGGAACAAAAACTTTAGTTTCTAAAAAAAAACCCAGTCCAATTTATTTGGTGTGCATGTATTGCGTGCGTGCGTGCGTGCGTGCGTGCGTGCGTGCGTTTGTGTGTGTGTGTGTGTGTGTGTGGTGTGTAGTGTGTGTGGTGTGTGTTGTGTGTGTGTTGTGTGTGCGTGCGTGCGTGCGTGCTTTAGATGCATGCGTGTGTGCTAAGTATATAACCGGGTTGAAATACAGTTCCAGTCGATATAATCACAGCATGAGACTCACTGGGTAGCTGCGTATTCTGAGGTGAAAATAGGATACCCGGCTTGGAAAAGTCACTTGAATTGAAACAAAGCAACAAAAACAAAAACCTAAACATGCACATAAAAAAACCAAACCAAATAAAAATAAACAACAAAAAAGGCGAGAGAAGAAAATCGAACTCAATATAAGTCAACCAGCTCAGAAATAAAAAAAAAAAAATAACCAACAAAAAAATGAACAAAATAAACCAAACCCGCCTGCTGATAATTTCCTGCTTCCATGCTGCGATATTGCTTTGCAGACAATAGCGCGGAGTTTAATTCGTCTTGAGCGATAGGTCAAAGGCCTTTGCATGAGTTTCCCTAGCTATTTCAGTGCCAGAAACAATGAGGGTTATAGCAACCAAGGTGGATGCTTGAGTGTATGTATTTATATAGATAGGTGCGGTGTGCATGTTTGTAGGTGAGTTTGAAAAGAGAGAGAGGAGGGGATGGGAGAGAGAGAGAGAGAAGAGAGAGAGAGAGAGACAGACAAGAGACAGAGACAGAGAGACAGAGAGATCTGACGGCATAGAAGGAAAAATCCCAGATAGGTGTAGCAAACGGAAACCTATTTCGGTGCATGAGACCATACATATAAATGGTAACACGCAGTTCTTGTGAAATTAGATTTTGTGTTGACAAGTTTATTTCAAAAGGGCTTTTTCCCGATTTTACCTTTGAGACGACATAAGCCGGTTTTGTATCTTTACCCTCTAGAAATACTGTGCATAAAATGTCTTCCTTTTTCGTTTTTTGTTTGTTTAAAAACTGCTTTTATTTTGGTAATTCTTGTTTGTTTCCGTCTTCATCTTTTTTAAGTACACAGCTTCTTCATTCCTTTGTACTTTTTTTTGTTTAAGCCTTTTGGGCCCATTTATGTGTCTGTCTCTTTTGTAGAATTTGTTTTTGTCTTGTGGATTGAAGCATTGATTTTAGTGTTTGTAATGAGATCTGGGTTGTAACTGAGACTCTGATTGATCATCATCATCATCATCATCATCTCATCTTCATCATCATCATCTCTCATCATCTCCTCTCTCTCTCTCACCACACACACACACACACACACACACACACACACACACGCACGCACACGACGCACGCACCACGCACCACCCCACACACACACACACACACACACGTCAGCCAACGTATTGTTGTGTGGTGTGTTTACATTTCATGTATGTAAGGTACTTAAAAATGATATATTGTCATGGTGATATTGATGGTTGCAGTTTAGAGCTTTTTTGTTTATTTGTCCCTTTTGTTTCTATGTTTGTCCTTTTGTTGTTTTTTGTTTTGTTAACTTTTGTTGGTGCTGGATATTCTTTTGTCAGCATTGGTTAAACACTCATGATTGCATGACTATAAAAATGCTAAAGATAGTGATGGAGATGATGATACTAACGACTAAAGTGACAACGTGACAGTGATGACGTTGATGCTATTTTTGTCTCCTTTAAAAAAAAAAAAAGCATCTGTGTGAAGATGCAGAGAATGCCTTAAAGACTGAAGTGTACGGTTTCATGAAACCCACACTGCAAGAGGATACCCAACACAGATAGCAACAGAGAATGTGGATACACAAACAATTCCTTGTTATCAATATCACTGTGGAGATGGTGACAATGATGATAATGATGATGATGATCTTATTTTATTTACATATCCATTTCCTTTCATTTCTCTGTTATTAGCTCTTAAAACTGAAACACGATCTCGGATCCTTGTAAACAAAAACAAACCGACCGAACCAAACCAAGCCCACACAAAACAACCCCAAGCAAACAAGCAAGCAAACACAAACACATACACGGTGAGTTGTCAAACCTCCCCTGCTGTTCCGGAACAATGGGTAGATGCATGTTGTACCGTTTATGTACCAGCATCATCCTTCCGGCTGCATTCCGCATTGTTTGTCGCCACAGGACAGGGCCGCAATTAATGCAGCGGAGCACAGCTGGACTTCTTCTGCATGCTAGGCGGAGAACAGCTTCAAAGGCAGCATACGTAAAGGTGGAGGTGGTATAGGGGGACGTAGGGTGGGGTGGGGTGGGTGGGGGTGTGCAGGGGTGGGATGGGGGAAAAGTGTGTAACTGGGTCAGATTGCTGTTGTGTATCGATTGGTTGTATGCATTGTTGTTGCTTTAGTTGAAGGGAAGATTGTTATTGTTTGAATCTGTTGGTAGAGGGGTTGTCTCTGGTGGTAGGTGAAGTTGTATTGTTCTTGCATTGGTGAGGTGATGGGATGATGGGTGTGATGATGATGATATGTGTGTGTGTGTGTGTGTGTGTGTGCGTGCGTGCGTGTGTGTGTGATGTATGTGTGTATGTATACATGATGTATGTCTGATGTATGTATGTATGTATGTATGTATGTATGTATGTATGTATGTATGTATGTATGTACTGTGGTATGTATATGTATGTATATGTATGTATGTATGTATATGTATGTATGTATGGATGAGAGAGAGAGAGAGAGAGAGAGAGAGAGAAGAGAGAAGAGAGAGAGAGAGAGAGAGAGAGAGAGAGAGAGAGACTCTTTGAGACCCAGTAAGTAATTCTAGTGTTTGGTGGGTTAGAGACACCACAACAATACACAGCATGTACGCTAAAGTCCTAGAACATATTTGGGTTGTATCCTCAGTTTGACCCAAACCTGATAATTCAGTGCATGTCTGGGCAGATGTTGAATGTGCAGGACATGATCCACACAATGTCACACCTACATGAAAAAACCTGGCCTGACTTCTTCCGTAACTTCCCTGGAAGTCGTAGAAGACTAGCACTGGGTAATTTTTTCAAGCAGTGCCTCGTGTAAAAGTTGAACCCCTGATCCATGGAGTAGGATGCATGCTGGGTATATCCGTGCCTTCCATGCAATCAACCATAGCGGGTCTGCAGTTCTATAAAAGGAGGATGGGGTACTGACGTGTACGCAAGACATTACGCATTTGTTTGCACATGGGACTTTGTTTTTTTATGTCATCGATGGGCTTTTAAGGGAGTGGAGTCAGTATCAATCTAAACACTACCCGAAGTCAGAATGCGGCTACCTTAAAGTTGGACCAAAACGGTTGCATACGCAAAATCTCACCATTTATGCAAACCTTGGAGCTCTAGCCAAGGAACGAAAAAAACAACAACTCCAGGAAACAACAATCTCCTGCAAGGGACACTTCGACAGAGATCCGAACTGGCCCCCTCAGTGACTGTCAGATCCTGAATATCAACAGTGTAACACTACGCTATCCCGGGATTCTTAAAACAAACAAGCAGAAAAACTGAACAAACAAACCAACAAACAAGCAAAAGCCTTTATAAAGCGGCAGAAACGCTGCTTCCGTCATCTTCCTCAGAGAAGAAGCGAGAAATGCCTCACTTCCGGCAAGTAGCAAATGCACGCCGGGACTTCCAGGTGGCGCTACTAGCCCAACAAGGGCCATCATCCGTCACAGCTCTGAGCCCTGGGCATGTTGTGGAGCCGCCATCATTTTTAACACACGCTTGACCGAGTATGTAGTCCGTTGCCTTCCCTTGCCCCACATTCCTTTTGTTTATGTTTGTCTCTTTGTTTGTTTGTCTGTTTGTTTCCCCCCTCCTTTTTTTTTTTTTTTTTTTTTTTTACTGTGGTAAGGTCTTCGCTTGTATACGCCATTTATTTGTTATAGCTATGGGTATTATGGCGAGTTTGTGGTGTTTTAAAGGACTAAGTGGGCTGGTTTATTGAGGGTGTGTGAGATTTTTTGTGGGCTTGGTTTGTTTTAACCGTTGTTTATTTGTTTGTTGATTCAATATTGTTGCTGTATAGTCACATGACACTGATTTTTTTTTAAAAAAAGAAGTTTTTAGCATGCTTTGTTACTACTGCACATTTTGATGCCGCATTTTGTAAAAACAGAAAGTGTAAGAGCATTTCAGTGAACTGACCAATAGATTAAAGATCAAACAAACGTAGCTGATACTAGCCTAGAGTTGTCATTAGAGCAAAGGTCTATTTGAATCTTTTAGGCAGACTGACGTTATGTATAAAAAGACATTCTGCTACCCAGTATCCAGCGGCAAAATAACAACAGGAGAAAAACAAAACAACGAACACTACTAAAAACAACGACAGTTTTAACAAACAAATTTGCACTGAAACAACGGGAAAGCAAGTGTCTTTTTACTGAAGTGACGTTTCCTACAGATTGTCCAATAAAGCTTAAGAACTGCAGTTTTCACTTTGCTATGTGTAATGCTTTCCCAATAATTATATCACAACTAGAGCATCACACACACACACACACACAACACACACACACCACACACACTTTTTTCGACAAAATGTTATCATAAGTTATTTCACGTGCACTAATTGTAGGCTGGACAGGGAACCCCGATTTATCATCTGACCCACTCTAAGTAAATGGGAGAAAAGTTCGGGTTCAAACGGGGAATTAAACTATTTGTTGCTGTCTACAGTGCATGAGTGCATGACCTGGAGCCTACTAATCCAGCAATCTTTATTATTATATTATTAGTAGTAAGTAGTAGTAGTAGTAGTATAATAATAATTATTATTATTTCGAGGATAATAGAATAAGCACTCATGTGCTTTTTTACATCAGCCCCATGTGTATGCAGTTTTGTAAATATTGTCATCCGTTCCCACCAGCACATAATTTCTTGTTCTTACAAAAAGGGGAACGGGTTTTAACGTTTGCGCAAGATGTTCTGCATGCGTTTGCACACGGGACCTCGATTTATAGTCCCATCCGAAGGCAATGATGACATCAATTAAGTGTTGTTGTGATACTGCTGTACACAGAGCCACAGTAGGCAGCATACCCAGGGCACACAGTGCAAAACACTGGCTGCTGTAGGACTGTCAGAATCCTCTGTGTAGCACACAGCAGCACTGACTAAGCTTACACACACTGCTGCCTCATCCAAGGGGTTCCGGAAAGGGCCGCACACGCAGACTGAAGGGACATCACATCGCCAACGCACAGGAAGAAGCACTTGCCAACTGTTCGTTACTCATCAGCCATCGCGCAGTTTTCGAAGAATTTATTTAGGGATAAAGCCAATTATTTTCTTCAGCATGAAACACACTGCTTGACTTACACAGTCCTGAAGAATGAGGAATTCCGTGTGTGTCAATTTAATTTTTTTTTTTTAAAGATTAATGTGGCTGTTGAAAATTTGCATGTCCCGCCCGTTATGTGTCCCAATTTTTTTCTTAAGATTGTAGTCCTCCTCGCATTAATTTGATCTTTTCACAGAAACATTTGATTTTTTTGTTTGAACTGACATACTGGATAGCAAGATAGTTGGGTTTTTCACATTTCTTTTTCATGGTGTCGTTATTTTATTTCCCCCCTTTTTATATTTCTATGCGATATTTTGTTCAGATCTAGTTGGTTTTTTTATTTTTTTTTTTAGAACAATTAGAGTACGTTTGTTGACTTTCTTCTTCTTCTTCTCTTCTTCTTCTTCTTCTTCTTCTTCTTCTTCTTCTTTCTCTTCTGTTTTGAAGATAACTACCTGTGATGTGTTTGTTTGTTTCGGGTTTTTTGTTGTTGTTTGTTGTTGTTGTTTTGTTTTTGTTTGTTTGTTGTTGTTGTTGTTGTTGTTGTTTTTGGGGGGTAGAGATCTTCAGTACACATGATGTAGTCAGTTTCAATTAAATGACAATACTGAAATTCCCGATATGGCCACACTTACAGCTGGCTGGATTCTCAAGTGCCGAGTTTCACAACACTCATACACACACGTACAGGAAGGAGCGGCTTAAGGCCTTTATCTCTCCGACAAGCAGACGTCCACACTAGACCAGATCCGAACTAGCTGCCTGCCCGCCTGCCCTAAGTGGATCCTTCACATCAGTGGTGGCTCCTGTGCGGGTCTACATGAAAGGCGGTGGGTGATTGTGTTGGAGGGGAGAGGAAGAGAGCGCTGAGCACAGAGGATGCTGCTGATGACTTGACACTGATCAAAGGATTCGGGGTCCTCTGGGGGGGGTGATGGTACAGGGTCTGAGGGTCCTTCACAAGATGCTGCGTGGTGTCATTTGGGTACAGATGTTGTTGGCTTTACGGGTTTATATAATTAAGGTTGATTGGAAGAGCTTTGTGTGTATATATATAATGATGGTCATCTGTTCTCTCTCATACTGTTTGTCACTGTCTGTCTGTCTGTCTGTCTGTCTCTGTGACTCTGTGTCCCCTCCCCCTCTCCCTCTGTGTATTGTGCGTGCGGGCGCGTCCGTGCGCGCATGTGCGCGCGCCGATGTGTGTGTGTGTGCGTGCGCGCGCAACACACGAACGAACGCACACATGCACCCGAGTACAGACGGCATGCAGTGCACCAGTTGACAGTGAAGCACAATACTTGTCTAGCTCTCTCTTCCATAAATCCTGTAATGGGCAGTATACTGTGACAGGAACAAGATAACTTGCCTGGGCCAACACCACTGTACAGGAAAAGTGTCGAAAAAGAGATTAAGGGTGGAGGTTGGGGGGAGGGGATGTTGAGTGGATTGGGGGAGGGGGAGGGGGCAGGAGGAATGAGTGAAGGGGAGGGATGATGGAGGATGGAGTCACATGAAGCCTGGACCACCCACGTTTCGGTCCTGTGGAATAACTCTTTCCTCTGCGGTGAATGAAGGAAAGGAAACAAGCGGTATAGTATTAGATACATTACACTGGACACGAAATCGTACGTTACAGACTAGACTACTACGTCGTGTTGGCTGGGGCTGATCTCTCTGGCTGATTGCTCTTGGTAAAGCAAAACAAAAAGTCTTGGGGTTGGCTTCTTTTGCTTCAAGGTGGGACCAGACGACCCCTTTCCCCTCCCCCCTCCCCCCATCCCTATCATACACACACACACACACACACACACACACACACACACACACACACACACACACACACACACACACAATCAATGGCCCACGAGTAGGGTAAAGTAGGAGTGGGAAAAAAACAGAGACAACAGACAGAGAGACAGAGCTAGACACTGAGACACACAGAGAGACAGACAGACAGAACAGACAGACACTTATTTCAGAAATTCTTTCTAGAGACTACTGATGCAAATTAAAAAAAAACCCAAAAAAGAAAAAAATATCCTTTACTTGGCTGCCATGTCATTTTCATTTTCACGAAAAACCAAAACAAATCCCATCAAAGCGAACCACACCACCCTGACCCACAGCATAGCCAATCATCGTCACCATACTGACCCACATTGGAGGACAGCCCAGTGACAGACAAACACAAGCAGCAGCATCATCATCATCATATCATCATCATCATCATCCCCAAGTGATTAAGGAAAGGAGGGGGAGGTTGCAGGTGGTGTGTGGGGTAGGGGGTGGGGGGTGGGGTGGGGGGACCAGTCTCACAGGATATACACTTAGACCTGTAGAAGGACACACACGTCAGGATGGGCAAGACAGCACTTCATTTCATTATGTATGGAGTCAGTCCGCCGCCTTTGAAGACGATCAGGGGAAAAGCAGACGAGATGTCCGTGTTCCTTGTCAAGGTCCTGACAGCCAGCAAATGGAGGGGAGGGGCGGGGGGGGGGGGGGGGGGGGGGGGGGGGGGGGGGGGGGGGGGGGGCTGGAATGTGTGTGTGGTGGTATGTGTGTGGGGTGGGGTAGTGTTGTGTGGTGGTGGTGTGGAGTGTGGCTTGTGTGTTGTGTGTGTGTGTGTGTGTATGTGTGTGTGTGTGGTGTGTGTGTTGTGGTGGTGTGTGTGTGTGTGTGTGTGTGTGTGTGTGTGTGTGTGTGTGTGTGGTGTGTGTTGTGTGTATGTTTGTAAGGCGGATGATATGTTGTGGTTTGTGTGTGTGTGTGGTTGGTCGGCCAGTAACTCCCTTTGACAGGGCCGCAACTCGATCCACTGCCTTTTGTTTGTTTCTCACGGGTTGTCCGGCCTGTCGCTGTCTGGAGTGTTGTCCTCCTCCTCCCTAACCGCATCCCCTTATCCTCACTGTCCACCCTGCTGTCTCTTTGACTCGTGAAGATGATGTCTCTGTGAATGGCTCAGCCAAGAGAAGGACTTGGATTCAATGTCTAGATTATATTTGAAATCTTGGTTGCAACTGACAGAATATCCTTGTACGTAGTTTGTGTGGTTCCCTCTTCTCCAACAATTGTTTTTTTTTTTTTAATGTCATTGCCACCCTCCCCCCCCCCCAAAAAAAAAAAAAAAAAAGAAAAGAAAGAAAGAAAGAAAAAACAATGACCATCACCACCAACGAAAAAAACAACAACAATCAACCAGTAACAACCCAAAATAAACACACCACCTCAGCCCAACAGCAACAAAACATCACAACAACAACAACAACAACAGCCGTAACAACGACAACAAAGCTGCAGACATTTCTTCTTATCCCAAACTTCTGCAGTCTGTGTCAACCGAGAAATGCGCCTTGAATTTGACTTTGTCAAAAGTGTGTGCGGCAAAGAGGAGCAATAAAGTGTTGGGGACGACATTGCAGCTCCTAATAAAGTGCGCAAAACAACGAGCACGCTGAAGTCCTGTCAGTTTATAAAGGAGGTAGTTTAGTGCGTGCAATAAATCTAAAAAAGAATAGGATTATTCATTATGTCAGTCATTCATTTATTCGTCTTTTTTTTTTCTCTCCTTTGTGTGGGTTCGTCTTTTTTTTTCTTTGTTGGGTAAAAAAAAAGCTGAATGTGATTACATTTGTCATGGTATTAAATTTCTAAAAAATGATATATAAGCCCTTTTTTTGTTTTTAATCTCTTCAAAGTCTTAGTCGCTTCCTCTTCATCGTCATTCTGCTCATTTTTTTCTGTCTTTTTGAAGATTAAGAGATTTGCATATTCTTCAGTACCGAGCCAGTACTTACAAAACATGGCTATAGATTTTACTCCTCTTGTCAAAAAGGTAATCATATCTTTTATTAATGTATTCCATATCTCCTTTCATTGCCTCATTTATTTTTCTAGCTTTGGTATCTTTTATATATAGTGGCCTTTACGAATGATGAAGCGGGGCCAGATGTGTACAGATTTTCCCTGTGGAGAGAACTCTCCCCCGTTGCCACACCTGGGCTTTTATTACTTCTACGTGCCCAGAAAAAGGAGTCTGCAGGTTGTAGATTAGATGAGGCTCACACAGGTTTGACTGTTTTCTCTGTTTAAGATATACTAGGTGTGTAGAACTAGTCCCTCTCGTTGCATAAAAGTGATAAACTAGCAGGGAAGAAAGGCGTAACGAACATGAAGGTTGGATTTTATATATAGTGTTGGCGGTGGATTGATGAATTGAGGAAAGAATACAACACGTGTGAAGGGACAAGCAGCAAACACTTCTGCTGTACGTTTCTTTGCTCTTGTCTCTTTAAAGTATTGTTTAAAGCATGTTTATTCAGCAAAGAAAAATGTATAAAAAAGATAACTACAAACAGAGTGATAAAAGAATACTGCAAATAGAGCGATAAGAAACTCAGATATTATAATTATTGTTTTCTTCCAATAGAACTCACATTGCAAATGTAAGCATGACGGAAATGACAATAATTCGAAAAAAAACAACCACCCCAAAGCAAAAAAAAAAAAAAAACCCACAGGAAATTCCTGTATTAAAAGTTCTCCAACCAAATGTTAAATGTTTACACTTTTCTTTACGGCAGATAAAAAGAGGGAGAAAAAAAGAGTAGCAGAAAAGGTTTAAGGTGAGTGGTAATATTCTTCACCATGGCAACAAAACAAAATACTCCCTCTTTCAAAGTCCAATTAGGACATATATTATGATAGACACTGAACGATTTGTCATGATCCTCTCTCACAGGCTATGGCAAATTAATATTTCAGAATCTTTTCCACACTTGAATAAATCTGTACACACTAAGAAATACACTTTTTTTTAGTTCGATAACGACAAGGGTTAACAAACAATAAGATATGACTAATTTTGAGAGGGGGGTGGTGGGCAGACAGATAGAACGGAAGTAGTGTCCTATGTCACACCATGACCATTTGGACAAAACCAGTCTAGCTCCCATTCCCTGCATTGTTCTCGTCTCTCTTTTCTGGATATGCTCCTGATCACACACAAAAAACCCCGGAAAGTTTCACATCATGTTCTGATGATTTGTGACATCACTGGATCCAATCCCTTGTCATCTGCTTGGAGCCGGGTTTAGGTAGCCTGGGTCAATTCGTGTGCAGGTCCTCCGCTATCTCCATTCCATCAAGTTATAAACAGTGTCAACCTGTCATCCCCACAGCATATATTAGGAGCACACAAAAGATCAAATATGCGTGTTATAGATCCTGTGATTCGCAACAGCGCTAACAAAGATGGCAGAAATTGGAAATATCTTTCTGGGAACAATGCATGGCAATTTTATCATCAGCAAAGGCAGGTTGTTTTTTTAAGAAAAAAAAAAAAGGAAAGGTTTGGTGGACATGAATGAATTTAAAACATTTTGATATGCATACGCACGCGCCCGAGCGCGCGCACGCGCCTACACACACACACACACACACACACACACACACACACACACACACACACACAAACACACACACACACACACACACACACACACAGAGGGAGAAAAGGGGGGGGGGTAGACGGAGAGAGGGGGTTTACTTTCTATCAATTTTCCTCTGGTTACTGCTTTGTTCTTTTTCACCCATCGACCTTTTCTTTTCTCCTGTTGATTTCGAAGTGGCGGTGTTGTTTTTTTTCCAGATCCCAGAGTTTACTTCTTTTCTTATTCAAACAGACAAAGGCATTGGGAGTGGAGACTTCCCAGTTTGCAAGTGTATCATCTAGCGGAGAGAGAGAGAGAGAGAGAGAGAGAGAGAGAGAGAGAGAGAGAGAGAGAGAGAGAGAGAGAGAGAGAGAGAGAGAGAGAAGAGAGAGAAGAGAAAAGAAGAAGAAGAAGAAGAAAAGAAAACAGACAAAAAGCTGCGATGACATTGTAAGCCTGTGCCCTTCGACAAGCGCAAAAGGAAACGGGGAGGACTTTCACACTTTCTACCTGTCAGTTGACAACCCCCCCCCCCCCCCCCCCTCCTCTCCCACACCCTCCTTCAATTCGCCACCTCCAACAAATCTGAATGCAGATTAGAAAACGAGGGGCCGATAATAGAGCCGGCCCCGTACCGTACCTGTTCTCTGCTCCGACAGACTGCAAGTTGGTTACAACTGGTGTTGAATCCGGTAAGGGCTGACCCGTTTGTTGCTGGTTGGAAGGAGGGCTGGGGATTGGAGTGCCTTGCAGACCACACAAGTCAGCCAGGGGCTGCGCTGTATAGAGGCAGTCTCAATGAGCACAGGGGCCGTGGAGAATGATTAGTTTCGCCTGCTTTTTCCTCCCTGTGATTGTCGTAGTCTCTGCGCTGGTGCAGTCCAGTCAAGTGGAATGTGTATTGTTATTGTATTGTATTGTATTGTATTGTATTGCAGGCAGGCTGGACCTGTGTGAGGGAGGCAGGGTGTTTTAGGGGGCTGTATGTATGTATGTGGGGCAGGCGGACTGCCTTTGATATCAGTGATCATAATGCTCAGCTTGTTGTTTGTAGAAGGGAGTTTTTGTCACTGACCCATCTGATTCCTTGGTGCTGCACTGAATCAAAGATGTTTAAATGTATTGATCATCTAAAAGGGTTGGTTGAACTCGACATGCAGTTGTCACACCTCTTCAACTTTTGTTGATACTCTTCTGCTGAGAATCCGACAAAGTCAAACTTGCCGATTTTTCATCCGCCCCCCCCCCCCCCCCCCTCCCATATAATTTTTTGTCTATCTTGTCTGTCTTCTATCTCCTGGTCTAGTGTCTGACAGTCTGGAATTATCATTATCTCCAAAGTCTGAAGACCTGGTGATGTTACCCTGCCATTGTAACTTTTGTCCTGTAACCACTGTCAACTTGAGTCGGTTCTTTTTTCTTTTCTTTTTTCTTGAGCAGGTCCTTAAAAGGCCTAGGGGTGCCTGGTCTCTCATGAGCCCTACTTCGCTTGAAAACTGGTACGTCTTTGTAAGCGATGCCCTGGTTTATAGGGTAGTTATAGGCTAGATGCTTGGGGGCTTCTTTGTAGGTCTGCTGGCAAAGTCCATCTGATTTTCCAGTTTGTGCATTACTTTCAAGTTGCAAAAGTTGCTACTGTTCAGCATTGTGGATGAACATTGAACCTTGATTCCCGAAAAAAAACAACTAACCCATAACAAAAAAACAAACGAAAAACCTCTGACTCGAAATAGTGATTGATGAAAGGAAATGATTGGTAAGAGAAGAAGTAAGTTTGGATCAGAACCCCCTGAAAAGGTGATACCCAAAAAACTATTTGTACAAAAGACAGAGGTTTTCTATTTTCAAATTTGGCTACCCCGAATATTCTTCAGAACCGTCAAGAGACAGGCCTGGTAAGAGAGTGTTAAGAAAGGTCAACCCACATCGCACCTTTCAACAAGTTTTTGAAACTAACCGATGTGTTTTCAACTGCCGGCGTTACATGGTGTTGGGTTGACCCCGGGTGAAGCTTTCCAGTCACGGTTCTGAGCATCCTCTTTATGATGGCGTCTGCTAGGGAAAAAGACGGGTGTTTATGTGTGTACTCTACTTTATTACATCGATTTTTCGCTTCTTCCTTTTCTTTCCTCGGAGCCCGCGTGGTAGTAAAGTGTTTCAAATGCAAATGTAAACACTCATTTTAATCGCCTCCGAGAGAGTCAAGCGCCACCCAGAAAGAAAAGGAGGGAAACTCCTTCGCGACGACTCCCAACAGAGGCTCCTCGGGAGTCCTTGGCGGCACCCCAGGGGCCCTGTGCCTGAGGACGCTAACGTCTCCCCGAGTTCTCTTCATTAGCCCGTACCTGGCTCCCGGCCTTTTGTTGTCGCCTTGAAACGCTGTGGCGCTCGGCGTGGTGGCCTTTTGTTCCTGCCATTCAACCGATGGTGGGTTTCGCTGCGGGTTGGGTAAAAAGACGGGGCGGGAGCGGGTATTGTGAGAGTGCAGACCCCTAGGTGCGTTATGGCGCAGGTGAAGAAGGTGGAGGGGGGGGGGGGGGGGTTGGAGGAGGGGGGTAAAGGAGGAGGGAGGTAGATTTTCGGTATGGAAGGGGGTTAATAACACGAGACAGTTGTCGTAGCTTTGTCGTGACGGTGTTGGTAGGGTGGAAGAAGGTAGATATTAAAAATATATATAAAAAAAGAAATCGGCCATGTAAACAAAATAATAAAGAAGACCGCAGTATGCAAACTATTCACAAGTGTCAGTTGAATTAAATGTAGCCCAGATTCTTTTCTCCTTCTTCTGCACCCACCCCTTCCCTCTTTAATTCAGAAATGGGCGATGATCCTGTATAGGTTTGATTTGGATAACATATTGAAAATCTTGATACAAGGACCGCTTGCAAATTATTCTTCAGTTAAAAAATATGCAGAAAACTTTGTAGTGTGTGTTGTTTGTCTGCATTGAGGAGATATGTCGACAAGTGTATTCAACTTGTCTCTTTTTCTTCTGTGGGAGAAAGAACTAGGGAGAGATAGGCATGAAAAGAGTGTTCGTCATGGTATGGTAGGCCAGAATGATTGAATTAACACACACACACACACACACACACACACACACACACACACACACACACACACACACACACACACACACACACACACACACACACACAGGGTAGGAAAAAGAAGCTAAAATCATATCTAACCAAAGGATTGAAATCACTGGTTATAACCAGTTCCATATGAAGAAATGTTGATGTTTTTGGTCTGTTTTTAACTATTCTAATGATGCCCGAAAAATGAGTAAAAAAAAGATCTTCAGGTTTAGAATCCTGATTTTGTGTTGCTTGTATTGTTGTAATAATGCTACTTCGAAAAGTGGAAGAAAAGCCAGTCTGGGAGGCAAAAAAGCGGTCTACCAACGCGTCCCTCTAGGGGATTAGAGTGGATGAATGATATGATGATGATGATGATGATGACTGATGATGATGATGATGATGACGATGAATGATGATGATGATGATGATGATGTGATGATGATGATGAGTGATGATAGATGATGATGATGATGACGATGACGACGACGACGACGACGACAAGGGTGAAAATGGGGAGTATCATATGAAGATCTGCTTCCTTTCTGAAATGATTTCTTCATCATATGGCGCCACCAGCATATATTTAAATGGATTTTTTTTTTAAAACGATACAAGTGTTTTCTCTATTACAACCTTCAAACCTAAGTCCGGGTACAACAACAATAGAAAAAAAAAATCACAATAAGAATGGGGGAGGGAGGGAGGGAGGAGGGAGAGCATACAACTCCAAAATTGAATGGAAGAACCCCTTTGTTGACCTTGGGTCGATTAGAGGACAGGCAGTCAAAGTGACCCACGTTATGGGAAAATCAAACGCTGCTGTAGTACAGGGGTACCGAAAGCAGTACTGTAAAGTGATGTTTTCCTGCTGTTGTCGTTGTTGCTGTCGTCATGGCTGTTGTTGTTGTTGTTGTTGCTGTTCTCTTCCTCGCTTTTTCGCTCCCTCTTCCCTCTCAGTGCAGCAGTCAGTCGGCAGCAAGAGCAGCTTTCCTGAGGGAGCAGCCAGCACTCCTGTGTCGTTTCCTTCTATTGTTGCTCGCTTGTTTGTCCCATCCCCGTTTCGTCAGATCTCTCTGTCTCTGTCTCTCCTCCTCTCTGTCTCTCCTCTCTCTCCCTCCCCCCCTCCTCTCTCTCTCTCTCTCTCTCTCCAATTAAACGCCTTTGTTATTGTCATTCTCTCCTCTCACGCATGCACACATCTATCTATCTATCTATCTATCTATCTATCTATCTATCTATCTATCTATCTATCTATCTATCTATCTATCTATCTATCTACACAATTGTGTGCACTTACGAGCACGTGTGCACACACATACACACGTGTACAGAGAGAGAGAGAGAGAGAGGGGGGGGGGGGGGTGTAAACCAGGGTCACTTATGACAGACACGGCACTCCAGCCAGATCCACAAAATGTGAAAAGCAGATGACCTCCATGGGCCTCACAGGGCATCACTTGATCACACTTGGTCCTATTTCAGCCTCACAGTCTGCCAAGATAGCCTAACTGCAGATTCTGTGGGTTGCTGCTGCTATAGTTCATAGAAATTTGTGGGAATCCTTCATGAACTGTTACCATAAATGTTTCATTCAAGAAAATTGTCCCCAGCTCCTGTTTGTTTATGGTCACTATATCAAAATTTCATTTATCTTTTTTGCTATCTTCCATGGACCAACAGTCAGTCCGTGGATGTCTTTATTTTTAATTTTGTTTAATTGTACCGAAGTATGTGGTCACTCTATTGTGGACTTTTGTTAGATCTACAACTTTTAAATTTCTGACTTTGTACCAATAGGTTCTGGACTTTGTTAGATCTACAACGTTTGAATGTTGTTGTTTTTTTACTTTATAACAGTGTCTGTACTGCAGTGTGTTCAAAGCTGTGCTATGTTTTTGTGTTTTTTTTTTTTTGGGGGGGGGGGGTGATGAAGTTGAATGGACGATGCGCGATGATCTCCATATCAGCGTCAACTAAAGAGTTTCCCGCCTCAACTCCTAGCTAGAGTAGATCTGCTCCCACAGCCTGAAGAGCAGGGAGAAACAACACGGACACATGCCGCTCTCCAAAACACACTCTCCTCTTGATCTGACAGCAACCAAAACCCACATCACTTTAAAACAAAACAACAACAAAAAGTAAAGAACAGAAGAAAAAAAAAGTCATAAGCTCTCTCTCTCTCTCTCTCTCTCTCTCTCTCTCTCTCTCTCTCTCTCTCCCCCATTTGATTTAGACTGGTGATGAGAGCAGATAGGTGGCAAGAAAACATTCCCCCTCCCTCATTCCCTCCCTCTGTCTTCCATCCCTACAGGGTGCTGGGATACCTATTGCGGGTTATCTCCCTTCGCAAACACCTCTTTCACCCTTACATCGTTCCCATCAGTCCCCTCTCTCAGCCAAGATGGCGGCGGCGACATGGCCGCGATTCCAACAGTTGCCCAAGAATGGGAGAGAGAGAGAGAGACAGAGAGAGAGAGAGCTGGCTGGCTGGCAAGTAAGGGGTTGTCATTTTGGAAAGGGGGGGGGGGGGGTGGGAGGGCGAGCGTGTCTTTTTTTTTTTTTTTTTTTAAAGGACAGGAGGGGAAAACTGCATAAGAGGCACACACACACACCACACACCACACACAACTACAACACACACACCACACACACACACACACACACACACACACACACACACACACACACAACACCCCCCCCCCACACACACACACACACACACACACACACACACACCACACACACACACACACACAACACCACCACCCCCACACACACAACACACAACACACAACACACAACACAACACAACACATACATACACACAACACACCACCACCCCCCCCCCCCCCCACACACCACACACATACGGTCACTACACACCCACTACTACACACATACACCTCCCCCGTCCCTGCACCATCCCCCCTTGCACCCCACCACCACATAGGGTGCCTGCATTCGCGGTCCCTGTTCGCCGACAACGTTTAATTGCCTCCCGTCGGGCCTGAGCATGCCTTGGCTCAGCGCGACCTTGGCACCATTGAGTGATGTTGGCCTCGCCTACAATTCTAGCCTTCGGGGCTCTGTATGTCATTAGGCTAGTCCGTTCTTGGTCTTACTTTGAGTGATGTCTGGCTTCTCTTTCTGTCTCTCTGTCTTCTGTCTGTCTGTCTGTCGTCTGTGTCTGTCTGTCTCTGTCTCTCTGTCTGTCTCTCTTCTCTATCTCTTCTCTCTCTGCTCTGTCCTGTCTCTCTGTCTCGTCTGTCTCTTCTCTCTCTCTCTCTCCTCTCCTCTCTCTCTTCTCCTCTCCTCTCTCTCTCTCTCTCTCTCTCTCTCTCTCTCTCTCTCTCTCTCTCTCTCTCTGTTTGGGTTTTGTTTCTTCCTGGCTTTTGTTTTGTCATGTTATTATTTTTTATCTTTGCAGTTTTTATTGCTTCACTCTCTATTCCTCTTTTTTGTGTTTTGTTTTGTTTTTGTGTGTTTTCCATTGAAATTAAAATTCTTTCGTTCTTTTATATTATTATGGTGGTGGCGTGTTGATCTTGAAAAACTGTTAAGATGTGCGGCGTACATCTTTTTTTTTTTTCGGTGTCTGTGTCTTTTCTTATGTGTGTGTGTGTGCATGTTCTTTATCTGTTTCCATGTTTGTGGGATTGTGCTTTCGTCTGTCCGTCTGTCCGTCTGTCCTGTCTGTTCTGTCTGTCTGTCTCTGTCTGTCTGTCGTCTGTCTGTCTGTCTTCTCTCTCTCTCTCTCTCTCTCTCTCTCTCTCTCTCTCTCTCTCTCTCTCTCTCTCTCTCTCCTCTCCTCTCTCTCTCCTCTCTCTCTCTCCTCCCCCATGCTGCTGTTTTTGCTTGATGCAAGTAAAGAAGTAGCGACGTAATCTCCCCCCCCCCCCACCTCACCCCACCCTTCTCTCCTTCTCTCCCAGACACATACATAAAAGAGAGAAGAAAAGATATGGTGGCCTCTGTGGTCGGCGGGGCTATAAACAACGACACTGGAAAAAGGAACAGAAATAAACAGATGTTCTACAGAAATTTATAGTATAAAAGAACTGCAAAGTGAATAATATCTGAAGAGAGAGAGAGAGAGAGAGAGAGAGAGAGAGAGAGAGAGAGAGAGAGAGAGAGAGAGAGAGAGAACACACACACACACACACACACACACACACACACACACACACACACACACACACACACACACACACACACACACACACACACACACACACACACACACACAACAACACACCAGAAGGGGTGGGGGGGGGCAGGTTGAGATAGGGAAATGTGGGCCACATGGAGAGAATGGGGTCACACACACACACACACACACACACACACACACACACACACACACACACACACACACACACACACACACACACTGAAAACTTTGACAAACTGTTGTCATAAAACTGGTTCATCACGTGCAGGCTGCTGTCTTTTTACTGACATCTCTTCCATAAAGATGTGTGCGAGCCAAAGTCAGGTGTCTTTGAAAAAAATAACCCCCCAAAAAATCCAAAACAAGAAAAGCTTTGGGAAGGAGAAATTATACACTTTGTGATGATGAGATGATGATGGTACTGCTGCTGCTGCTGCCGATGATGATGGTGGTGGTGGTGAAAGAATAATAAGAATAATAATGATAACAATACCTACCTCCCAGCAGAGCACCGTCTCTCATGTTAAGGTTTTACTTGACTGTGTTAGATTCTTAGTATCCCCGAAGTCGGAATGCAGCTACCTTAATGCTTAGCAAAAACGGTCGCTTATGCATCGGTGAACTTTGGAGCTCTAACCAAGGGACAAAAGAAAAGAAAAAAAGGAATAACAAAAGAAAACAAAACCAAAAAAGAAGAAAAGAAAAGAAATTCGTAGTAGAATAGCAAGAGTTTCTACATTTACCAGGTGAATCTTGATGAGACTGAACTCGGACTAGATCTAGATGTAAAATTAAAAAGAAAAAAAAGAAAGAAAAGCACATGTGTATTTATTTTTAGTCCTCAAACTAAAAGAATTTAAAGAGGAATAGATAAAAAAAAGATCTATAGGTCTTGTTGTTGTAGTTGACGTTATAAATTTCAAAGGGTTCTGGATTTTTATACCAGTTAGATAGGTGGAACACACAAGAAAGTGTTGCCAGGAGTAGCAGGACACAATAGGAGTAGCAGTGGCAATAGCAGTCGTGAATGAGAAAAGAAGTGATAGTATCAGTGCTTTGGTGTGTGTGTGTGTGTGTGTGTGTGGTGTGTGTGTGTGTGTGTGTGTGTGTGTGTGTGTGTGTGTGTGTGTGTGTGTGTGTGTGTGTGTGTGTGTGTGTGTGTGTGTGTGTGTGTGTGTGTGTGTGTGTGTGTTGTGTGTGTGGTGTGTGTGTGTGTTGTGTGTTGTGGTGTGTGTGTGTGTTGTGTGTGTGTGTGTGTGTGTGTGTGAAAGGGTACTATACAGGCCTAGATGCACCAGTGAAATCAGTAGTAGTCTAGTAGGATGGGTTGTAACGTTTAACAGTAGTATGTGTAGGTGTAGTTAATTTTGTTGTTGTTGCCATGTTGTTGTTCTTCTTATGGTTAATGTTGTTGTTCAAGACAAGGGATGGCTTCAGGAAAAGATGATCTAGGGAAACTAAAACGCCATGTAGAGCAAGGTAATATTGATGCTGCCTATGAACAAACCAGTAACTTCCCATGGAAAAGTGAAAGGTTTGAAATACACACCCTGTTCAAAATGTCCCAGCGAAGAAATATGAACTGCAGATGAGCCAGGATATAACGACACCGGACCTTACGAGGAAATACTTTTTTTTCAGAAATTCCGTATTTCTGTTTTTTTTCCCCTTGACATTTAGTTACACCTGAAAACCCTCATTTGTTTCTTCCAGAGAGGCCATATTTCACCAGCCAAAAACGCCTTAGGTCTCACCTGTATACTAGAGGGATAAAAAAGGAAATGTTTACTGTGCCGGTTTTTCTTGTAGCTGCAAAATGAGGGTTAACTACACCCGTGTAAGCTTGTCCAGATTTATTGGAATCCTCCAGGAGTGTGTGTAATTATGTCCACTGCAGTGCTGTATATGGCTGGGGCTGGCAGACAAACGACTCACGAAGAGGAGGAGAGGAAGCACTAAAAGTAATGGTAATAGTAGGGAGGGAATTATTTATCTTTTGTTGTGTCACAGACAGCTTCCTTCTTTTTTTTCGTGTGTGTGTGTGTGTGTGTGTGTGTGTGTGTGTGTGTGTGTGTGTGTGTGTGTGTGTGTGTGTGTGTGTGTGTGTTCGTTATTTTTGGAAAGAAACTGAGATGAGTGAATTTTAACCTTTTTCATTAAAAAACATTTTGGTGTGCGTATATGCTTTTTTTTACTGGAATCTCTAGAAATACTGTCTTTTTGCTTGTTTTCTGTTTTCGAAGATGATTTGTCTTTTTTTTTTTTTTTTTTTTAGATACCTCTGTGTTAGTCATTGTGTAGATGTACATCTTCCCACGTCTTGCTCGATATGTTTTTTTCATCGAATGGGTGCCAGAGGATTTACAGTATATATATTGTATCTCCAGCAGATGGAAAATCATGTATGAGAACTTGCTCCATAATAGCTCAGTCTTTGGTTTTAGTATATTACATACATGTATTATCATATGTTTGGGTGTTTTTTTCTCCGTATTGTGTATTACTGTCCGTTGGTTGCTGGGTTATGGCTGCCGAGCTTTATATTGAGATCACCTGTCTTTCATTATTATTATTATTTCTGTTTTTGCTGACCTGTATCTACTAGCTGCTTTCATGTATAAGTAAGAATCAAGTATGTATGTTAGTTCCTTTAGACTGTTAGGTGTTTGTTTTTTCTTCTCCAATTTTTTCTTATTTAGAAAGAAGGGTGGTTTTTGTTTCTGTTTTCAACGTAAACTTGTTAAACCAACGACATAAAATAAAATATAGGTAAGGTCTGGAGATGTATTTGAACAAGTTAACATCATCTTTTTTTCTTTCAAATCATGTCATGAAATATGTAAGTAGTGATGAGAGCTAGCACCACTATATGTTTTGGGTAAGTGGGTAAGTGGAAGGAACTCAATGTATTTGTGTCTTTTATTGAATGGCATACAAGACAGACCGTGCAAGGAACCTCTGCTGATGCTGGCTACTGCAGACAGGTTCTTTGGGCTCAGGGGTTGTCTTTGACGTGGATTTCAGCCACACAATGAATTGAACATTAGAACTGCTTGACCACTCCAATGTCATTTCTAAACTTACAGAAACGTTGCACCACATTGTTTGCGTTATCCCCCGGCTTACTTCGTTCTGTAACAAAGACATGTCAAATTCTGTTCCGTTTTCTTTCTTGATTTGTTGAGATTGTTTGGGGTCTTTTAAAAAAAAAAAGTTATTTTTTGTGATGGTGGTGGTTTTTGTTGCTTTTGTCAGGGGCTGTTTGTTGCTTTTTTGATGGCGGTTTTGTTTGTTCTGTCCTTTTCCTTTCTTTGTTTTTTTGTTGCTTCCACTTTGAAAAAAAATGTCTCCTGAATTGCGTTC
>CM060318.1:72778645-72811145 GCA_030674155.1 Stramonita haemastoma
CTTACTACACCATGCTCAACAACGAAAACAACAACGGCGGCAGCAACAATAACAACAACAACAACACCAACACTAACACCAACCCCATCACCACCACCCTAGCAGCTTGATGTCCACTTCCAGCACGCCCCTCAGCCCAGGTCAGTACGAGCAACAGCAGCAGCAGCACGTGTCTGTGGCTGTGTCTGACCCCGCAGCGCAGTCTCCTGGAGGGGCGCAGCCACACACCCCTCCCCTCCCTCCTTCCTGGGTCCCCCTCCCCCGGCCCCTCCCAGCGACTGCAAGTTCCGTCAGGAGAACCCCCCCAGCTGCCAGCAGATCAAGATGGAGCAGTTCAGCGTCCAGCATCACCAGCAGCAACGTCAGCAGCAACAGCGTTACTGTGACGCCAAATATCGAAGGCTTCAACGTCAGCACGCCCTCTTCCACACGGTTCTCAGGCAGCGGGATGGGGACTCCGGCATGGGGCTTTACTCTGCTCAGCCCATGGCCTCAGCCATGCACGGGGCTTACGTCTCTCCTGCCTCTGCTGGCGCTGTGAGCTCTAGCAGCAACAACAGCGGCGGCGGCAGCTACCAGTACGGGATGAACCTGCACCGGCACATGTACAACCCCATCGCCGCTGCAGTGCCCACCCAGCAAGGCTGGGACAGGTACACGTGAAGCTGCACACCCTCTGCTTGTGGTCTGAGGGCCCAGAACTGACTCCCTGATGGGTCATTGGTCAGCCGCCATGATGTCTGTCCACAGCTGTTCGTCACTGACCTCGCTGGACACACTGATGTCTAGTGGACAAAGCTTCGTCACTCACTTGCGCAGTTATTCATTGCCTTGTTTTGGAGGGATTTTTGTCCTGGACGAAAGAAAGAAGTTTTGCCTTTGCTTGTGGACAAAAGTAAAGACGTTTGTTGCCTTTGCTACAGAAAGCCTGGAACGAATGCTTGAGGTTCATGACTAAAAACTTGCTTTGGAAAAGAAACGATGGCCTTTTACATCTGCAGAAATTCATTTAACCTGGCAAAGAATATTTCATCAAGTGATCACAGGTACACCTGAACATGATCTCTCCTGATGAGTGTCGTGGAAAATGACTGTGATGAAGAAGGGGCAAGGCTTGTTCTAACTTTACAGTTTGCAACACACAGCTATGTACAAAGTACTGCCTTCCTTCCCAAACTGACTGATCTTCAGTGTCATCACCAAAACACGAAATGCTTGGAGTTGATCTGAATGGTTTAAGAACTGAGTTTGTCTCCGCGATGTTAATTATTATCATGATGACTTTGGATGCTTGTCCTCACTCAGCAGAGGACCAGATAATTGTATGCCATACAACTGAACGGTGTGCCATCTGGACAACTGGGCTGTTGGTTTGTCCCGGGAGGAGCAGGTCTCTTTCCTTGCTTTGTCTCTTCTTTTTTTCTTTGGCTTTGGTTTTCCGTCACTCTGTCTCCCGCCTGCTGTTTGCAAAGGTCATGTTGTTTGACCAGAAAAATGTATTGATGGTTTGATTATTACCACAAAAAAACGTTGATGTAAGCATAATCCTGTTTTTCAGTCTCAGCAAAAGAAATGTATCTTATTTTTTGATATATTTTTATTTTAGTGTTTTTGCATAATATATGTTATCAACATTTTTAAGAACCCTTGTTTCTATGATTGTAGAATTGACTGTAGTATATACTTTGTGCGTTAAAAATTCAAACTTTTGTTTCTATGATACTAGAATGGACTGTAGTATTTACCTTGTGAGTTAAAATTTAGACTTTTGTTTCTATGATACTAGAATTTACTATAGTAATTATATACCCTGTCCGTAAGATTGTAGTTCCCTACCCTCCTTCTCTCCATCATATTTTCAGCACCCTCATTTAAAAACTGAAGCATACATAACAAATAGCATCAGCAACCACTTTCTGGAAAGTGAGACACAATGAACGTTGGGTAGCGCTGTACACATTGGTTCTGGATCCAGGTGATCATTGTCAGGCTCTGTGTTCTCCACAAGTCTGCCTAGACCTATACATTACCGAGCAGGATCCCAGTATGTTGACTTATTTTCTGTAACATTTTATGCCATTTTATGAATGTGCCTATGACAAATAACCTAGTTTGACTCAAAACCCCTAACTTACAGAAGAATCTCTCGTGCACTGCTATGAAATCTTCAGACAGTGTGTATGGGGAAAATAGACCCTGGTGGAGCTCGTTTTTTCCATTTAGCATGCTGGGTATGTTCATGTCATCCATCCCACAAGTTTCAGCAGGCCAACTCTTCGGCAAAAGATGAAGACCTTTCTAGAGTGTTGTGTGTGGGGGTGTGTAAAGTGTTATTGCGTGTGTCTCCTCTGGGGTCTTAGGTTTACAGTCTCATCTGAAGGACTGGCTTCTACAGCAAGTTGAGAAAATTAAGCAAACTGAAAGGAACAGGTCAGATGTCACAATAACTCTTTTCCCCCACTGTAACACCTACATGTCTTGAAATACAAATAAAAAGACATTTTTAGAAGTACAATTTCAGAATATTCTGAGCAAGTAGAGAGATGAGTTATTTTATATCGTTGATTAATTTTGTATATAAAATTGCTATTTACACATATTCGCCTGGCTTTTTTCTGTTTTAAGTATTTATAACTGTACATCGGTAGTAGCTGAGTGTTGTTAGCGCTAATTAAAATAAAGAGAAAGATCTGAAAGGTCCCATTGACTCGTGGTCCTGGTGTACATACATAGTCTGCCCTGGCATGGTCTCAACTTGTCTTGCTCAAAGCCTCAGTATTTCGGCCCCCGAAGCTCATAGTCAGCTTCAGCGCTCATCATCTGACTTTTGTCACCCTCCCCTCTCTCTGTTCTTCATGTGTAACTAACTGTCAACAGTAGTATTCCTCATCCAGTTCTCATGGATGAAAAAGCAGAAGAGGACTCTTCAAGCACAAGTGTTACAAAGTACACCTGGCAGATCTACTGAAAACAAATTTAAAGAATTACTCCCCCCCCCCTCCACCACCTCCGCCCCCCTCCTTCCCACAAACATGACATTTTGAAGGGTAAAAAATTGGTACATGGTCCAACCCTTGACAGTGAGCTTACGCATTGCGTGTAACGCGCCCTCCCCATCCCCATCTCCTGCTCTTCTCCACCTCCTTCTCCCCTCCACCCACCGAGTCCTACCCCTATAGCACCAGTGGTTCAGATACTTATTCAATTAATCATGCAAGTCCCTGTGTCACGAATAGTGACTCTGGCAAGGAAATAGTGTCAGGCGGCCTTTAGGATAAGTGACGGTGACAGAAACTGTGAATGTCTGACCTACATCTGTCTCGGCGGCATTGTCGGCTGCCTCTTGCCGTCAGCTTACTGCAGTTCCGATTTATTTAACGCGATCTCAAGAACTTATTACTTTTTTTTAGCTGCACACACACACACACACACACACATACACACACACACCACACACGCTCACATGCACGCACGCACACACACACACACGCAGTGGAAAACTCAGTTTGACCTAGATTCTGCTGGCGGATGAGGGTGAATGACGTCTGGTTTCCCTTTCCGCGTCACAACTACAACAAAATTAATGACGGAGAATTTTTCTACGAAATTTTATGACCTATTTATTCATTTCTATGGAAACTGGAGTTGCCTTTGCTTTGTGTTCAACGAAACCTGGTGTGCCTTTCAGATTAGAAATGTGATTTTGGTCTTGGGTTTTCTGAATTATGTCACAAAGGTGACACTATTAAAGTGCAGTACACAATGATGTGCCTTTCCTTTTCTTTTTTCCCCTCACACAGTTTAAATGCCGATGCAGTGTTCTCTCAGTTGCCCCATAGCAAATAGATGGTGTTCGTAAGGTTGCCTTTGAATGTCCCGGGAACTTGAATTGCTCAGTTATGTCTTGCTCTGTAATTTTCGTGCTGCCATAATATTAATGATCATAACCCCACTGTTTGTTAAATGGCATGGACTGTGTGAGGTATGATTTATTTTTTGTTCAGTGATGTAATTCTCAACCATAATAATAATTATACTGAGTGGATCGTGGTGGCGTTGCTTGTTGCTCGTAGGACTTTGTTAAGATGGTTGTTTAGTTGTAGGTACCATGAATAAATAATTACTGAAGATATATTTTGTCATGAATTGATTGATGCTTGTTTTGAGACGTGTTATTATGGACTGCAGCAAATTGTGTGACATGTTGGCTCAATAACTTACAGTACATGACAATGCCCTTTTGTTTTTATACCGTTTTATATCGTGGGAATGTGATTTCAATGATTGCCATGAAAATGATCACCCAAAAAATCATTATTATCATGGTTTGAAGTTTTGGAACAAAATCTGTAAATGATGAGTTTTCTTTTTATTTTGCTTTGTTTTCTTTTTATGCAACTTATCATCTTCACATATTATATGAGAAATGCGATTCAGTATTGCTCTTAAAGCACAAGGTTTGTAGCATCAAAATCAGGTTGAAAGCAGAGCAATCTGACTCATAACAGTCCGAAAGAAAAACACACACACACATTCACACGCAAACAGAAATTAAACCACAGCATTACTTTTTCTATTCTATTCTTTTTTTATTTCAAGGATAATGGAATAAGCACTTGTACACTTTTTATTTACATCTAGATGTCCCATGTGCATGCGGTTTTGTAAATTTTGTCATCTGTTCCCACCGGCACACAATGGCCTACTTTTCCGAAATGCACAACAGGTTTTAATGTGTGCGCAACATGCTCTGTGTGTGTTCGCACTCGGAACCTTGGTTTATAGTCCCCTCGAATGATACTTCATTAGAACTTCGCGGCTTCTCTATCAGTTGTTTGGACTGCAAGCTGCTATGCTCCTGTTTCGTGGACGAAAAATGTGTCCTGTCTGTCTGTCTGTCTGTCTACCTCTGCTATCTCTTCTGTCTCTGTCTCTGCTCTGCTCTTTCTCTGTCTCTGTCTCGTCTCTCTCTCTCTCAGTCTCAAAGCAAAGCAGTAAATGTCGACTTTGGTACTTATTGTGTTGCATTTACTTCACATCAGTATGGAGAACTGTATCATTGGTTATCAGGATTATGTGCGAAATGATTTATCATGATTATTCCAGGTCCAATAAAATCGTCTGATTTGTCAACAATAAGAAAAGGAGTGCTTCTCTGAATATGTGTGAGGGTGTGAATGAATGTAGCCTACACTCTCTTTCTCTCTGTCTGTCTGTCTGACTGCTTCTTGTGTTGTTTTTTTGTCTATCTCTCCTTCCCTCTCTTTGTCTCCTTGATATTATGTTTGGTGATATGAATGAATGCACACACCTTTTCTCTCTGTCTATCTTGTCTGTATTCCTATTATTTTCTCTCATGGGGACGGGACACGCTCACTGGTCAGAGCACTCGCTTTTCCCAAAGCCAAGGTTAAGCAGCATCGAGCGTGGTTACCAATTGGATGGGTGACCGTTTGCATGCCCTGGCTTCAGTATAGTCCCCCAGTTCACCCATCTGTAAATGGGTACCTGCCCTCTTTAGGGTCAAGGAAGGTAAAGCAACGAGGAGAGGAGATGGGCACCGCCCTCAATATGCTGGCCCCTGGAGAAGCGGAGGTCTGTGATGTCCTTGCTCCCCTACGACAACATAGGTCAATGGGACACCTTTCCTTTTCTTTTTTTACTGCATGTATAGTAAACAGGGCTTTGGGTTTTTTTTATCTGTGAAAAGACTACACAGACCAAAAGGGAAAATCAAATCAATAGGATGAGGACAGATGGAGAAAAACACAAGAAAAAGAAAACCCAACTAACCAACCAAACAATGAATATAATAAAACACAGGTTTGAATATTCCAGAAAATGCTAACTCTGTGGCTTCCTAAACCAGTAAGCCCCACCTTCACACTGACTCTTCAAACAATAACAGCAATAGGGGTGTAGATTTCCTCTCTGCTACAAGCTGGCTCTGACGTAGGCCTACTAAGTTTGATCATCATCATCATCATCATCATCATCATCATCATTTATTATTATTATTATTATTATTATTTATTATTATTATATTATTATTATTATTATTATTATTATTATCATCATCATCATCATCATCATCATCATCATCACATCATTAGATAGTGATACATGTAGCAGAACCAGTCATGGAGGGGGAAATTGTTTTTTTTACCGATTTCTTTTTTTTTTTTTCATCAGGGAAGTAAATCAAAGAAGAGTCCCGCATTATCCTCTTTAAAAAGAAAAAAAATGTAAAAAGAAAACAACATCGCAGATACTTTAGTTAAATGAATTATCATGCAAATAGTTCAGCAGCAATGTTCACTCTCAACGCTTTGCTTTGGGGCGGCCTCCTCACACTAAATAAACAGAAAGCTACGTCAAACTCCACAGACAGTTATAATAATTTTATTTTTAGACAGGATTTTCGAAATATCAAAGTAGGCTTAAAATACTACTATGGGTACTTTGTCTGCCACTGTTTAGATAAGTTGCGCAAAGATTTTCTTGAAAGTATTTTATATCCACGCTAAGTAATGCGAGTGATAAGAAGTTTATATGTATAACCTCGGACCTCTAGCCGTATATAGAGGGAGATAGCCTAGTGGCTAGAGCACTGTGGTCGTCATTTGAGGACCCAGGTTCGATCCATCGCCAAGGCACCCGTTCAACCCATCCCCCCCCCCCCCCCCTACCAAAAACATCAGTACCAACTCCACTCCCCTAAGGTCCTTTGGATGAGACTATTAACCAAGGTCCAGTGTTCAAACGCAAGCAGAATATCTTGCACACTCGTTAAACCTGTTCCGCGTTACAGAAGAGTAGGTCATTTTGTGCCGGTAGGCACAAATGACAAAATTAACAAAACCCGTCATGCACACTGGTGACATGTTAGACAATCATACCCGAATTTGGTATGCTGCTACTTCAATGCTGGCCTAAAATGGTCGCATACGCAAAATCTCACTATAGATGAACTGCGACCTGTAGCCGTTGTACCAAAACAAAACTTCTGTTGTGTTCATTTTTTCAAGCACAATAGAAAATAACAACATAAGAATAGACAAAATAAACAGTGAATAAAACTATCTGCTTTGAAAAAACTGAATAAAAACGGCACTTTCAGGGCTGTTACTGTTGCTATCATTCTTGCTACTACTGTTACCATCATTAGTGTCATTACTATCATTTCTGTAACAAATGCTATTAAAGCTGCCACGACAACAGCAAAAGCTGCTACTACTACTACTACTACTACTACTACTACTACTACTACTACTACTACTACTACTACTACTACTACTACTACTACTACTATTTAATTTTACTCATTCTTTGCATCGTGGTGCTGGTATAATACCGTAGTTCGAATGGGGAACGTATAATTTATGTTAAAGTATTTCAGTCTTAACAAAAGCTTTGAAAAAAAAATCAGTTCAAATCTTTTTTTTTTGGTTCCTAAGCTAGAGCTCAGAGGTTTTTCAATTGCGTATGCGACCGTTTTTTCGGTTTTTTAACTTTTTTTTTTTTTTACCCACATTCAATTAAGGTAGTAGCTTTCCCACTTCGAGGATAATTCCAAGCATTGTAACAAATGATACCACAACATAACCCCAGTGCATTCTCGCACAATCACAAGTTCCTACCAATTGTGTGACTAATGTAAAGGGTAAAGGCGTCCCATAAAGTCCGCAATATTCGTTCCAGACTGGATCAGTCTTCTTTCCAACCTGCGCCTCCTGATCCCCAATTCGCTAGCACTCCTCTCCTTTCCCTTCATCCAGCAAGCGAGAGTGAAATCATGACAATTTTGAAAGAAATGACGATAAAATCATGCGATCTGGATCCAATACCTGCTTCTCTTTTAACTCAGTGCCTTCCACAGCTTATACCCACCATCACGAAAATTGTAAACTCATCTCTTCTTTCAGGGATTTTTCCACAAGCTCTCAAAACTGCAATAGTTACACCCCTACTCAAAAAGCACGACCTCGACCCTAACACTCTGAAGAACTATAGACCTGTCTCCAATCTGCCTTTTATCTCTAAAGTCCTTGAAAAAGTTATTCTGAAACAACTCAACAGCCATCTCCATTCCAACAGTCTCCTCCCCCCGTTCCAGTCTGCCTACCGCATCAACCACAGCACCGAAACCACCCTAGTGCACACCTTAAACTCGCTTCTACATGCTTCTGACTCAGGGAAAATCTCCCTCCTCACTCTTCTCGACTTATCTGCAGCATTTGACACTATAGACCATTCAATTCTTCTCTCCCGTCTCCAAAACACTTTCGGTATTAATGGCACTGCCCTCACCTGGTTTAGTTCGTACCTGACAAACCGATTCCAAACTGTGGCAGTAAACAAGATTCATTCTACTCCAACCAAACTAGAATGCGGAGTCCCTCAAGGATCTGTTCTAGGCCCTGTTCTCTTTACTCTCTATACTGCTCCCCTGTCACATTTTATTAACCGTCATCAGATCAACCATCACTTTTATGCAGACGACTCTCAGATTCTAAGCAGTGATACACCTGAAAACCTGCCTTCTCTCTTGACAAATATGTCCTACTGCCTTCAAGATATCCAAAACTGGATGATACAGAACAAATTACAATTAAACGCAGATAAAACCGAATCCATGCTTGTAGGAACCAAACACAAACTGTCTTTTATCACAACAACTTCAATAGAATTCGGCAATACGTCAGTCCCTCTATCCAGTGCTGTAAAGTATCTAGGAGTCGTTATTGACAACACACTCTCCATTCAAAAATTCATCACCCAGACCTGTCAGTCATGCTACTATCAACTACGGCGTATTAGTGCAATTCGAAAGTACCTGTCTACTGATGCAACATCCAAACTAGTCACTTCTCTTATTCTTTCACGTCTGGACTATTGCAATTCTCTTTTGGCTGGTCTGCCAGCATCATCTATCCACCCTCTCCAACGTATACAAAACTCTGCAGCTCGACTGGTCCTCAGAAAGAAAAAATCTGAACACATTACTCCTCTCTTGCAATCTCTCCACTGGCTGCCTGTGCCACAGAGAGTTAACTACAAGATCAGTACTCTCTGTTATAAATGTCTCTACAAAACAGCACCCTCCTACCTCTGTGAATGTCTTCACGTGTACACACCTTCTCGTTCCCTCCGCTCGGCTGCAGATACCTTATCCTTAAAAATTCCGAGATTCAACCTATCTACCGTTGGCCGCCGCTCTTTCTCTATTTCTGGTCCATCAATCTGGAATGACCTCCTTCTCTCCCTTCGGCAAAAGCCTACATATGACACTTTTAAATCCAACCTCAAGACACACTTGTTTCAAACCTAAGATTTTTGTCTTCTGTTTTCATCTCCTATTTGTCCCTGCCCTCAACATTTGAAATTCCATTCACCCTGTCAAAATGTATAACCTCTATAAGTGTTGTGTGTGTGTGTGTGTGTGTGTGTGTGTGTGTGTGTGTGTGTGTGTGTGTGTGTGTGTGTGTGTGTGCGTGCGCGCGCGTGTGTGTGTGTGTGTGTGTGTGTGCGCGCGCGCGCGTGTGTGTGTGCTTTCTAATTTGCTACAATTATTTATTGTCATTGGTTGTTTGTTGTGAGGGTCGAGTCCAAGCGCTTTGATTTGTTGTTACAAGATATAGCGCTATATAAATTCCATGTATTATCATTATTATTATTATAAACTATGTGGTCGTATGAGAGCGAGGCATCAGAGGCCTCAGTTCCTCTAGGGGCCAACAACAAAAGCCTATATAAAAAAAATGAAAGAAAAACAAAACACACTCTCTCTCTCTCTCTCTCTCTCTCTCTCTCCTCTCTCTCTCTCTCTCTCTCTCTCTCTCTCTCTCTGGTAGAAAATAGGGGCTGATATTGCTTTGGTATTGTAGCCTCCAAGTTCTTCTACCTCCATGCGGGGCCACCTGGGTAACGCTAACAGGAGAGGACAATTACCAGAAAGCCTTGGGAAACCACTTATTTATGTTTCTTTGCCAAAACCCTCACATGACAACACCTAAAAGCGGCATGGAATTCTAACATGGGTGTAACATAACTGATATATTGGTGAATGTAAATGTGAAAAAGCGGTGATGTAGCAATCAGCTGGTGATCCCTATGTTGAATATGAATGTCATGTTGTGCATCATTACATGATGTGGTAACCATGTCATGATGATCACTGTGTTACATGTGTTGTTTGAAAGTTTCTGGGTTGTCTGTTTCATCCCTGACCTTCTGTCCCCATGTGAAAGGACTTAAGAATACCGCTTTCAAATACAAATCGTACTGACATGGATTTCATGTCCAATTTTTTTCACATCAAAACTGGTTTTGTATATGACGAAAATTATTTATTTTTAATCAAAACAAAACGCATGTATCAGTGACTTGTGTGATTCGTTATTGAATAGGATAGATCTATAAAAGCTTTGATAGCAATACATTTTGAACATTGTTCTCTCTCCGATAGTGAAAAAAATATAGTTATCATAGTTTACAATATCTGTGTTTATTGCAGCTGTTAAACCATGATATGGAATCCACGCCATGCCGGTTATTTGGGCTGTTGTGATTTTTTTCTTCATAGTTATATAACTATGTGTTCTGTGTGCAACCCCTTTCCCACCTGTGAATGGATTGAAAAGCTTACCACAATAAGCTGTTGTCATTTTTTCATTGTCATTGTCATTGTCTTATCATTATCATTCTCTCTCTCTCTCTCTCTCTCTCTCTCTCTTCTCTCTCTCTTCTCATCCTCTCTCTCTCTCTCTCTCTCTCTCTCTCTTCTCTCTCCTCTCTTCCTCCCTCCCTCCTCCCTCCCTTCTTTCCCACACGAACAAAGTCCACACACTCAACCCCCCCCCCCCCACACACACACTCAGTTCTTCTACACTTTAGCCTATATGATAAGAACAACGTAAAAAAAAAAAAAAAAAAACTTGCTAGAAGCGCTACATAACTTCCGTTTCCCCTGTATACTGGTTCCTGTTCCTGTCAGGAACGATAATCTCCTTAGAATCCTTGTTGTGTAAGGACGGCAGCTCTGGCAACAGGCAGAAGACAGAAGTGAAAAAAATCCCCCTGTACAAGGTAAAAACACCGCGATGTTGGTTGGGGATCCACGGTGGATTATCTCTGGGATTAAGGACCCGTGTAGCCAGGGGTATGGACATTGCCACCGATCCATCATGACATCCTGACACGTGTTTTGTGGCCGAGTTTTATTCCGTGTTACATCACGGCGTGGCGAGTTTGGGGGAAGAGAAGAATCATTGTGTTTTTGGGAAGAATCTGGGTGTGACTCTGGGATGTTGCTATCTGTCATTAATGGTGTTGTCGTTGTTTTTAGGAGTGAGTGAGTGAGTGAGTGAGTGAATGAATGAGTGTGTGTGTGTGTGTGTGTGTGTGTGTGTGTGTGTGTGTGTGTGTGTGTGTGTGTGTGTGTGTGTGTGTGGCGTGCGTGCGCGCGCACTCGTGCGTGCGTGCGTGCGTTATGCGTTCGTACCTAGTAAACAAGCCGAGGTACAGGATATCCTGGTGGTGAGAGCGTGGCACTCGTGATCTGAGGGCCCAGGTTCAAGCCACCACAGTTCCAGGGCAGCTTCCCACTGGAGTTAACATCAATACTCAAGCCTCAAGACTCAAGAATACTTTAATGTCTCAACTAGAGAAATGATGAGTGGCATTTTTAAATCACAATTACACAGAATACATTATCAAACAATACAGACTAAGAAATAACACAATATCTTAAAAGCCAACAATACTCTACGTCACGCACACACCCACGCACGCACGCAAGCAAGTGCGCACGCACGCATACACGCACACTCAAGCAATGGTTAAGAGTAACAAAACACAATTATAACACAAAAGTGGTTTGAACACATCTCATGAAATATCTCGCCAAATTTATCAATGCATATATCACCAGTATAAGTATTTTACATTAAAATGAAAAGCATAAACACATTTTTATATTAAAAGATATATATATTCAACACTTTCTCCCCTTCACTCATCACAGCTGACACTATATCGATCCCAGTCCCGCAAATGTCCTTTGGATGAGACTAGAAACTGAGGTCCTGTCTGCGAACGCACACATAACATCCTGCACTCACGGTAAAACCCGTTCCGCCTTACGGAAGAATACGCCATTATTTGTGCCGGTGAGAAGAGGTGCTAAAACTGACAAAAACTGCATGCACACGGGTGCAGTGTGCAAACGTCACTCCGAAGTCGGAATGTGGGTACCTTAATGCTCAGTAAACATCAACAGACGCAAAATCTCTCCATTGGTCGGTCAATCTCGGAGGTCTAGCCGAGCGAGGAACCGAGAGAAAAGAAGATAAGCAGACGATAATCATCTTGTAAATACCACGTGCTATCTATCCCTTCATCCCCACCCTCTCCGTCCCTGCTCTTTTTCTTTTCTTTTCTTTGATTTGAGTATACGGGCTGCTGAAACACAGAGTAGACAGAGGAGGCGAGGAATGGTAATAAGGAGGGGAGTAAGGAGAAAGAAGGGGAGACGGGATAGCCTAATTGTCAGAACATTGCGCTGGCTATTTGACGACCCGAGTCCGATTCCCGGTCGAGGGGTTTTTTCTCCTGGAGTTAACATCAGTGCTGACTCCACTCTCCCCAAAAGTCTTTCGGATGAGACTGTAAATCGAGGCCCCGAGTGCGAACACACGCAGAACATCTTTCGCACACGTTAAATCCTGTTCCGCTTTTCGTAAGAGTAGGCTATTGTGTGCCGGTGGGAACAGATGACAATATTATTTTACACAACTGCATATACACGGGGACTAGATATAATTATAAAAAAAAAACACATGAGTGCTTATTCTATTATCCTCGATATAAAAGAATAAAATAAATAAAATAGAAAGGCATTGCACATTTCAGAGTGGGGATTTTTTTTGGTTAAAAAGAATTGCTGATTTTTTTTTTTAAATGGAAAGACACGAAAAGGGCAAAGAGAAAAGAAAAATGAAAAGACAAGAAGAAAAGACATGGGTTGGGGTTGGGGTTGGTGGTGGAGGTAGATTATAAAAAAAAAAAAATCAACATGCCTATTATTTTAACACGCAAAGTATGCACAACAGATTGAATACTATTGGCTACAAGTCGAGCATTGCTGTTTATCCATCTTGAGATCTTTAAAAAAAAAAAAAAAAGGACTAATGTGGAGATCACGCGCGCGTACCACATATTCATGTACACACACATACATACAAACACACATACACACGACACACCCCTACACACACACACACACACACAACACACCACACACACACACACACACACACACACACACACACCACCACCACCACCAACCACCACACAACACACACAACACACACACACACAACACAACACAAACACAACACAACACAACACAACACAACACAACACAAAACACAACGCTGAATCACAACCATCTCCTACTGTGTTTATAAAAAAAATTAAAGAAAAGAAGAAAAACAAAACAAACAAAGAAAAAAGAAAGAAAGAGAAGGAAAAAGGAACAAAAATACAAGCAAGCAGATGACATGTGGCAGAAGTTGTGATTAACAGTGGAAAGGAAGGAGAGGCAGAAGTGGACAGCAGTGGCTGACTAAGTGAGGATGACAAATAGTACATACATACATACAGCATTCTTCTCCGCTTAGTCTGGCCTCTACACGGCTTTGTCTGGGCTTTGCTCAGCTTGCTGCAACACACCCTAACACTATATATTTATATTTTAAAAAAATATTTTATACCGCTTTATGTCATAGCAGATTTCTCTGCGTGAAATTCGGGCTGCTCTCCCCGCCATAAGTGCAGCGCCACCCATTATATTGTTTTCCTGTCTGAAACAGTGTTTGTTTCCCTATCAGAGTGGCTTTTTTTGCTACAGAATTTTGCCAGGGACAACCCTCTTGTTGCCGTGGGGTCTTTTACGTACGCTAAATAATGATGTTTAACACAGGGGACCTCGGTTTATTGTCTCATCCGAAAGACTACCACCCAGACCACCGCTCATGGTCTAATGGATGGAGGAAAAGTTTGGGCCCAAGCGGGATTCGAACCGCCGCACACTCCGATCCGGAATTGTCGCTCTCTAGGCAGTAGCGTTACCTCTAGACCGCCGATTCGCTATGCTACCTACCTTCTGTGCAACATCTGCTAACTGTAACACCATTTTTCCTCACTCTTTGTATGACGTTTTCCTAACAAGCTGTTTGCTTTTGTAACATTTCGGTTCGGAAATTAAGATAGAAAGAAAAAACATTGCTCTATGGCGATGATACCTGCACTGCTTTTAGCAGACTACACATTTCTAGTTTCAAGGTGTTGTGTGTGTGTGTGTGTTGGGGGGGGGGGGGGGTGTCTACAGTGAGCAAAAAAGGCTGGCCCAAACTTAAAAGGCCAGAAAAAAACGCACACAGAACATCTTGCGCACACTTAAATCCTGTTCCGCTTTTTGTAAGAGTAGGCCATCGCATGCCGGTGGGAACAGATGACAATATTTACAAAACTGCATACACACAGGGACTGGATGTAAAAAAAGCTCACGAAAGCTTATTCCATTATCCTCGATATAAAAAATAGTATATATATATATATATATATATATATATATATATATATATATATATATATATATATATATATATATATATATATATATATATATATATAACACGCACGCACGCACGCGTACGCACTAATACACACACACCATGTAATAACTCACATTACCCCCCTCCCCCAACACATATATGAAACCGCAATCACCACCACCATACCCCCCTCCTTCTTTCCCCGACCCCCCACCCCCACCCCCACCCCCCCCCAAACCCATCCGCCAGCCAACCAATCAACCAAAACAAAAAAAAAACCCAAACCCCGATAAAACCAACAGTCAGAACAAGAACAAAAAAGAAACAAGAAACACCCCCCCCCCCCTCCCCCAAAATCCCAACCCGAAAGGTTACACCCACATGTTGACTTTAATTGTGCATGCATGTTCAGGGCAAGTTCATTTGGCAGTTGTTCCATTAAGCCACGTGTCAGTTTCAAATCCATGTGACCTTACGTAGCCTACCTATTTACTTATGCAAGCTCTGCAGGTTGACAATCAAATATCTTCTCGTCTTTTTTGCGTTCAGCCAACACTGTTTCAATTTAGAACAGTCAGTTCCCCCAAGAGAATGCCAGGGGGCCTGTTAATATAAACAGCATCCCTTCTGCAAATTCTGGCCTAACATTTCCCTCTTTTCTATCCCTCTCTTTGTTTCTTTCTGCATTGTTCCTTTCACTGCCTGTCACCTCCTTCTTGTACGTTTTCTGCCTTCTTGGTTCATTCTCCTACCTTTTTTCGTTAAACATTACAATTATCTTCCATGCCGAAGTCCCATGCGCTGGGTCTGACTTGTCAAGCGCTTAATGGCAGCGCAATGCATTTTCACTCAAATGACCGACAACAATAGCTGCTGTTTCGGCGTTCGAGGAGGGAGAAGAAACAAGATTCAGTACTGAATTGTGTGTATTCAGATTAATGCTAGCTGAACAGCCCTCTGTCTGCCAGCAATGACTGTTTTGCAAAGGGGATTAAACACAGCAGGAAATATTACATGAAATTAATCATCCATTTTCTGTGTTAGACCCAGAATAGCCTCCTTCCTGTTATGTACGTTTACACCACTTGTGTCTGATTTATATATTTTTTAAAAAAGAGGGGGGGGGGGGGGGGGGGGGGCAGAGAGATAGAGAGGGGAGAGAGAGAGGGGGGTGGGTGGTGGATGGAGCGGTTGTTTGCAGAAAACTGGCTATGATTTGTTTGAAATTCTGCTACTTTTTTTTTTATTTAATGTCGTCGCCTCATGTGTAACGCAGGTTACACACTTAGATTAGTTTTCTTCATGTAGATATCGTTTATTTCACTTGTGGTTTAAACATGATTTTAAACTAAACATGATTTTAAACTAATGATTTCGATTTTTTTTTTTTTTTTACAAATTCATCACATGGAATCAGAAAATGTTTCTTTATTTTAAAACAACAACAAAAAACCCCCACTTTAAAACACGCATGTAACTCATGTTACGGAGTCACACCAGACATTCATCACTTGCTGTCGCATGGAATTTGGAAACAGTCGTTAATATTTGAACCTGTAAATTTCGAACAGGATGTTCTTTCAGATCCATTATGAACGTTATTTTGCTAAGCTTATAAATGCTACAACTGTGGCTACATTCTTGTCCACTGAGTTACAGCTTGGGTGCAGCATACTTGTCCATGTCAGTGTGTGTACAGGAAAAATTCTCTTGCTTCTTTTCTTGATATTAACACGGTGATTCCTAAATTTTACAACAAAAATCAGAAGCGTTTGGTTCGTTTAAAAACGAACCACCAAAGTCTTTCAGGCACCAGAAATAGAAAGGACTTCAACCACATATTTTGTAATTCCTATTCAGATGCGACACAGACCGCCACTCCCGCATCGGACTGACCAGCCACAGCCGGCGCTGTCGCAGAACAAACGACCTTCATCTGGCGCGAATTCCATAGTCGACACCGACCGCCAGAGGACTACTACCATTTCAATATTCAAAATGTGATGCAGAGCAAGTACATATGTAATTCCTATTTAATCATCAACATCTATATAGATGTGTGTGTGTGTGTGTGTGTGTGTGTGTGTGTGTGTGTGTGTGTGTGTGTGTGTGTGTGTGTGTGTGTGTGTGTGTGTGTGTGTGTGTACGTATTTGGGCTGTGAACAAAGTCATCTATCTTGGTAGTGAACATGATGCTGTCATCTGGCCATAGGGTCAGGTTGGGTTGAGTTTTGTTGTTTGTTGTCCTTTTTTATTTATTTTTTTGTTTGGGCTTTTACTAGGGGGTGGGGTAGGGTGGAGGGGGCATTTGTTTTGTTTTTTGTTTTGCTTTTTTTTAATGCATAAGATAGCACTAGATTTTGCAAAAGCGCACGGAATGCCACCGGAATCTTTTCGTCTACAACCAGTGTTTGTATTCACTATTGTATTGTATTGTATTGTATTGTATTGTATTGTATTGTATTGTATTGCCGATACCAGTACCCACACTGTATTCTCTCAATAAACAGGAAACTTCATGTTTTAACACTCAAGCAGGAAGCAGACCCTGCCCAGCCTTGATGTGGCCTCAGTGTACAAACACACTCTGAGCCTGTGACTGTGCTGTAGTGAGACCTGGATTATGACATAACATCTTCCCACACTTTTAGTTCGTCAGCTAGAATGATTCCACCACCCGTGTCTGCAAAAGATAGATCGACAGATGTCTGACAGCTAAATAACACGTCCAACATTCTGGGACTGAAAAAATGAAGCTTTTCAAACACACACACACACACACACACACATACACACACACACACACACACACACACCACACAGAGATAAATATATCTATCCCGTACTTTAGCGACCGCGGGGGCGCCCCCGAAGATTTGACAACCAGTTCCCTCCAGCTGTTATCACGGAAAATGTATTTCTTTGTTTGAAATAATCCAGTAACTATTTGGATCTGAATTTGAATTTGTTTGGAACAAGGAGAGGAAAACTGTGTAATGCCACCGGAATCTTTTCGTCTACAACCAGTGTTTGTATTCACTATTGTATTGTATTGTATTGTATTGTATTGTATTGTATTGTATTGTATCGTATCGTATACCACTTTTAATTTACACACAGTCGAATTTGTATTTTGTATACCACTTAAGTCACAGCAGATTTTTCAGCGTAAAATTCGGGCTCCTCTCCGCAGTGAGAGTGCGTCACCACAAGAGCAGCGCCACCCATTATCATCTCTCTTCTTTTCCTGTTTGTATGATTGTGTAGTTAGTCTCTCTCCTATCAGAGTGCCCTTTAGATCGAATTTCCTTTCTAAATAAAAACTGCATTGGTAACAGACCTGCTCCCCTATTTTTTTTGTCAATAAGACAGGAGGTTGCATTACGTAGGTACCCGTCAGTCTCCGGAAGACTATGGAGTTGCGCTCTGAGGCTCTAGAGCACAAAGCCTGGGTAGGTAAGTATGGAGGCAAGCTGTTACCTATGCAGCTGACATTCCCCCCTCTGCATGTCGCTGGAATGGTCCATTGGAAAGGCAACCTCCGATAGCATGGCTCCAGTGCTGTCGCAGGAGCCGCCGAAACGTTGCCATCTACAGCCCCCAACTGCCCTGGGGACTCCAACTCCCCGATTTCCCCTCAGGGATCGTGTCTAAACACGACATCTGTGTGTATGCTGTTTTATTGTTGTTGCTTTGTTGTCATCTGTTGTCAAATGACCTTTCTTTTGGCACAAATTCCATAGTCGACACCGACTGACGGAGGCCTACTATTTGTTGTCATCGCTCTTACCGGCACACAATGGCCTGCTCTCTCGAAAGGCCGAACCGGTTTTTAAGGTGTGCGCATGATGGTCTGTTTGCACACAGGGCCTCAGATTTTAGTCTCATCTGTATGGCATGGACAAGAGGCTTCATTAGCATTTTGGTTACCCATTCAGTGTGCTGCTTACTATTATATTTGTCTGCCAATTTCTGATTTAGGAATATGAACAGATCCAGATGGAAAACTCCGACTGCTCAACTCATCACTTTTGGATCAGTGTGATTACAGACAATTTTGCAAAATTTGTTTAATATTTGATCACCTTAAGTTTTGGAAACATTATATCATAATGAGGTGTGTGTGTGTGTGTGTGTGTGTGTGTGTGTGTGGTTTTTGGTTTTTCCTTCTATTTATTTGGGGGGAAGAGCTGCAGACGTGATGGGGTTAAGGGAAGGCTCACACTTTGTTTTTGTTGCAATTATCAATTTACTATAAGCTGTTCTTCAACGGCTATACAGCTGTAATACTTTCAGATATCATGTTCTTAGAATAAAACATTGCTCAAGCAAAACAAATCAAGAAAAGGAGAACAGTGTAGAATTAACATCATATACACACCACCACCACCACCACCACCACCACCACACGTCACACTCACTACTCATGCACAGCTACCCAGTGGGGAGCTAGCTAATTTTGTTATTTTTAATTTTATTGCTCAAGAAATGAGAGACAGCGCCTAATAAAAGTGCCAAAAGGCAAAACAGTGATTATAAAGCAGAAATGAAATAATGCGAAAAATTTCACGGGAGATTGAAAATTATTCATGCGCCATAATTACTGTTTCCGGAAGACAGTTGTGTCCCCTGACGGAGAACATGATGAATGTATAGCCTTTTGACACTAGCAATCTCTCTTACTCCGCTTTTCTTTCAGCTTGTTTATATATATATATATATATATATATATATAATATATATATATATATATATATATATATATATATATATATTATATATATATATATATATATATATATATGTGTGTGTGTGTGTGTGTGTGTGTTTATTCGTGTGTGTTTGCGTGTGGTCATTTTTTTCCTGTCTGTCTTATCATCACATCCATTAACACTCACATCTGCACACACTTGCTTGTTCATCCATCCATGCCTCTCTCTCTCTCTCTCTCTCTCTCTCTCTCTCTCTCATCATCTCTCTCTCTCTCTCTCTCTCACACACACATATCAAATCCTCTCTCTACCCGAGTTTTTCTCTGTCTGAATCTCCCCGTGTGTGTATGTGTGCGTGTGTTGGTTGGTTGGTTGTTACTGTTGGAGGAGGTTTTTGTTTTTTGGTGCAAACATGTTTTCCTACTTTAGAGATTTCTTGAAATATTGTTTCCTCTTCCATTACAATTCTCTACATCGCCAAAGTTCACACTACATCTAATAGGCCAACTTTCTCTCTCTTTATTTTTTATAAAATGAATAAGCATAACAGGATTTTAAAACAGAATGATACTGATGCACTGTTGCTTTTGAGTCATTGGCCACAGGAAATGCTGCCCAATGTGGATAATTATGTCCCTTTGCGTTTCTTTTCAGATGTCACAGAAACGGTGACACTGCTCACCACGGGGTATTTTTATGTTGTAAACTGTAGGAGCAGTAGGGGCAGCAGCAGAAGCAGAAGCAGCAACAGCAGCAGCATCTGCGTTTAGAACTTTATATACTTCTTCTTCAGTATTTTTTCTGAAGAAATTGCAGTTATCTGCATAAAGAAGCAATTTCCCCGTTTTGAATACGCAGGCAAAACCCGCTGAAATCATCAAGAAGACAAAATACAACTGGGTGATTCTGGCACTACCATCTACCCTCTGCCTGTTTATAACTAGTGTTGATTCTCCACCTGCCAAAGTAACCATAAAAGATCTTCCAGTTCTCAACATGACCATGACTATGGTGGATGATCAACCAAAGGAGCTGTTGCAGATTCTCCCAGAATCACAGCAGAGGGATTTCCCATCATTATGCCAACAAAAACTATGGAATATCTTTACACAGCACTATCCCTCATTGCAGACATGTCGTCCAGGAACGTAGAGCACAGGATTAAACATTTTTTCAATATCAGTCAGCCATTCAAAGACCCCCGCCTGTCAACATCAGCAACGTAAAGCATGTGTTCCATTAATTTATGTAGATTGATTCCATGTCAGCCATTACAGGATAACGTTTGAGATCCCTTATCTCCTTTGATTTGTTTGCTTTACAACATTGAGCTCTATAAGTTTTGGTATATTATCATCATCTGCCAACATAAACAACAGTTCTTTTCCGTCAACCTACAAATAAACAGCACTACCATAAACCAACGCAGATCACTGCTCAACATGAACTACCGACTTTATCTCCAACTTCCTATTTAAACCATTGTCGATCTCTGTTCATCAAGTAGGATTAATTCTTACCTGTTGACCTTTGTGCCAAAGGACTTCTAGGTGGGTGCTTGCACCCACACCAGCTTGTCCCTAAAGGCTATATTGCCATGAGGACGTAAAACTCACCTTTTTCCGTGTTCATTCTGACCTATTCAATATCCTTCGACAGCAATATAAACACACCACTGTGGATCTTTGCTCTATATGACAATGACACATTCTCCAACTACCAACATTGACTGCTGCACTCTTTGCTCCATATGACTGATATAATCTCCGGCTGCTACTAATAACCACTGAGGTGCATTCCCAAACTGTTGACATACACCACAGCCGACCTCAGCTCAGATCAACAACGACTGCAGGACCCCCAACGTCAACTGAACATTAAATAACTGTGAACTTTCACCTAAGTCATCATCAACTATCCAAGATTCCCCATAAGCCAACATCGGCAATCGCAGATCCTCCCCCAGCCAACATAAATCTTTAATAGTTTCCCAACAACAGCCAACAAAAATCCTTCACAGATCCCCAACAACAGCCTACAGAAATCCTTCACAGATCCTTAAAAACAGCCAACATAAATCCATCACAGATCTCTGACAACAGCCAACAGAAATCCTTCACAGATCCCCAACAACAGCCGACATAAATCCTTCACAGATCCCCAACAACAGCCAACAAAAATCCTTCACAGATCCCCAACAACAGCCGACATAAATCCTTCACAGATCCCCAACAACAGCCAACAGAAATCCTTCACAGATCCCAAACAACAGCCAACATAACCCTCTGCAGACGACAACTCTTATCTTGGAAGCTCAGCTGACGAAGTTCACGTGAACCTTTTCTCCAAAACCATACTGAAGATGACCAGAAAACTTAAGGCCTCTCAAGCTTGTCCACTCCATGTCCGTGAGATGAGATGTCGACAACGACGACAACGACAGTGACGACGACAGTGAAGGGGGTTGTGAAGGTGGTGGTGGTGGTGGTGGCGGTACTTGGTGGGTCTGTATGCTGTATGGGTTTTACAAAACTGGTTTTTACAATGATCTCAGACTTCAAACAATCTGTAGGATCAATGTGAAAACCAGTTTCGTTTAGGAATCGGTCCGGCAGCTGCTGCTGTTGTCCTTCAGTTCTGTTGGCTGTCATTGATGGTCTACTGGCTACCTGTGTCACACACAAAAAAGAATTATTCATATGTGCACACACGAATGAAGACGTAATAAGCCCCCTCCTCCCCCCCCCAAAGAAGTGCCCCCCAACACATACACACACCAAAAGAAGCGCCTCTGTCCCAGCACCAGTATGCCTGTGCATGCATATTCCTACGTTATCATTTAGACCTACCTATTAAAATATGTGTCTGTATGCATATACAGATATTATTCAGTATGCCTGCAAATCGGTATCTACCTGTCTGCCTTATCCTGTAAAAAAATGAAATGGTGAAAATTCTGAGTGTGTGTGTGTGCGTGCATGCCAGTGAGTGTGAGCGCTTGCATGGGGACAGCACGCATGTGCACGAGCATGATTGTGTAGGCGCATGTTTGCATAGCCGCCGCTGTAGTCTAGTGGTTAGGGCGTTGGACTCGTAATCTAAAGGTTGCGGGTTCGATCCCAGCTTTCGGCTAGGGCGTTGTGCCCCTGGAAAAGGCACTTTACGACTATTTTCTCACCCCACCCAGGTGTAAAAGGGGTACTAACCTTGTGTTGGGGGTTAACCCTGCGATAGACTGGCGTCCTATCCAGGGGGAGTCTTATGACTCTCAGTCGCTTAACGCCACAGAAACCGGGAAAAGCACCGGCCTGATGAGCCTTAGGCTCGGGACAGGCTTTGACTTTAATCTGTTTGCATGCGTGTGTGCGTGAGTACGCGTACTCACTGGCGAACGTGCGCACGTCGTAGTAAACATCCATCACATTAATGGCAGTGTTTAGAAAGCCCCAGCGACAGGCTATGTCCAGCCATCATCCCAGTGTATCCTGAACAATACCTTGTGTTTCACTTTGCAGGAATGTCGCCATGTTTCCTCCCGTCAACTTTTACCACATGTCGTCAACACCCCGTCAACACCCCGATAGTCCAAACAACCTTGAATTACAATGATATCCGCCGAAAAAAGTTTATTTCGTTCCGTAAATCTGTCACGGAAGAACACAACTAAGAGAAGCATCTTTTTTTTTAAAAAAAAAAAAAAGAAAGAAAAACATACAAAAGCCAGCCCCATCTCTCTCTCTCTCTCTCTCTCTCTCTCTCTCTCTCCCTCTCTCTCTCTCTCTCTCTTAATATATATATGTACATATATATGTATATATGTATGTATATATATATATATATAATGTAATATATATAATGTAATGTGTATATATATATATATATATATATATATATATATATATATATATATATATATATATATATATATATATATAATGACAAGCGATAAAAACAATCCCTCACTAAAACGTTGTCAGGAAAACTTTGTCATTACGAATGTTCAGTGACATGGGATCAGGAACATTTGAATTTCAAAACAGGGGGCATATAGTCATGAATTTTCTCTTCTTTCTTTCTTCCTCCCACTCAAAGATGACCCTGGCTGTTGGAAGTTGGAGGGTAGGGGTGAGGGTGGGGTGGGGTAGTTAAGAGGTTAAAAACTATGATTCATTCCGTCATTCATTCTGGTCTCATTTACAGCCTGGTTGACCATGAAGACAAGAAGTCTTTCACATTGATGACAACAAAGACTTTAGGAACTATGTTGTCAAGTCAAAAAATAAATATTTCAACTGAGAAGTCACTCGCAACTTCATGTTGTCCATTAAGGCATGCCAAAATCAAGTCAAAAATACTTGTTAATCCTCCCAGGAAGGGGAGTTGAATATTACAATACTAAGATGTTTGCAATTTGGTAGGAATCGTATTCTCTCTCTCTCTCTCTCTCTTCTCTCTCTCTCTCTCTCTCTCTCTCTCTCTCTCTCTCTCTCTCTCTCTCTGTTCCCCCCCCCCCCCTTTTTCCAACAAAGATAATACACTAAACGAATAACCAATAAACCTATTTTCTATTTAAATCAACAAGACAGTGACAAAGGCCTAGTAGTTATTATTCAAAGTTACTTCCACTCCCAAAAAGTTACGATGGCATCTGAAGCCAAATACCTTCAAAGGTTGACTAAACTTATCACTTTACTATGTGGAGATGACTGACTACCTAATGCTCGTGGTATCCATCACACCAGGCTGTTTTCCATACCCTAACAGTATAACGAATGATCTTGGCGGATTACATATCAATTTACCTGAAGCCTTCCCGTCACTTGAAAGCTATCACTCTAGCCATTATTTCCTACACTTTTCACCGTTAAATGATACACTATTTTCAGGAACTGAGATCGAGAACAGAGGCTTGGGGGCAGGCTATTTTTACATACACACACAGAATGGGGTCATCGTCCTTGAATGCGGGATGAAATTAAATGTCGTGTTTCCCATTCTCTCCCCTTTTGGCGGTAACCGACCTTAATTATGACGCCGTTTGCTTGTTTTCTCTTCCTGCCCACACTAAAACATCACAATCATGAATATTAATGCGGTACTCATATGGATGAATGGTGGCTTTGTAGAACCAAAAGGAGACTATTAAAAAAAATTCAAACATAAAACTTTCAAGCTACTAACAAGGCATCTCTCTCTCTCTCTCTCTCTCTCCTCTCCTCTCTCTCTCTCTCTCTCTCTCGTCAAATTTTACTCTCTTTTTTTATTTTGGTAAAGATGAAAGAAAACTCGTATTAGCAACGCACTAACGAGCAGTCAACAATTCTTTTGATGTCACCATATACTTCATTTTGTTTCCGAATATGAAATGGGTTTTTGAAGACCTCTTGACACAATCGTCCTTTGAGTCAGTAACAACATTTCCTTTCCCGGTCTGGAATTTGAATCATGCTATAAAGCAGTAGTCCATGTTGAGAAGAGTTTGATGTGATGGCCAATTGACAAGCTGTCTGTACAGACTGTCTTCGGTCGTTGTTCTTTGTGCCATAGATGAAACATGTCATGACATACTGTTATTCTGAAAAGCATGACATGCTGTTATTCTGAAAAGCACGACATGCTGTTATTCTGAAAAGACAGGAAACACTTATGTAAAGAAAGAAAATGCCCAAACGTCCACCTTGAAGCATTGTAATTCACTGTCAAAAGGTAAATAATCTGTACTATGTTTCTGTCCAGTCTATGCAAAGCCCCCCCCCCCCCCCCGCGCGCCTATTACTTTCTTCAAGGAAGACAAATCTACATTTTTTCTTTGGGGAAGGGGCATTGTGAATAATGTGTGTCTAATTTTGCATATATATATATATATATATATATATATATATATAATATATATATATATTATATATATATATATATATATCTGTATTTGCTACACACACACACACACACACACACACACACACACAACACACACACACACACACACACACACACACACTGACACACACACACACACAAGAAAAGAGACACAGACAGACAGACAGAGATAGAGAGAATGCCCCCTCCCCCCCCTACTATAGTAAACCGCTTCCTTTCATTTCATCACTGTCGGCACACACCATCATCACCATCACCAAGGTCTGCATTCTGCCTGTCCCATGTCAGGGGGACAAGCGCGACCCGGCTAGCTGTGTGTGTGATTTCTGCTGCATGTGCACCTTGCTTCAGTCAGAACTCCTTTGTCTTCCCTGACTCACCGCTTCTTTACGGCACTGCCTGTAGCGCTACAGCACATGCACGAGTGGACAGCTAACTCAGCACGTATGCGGACAAATTTTGCGCGCGTACGCGCGTACGCACGTACGCACACACACATACATAATACATACATATATACATACATATACATACATATACATACATACATACATACACAACACACACACACACACACACACAACACACACACACACACACACACACACACACAACAACATACAACATACTACATACATACAACATACATACATACATACATACATACATACATACATACATACATACATACATACATACATACATACATACATACATACATACATACATACATACACATACATACATACATGCATGCATGCACGCGCGCGTGCGCAGACAGGACTTTTATGAGATTACTTCCTGTGCTGTCAAAAATATATGAGCTTTTCTTGTGTGACAAATCTAAAATACAATTCTGTTTACAGCATATGCACACGTACAAGCATCAACGCCCACACACACACACACACACACGCGCGCGCGCGCGCACGCATAAAGAAATATTTTGCCACCCCTGGAACTGAAGATGACAACAGCGATAGTGCTGGTGGTGGTGGTGGTGGTGGTGATGGTGATGGTGGTGGTGATAGGGATGGCAACACTCTGACCGAAGTCTTTACAAGAAATATAACTATGTGCATATTCACAGCCTAGAATAACTAACTTTAAAAAACAACAACAACAAATTATCATTCTAAAAAGCACTCTTGGCAAAAATGAAATTTCAGCTAGTATCAGCCATGACTAGAGTGACTAGAACTTGAAAACAGAATCCGCAAACCTCACGACACTGTGACCGCTGTAGTGTAACCGTAAAAGTTGGCTATGACCTTGATATGAATAAGGCTTGATTAATTGGATATAATCTTGGTGCTTGAACCTTTACATAGCTGCGCATCTTCATATATCTGAGCTTTTATTAGTATCGTGGCGACAGCCCTTATGTGCTTCAACGATAAGCGGGGCTATAAGCATACGACAGAACTGGACGCTGCAAGTGGCAAAGCATAATTATAGGTATACAATTGACTACGTGTTCTTTCCTTGGATCAAACAGCGTGCAAAAGGCTTCAGGTCTTGGTGGTGAAAATTATGCTTCAGACCCAAAGTGGGACCACAGAATTATCTCTGTCGCTATCAAACATTATCTCACCTTCACTCTCAGTAAATTATAGAAATGCCTTCGGTAATACACAGGCTTCACGCAAATGTTACCAATAAGAAAAAAAAATCGAACATTTTTTTTCATACACTGGTAGATATAGTTTTAATAAAAAGTACACAAGGGTCTATGCAAGAGCAGAGTACTCTCCACACACAAAGCAAAAGCATTAGAAGTGCCACCACCACAACAAAAACGATGTTAATGATGATGACGATAATGATAATAATTCAAGGTAATCTGACAATAAACAGATGACGATAGTGATGTTCATTTCAAGATTTTCTAAGCCTGAAAAGATATAATTACGTTAAGGGGTGAGAGGACTGAATGGAAGGGGATCAGCTAACGTACGGAGTCATGGACTTTGAAAGCTTTCTGCTGCGTGACGTGAATGGAGGCACGAGAGGTGGTGGGCGGGAATGAAAAAAAAAACCTGAAAAAAAAAACCCAGCACAGTGTGAAAGGCCTCGGAGAACACCATTTCCCTAATAACAGTCATTATCGTAAGGCCTGTTTACTTTCTTTTCGTTCAATTGATCCCTTCCGCTGCTTTCGACACCGTCTGATGATTATCTCCCTTTACCCCCTTTTGCAGGCAAACCTATTATTACATCTGCTTTTTAAGCATGACTTCATAACTGAGTCATGGTTTCCGAACTATGCACGCAGAATTAGCAGTTCGAGTGACACGTAGTGATGTTGTAAAGGCATGGTGTTAACCCCTGGTTTTTCATACCATGTTTGAGGAATACTGATGGATGTTTTTTGGTGTGTTTGGATGAGGATAAGTTGCAGTTACCAAAATATGATAGCAAAGACCTGTTTTTCAAACATTTTGAAAGCTGTCCAGGTCTAGGGAGAGAGAGAGAGAGAGAGAGAGAGAGAGAGAGAGAGAGAGAGAGAGAGAGAGAGAGAGAGAGAGAGAGAGAGAGAGAGAGAGAGAGAGAGAGACAGACAGACAGACAGACAGACAGACAGACAGACAGAGAGAGAGAGAGAGACAAACAGACAGACAGACAGACAGAGACACAAACACAGAAACACAGAGAGGAGAGAGAGAGAGAGAGAGAGAGAGAGAGAGAGAGAGAGAGAGAGAGAGAGAGAGAGAGAGAGAGAGAGAGAGAGAGAGAGAGAGAGAGAACGGGATTCAGAGAGAGAGAGAGAGTGAGAGTGAGAGAGAGAGAGAGAGAGAGAGAGAGAGAGAGAGAGAGAGAGAGAGAGAGAGAGAGAGAGGGGATTCAGAACTTTGGATGATCTGTCTGCAGCCTCCACTCCGTCATAATCCTTACCGTTGACTTCAATCCCAAGGGTCCGTAAAAGGGATTATATATTTTGTTGTTTTTGTTCGCCACTTTTCCTTTTATGAAACATAAAAAATAGAAACACCCTTCAGATTAGGATAATGTTGTTTAAAATCTATCCTGTCTTAAACCCCGCTTACATGTCAGAAGAGAATTTTAAGTCAGTTGTTGTTTGTAGAGATGTCCTACAGTATTGATAGTGTGATGTGAAGTTAAGAGAAAAGACTCTTCTAGAAACTTCACTAAGGCAGAATAGTATTAGTAACGGAGCTGACATAAGATGTTTCTATTAGAAACGGCTGGAATTTCACACAATGTATGAACCATACATCACCACAACAGAATGACAAGACAGACTTCAAAAACCAAGGCTAAGTTTTGTCTTGGCTTAGCGTTAACATGGGATCAAATTTACACTGATACAAGAAATTATTCATGCTTTTTTTTTTTTTCAAAATAAGCTTCTCATTTGTTAGTTGACACTTCTTTCAAGTTAAGTACCAAAATACGAACTGGAATAAATTACACTTTCTGAACAGAGGCACTGCTGAAGGTTACAAACACGACAAAAAAATTTAAAAAGGATCTCTAGTTTTGAACCCTGTACATTTTGTATATGGGGGTATAACAAAGGTCAGCTTCATGTTTATCATTTCCAAAAACAACCCCCTCCCCCAACCTGACCTCTCTTTGATTTATAACGAGATAGTTCACATTCAACAAAAGAGAACTACACTTTCCAGAACTTAAGTTTTTTTGTTGTTTTTTTTTTGGTCACGCAAATTCATTTCCACACTCCAAGACGCACAAAAAGATACTCTTCTTTTGAAGTGGACCACAAAATACGGTCTGGTTATAGAGTTCATTCCACCCTTAAAAAAAAAAAATTAGGCACCAGAATTATGCAAAAAGAGAGCCAAAGACAGTAGAGAAATGGCAGGAGGAGGAGGAAGAAAGGGGTAGAGGGTAGGGGGGAGGGGAGGTTAAGGATTGTTGGGGGTTCTGTTAGTTTACCTGGCCCAAAGAGGAAAACAGACCTGTCACCTTGGGGGCCCTCACGTCCCCACAGCCAGGCCTGACAGCCCCTGGCGCCACAGTGGCGCTCATGGCTCACACCTCCTCCACACTGTCTGTACTTCTGGTCTCCCTCACTGTCCATGAGTTTTCTAGTCGTTACGTCCGTATCATAATTATTATGGACGTCCGTCGTCGACTTGTGTGCTTACAGTTTGTGGAAAGGGAAGAAGTGTGTGTGTGTGAGGAGGAAGGGAGGGGGGGGCGGAGGGGGGAGGGTGGGAGGGTGGATGGGGGTGGGTGGGTTGGAAGTGTAGAGGACTACAGGATGGGGGTGGGGGGTGGGAGGGAGGTTGGAAGCGCGTGTGTGTATGTGTGTATGTTATTTAATCAATTTTGAGAGAGACAGAGACAGAGAGACAAGAGACAGACAGACAGACAGATTTCAGAAAGTGAGGTCATACCACACAGAGAGGGAGAGAGAGAGAGAGAGAGAGAAGAGAGAGAGAGAGAAGAGAGAGAGAGAGAGAGAGAGAGAGAGACAGAGAAGAGAGACAGACAGACAGACAGACAGACAGACAGACAGACAGACAGACAGACAGACAGACAGACAGACAGACAGACAACGAGGGAAAAAGAGAGAGAGGGGAGAGAGAAGGGGAAGGACGGGGACAATGGTGTTTTATTTGGAATACAAAAAAACATAATGCTGCGTCTTAAAATTTCCATGAATTATTTGTTCGGGTCACACTTGTTTTTTGCTTATTTATGTATTTTGAAAAAGTGTGTGTGTGAGGGGGGGGGGGGGGGGTGGAGACATAGAGACGAAGAGAAGGGGGTGGGCGGAGGGGAAGAAGACACGGCTTGTACGGGTGGTCAAGGTAGGGAGAGGGAGGGAGGGTGGTGGTGACAGATAACATGAAGGGAAAATAATGAGGAAGACAGAAATGGAATAAGAAGAGAAACGGGAAAAACAGGAAAGAGAATTTGATGAGACAGAAGGTCAAAGGGCGACTAACTCGGAAGGAATGAAAAATAAAATGAGAAAGGGAAGAGAAAAAAAGAGGCAGAAGAAAAAACAGAGTAAGAGGAGGAGGAGGAGGAAGAAGGCGCGTGGATGAATGAATGAATGAATGAATGAATCATGGTGAGACAGCAAAAAAAAAAGTGTTGGGCGTTATAGACTGTGATCTTAGTAAATGTTTCAAACTGAAAAACTTAATGAATAAATGTTATTGAAACCATACAAAAGCTTGGTGTTTTATTACATGCAAATACCAGTAGATCATACAGAGTGGCTCAAGCTGGTAATTTTCCTCTACATGACATTTACAAAATAAACATAACATAGCTAAATAATATCATACGAGAGTATCGCGATAAACTGAAACCCAGGAGTTCAGCACATGAAGCACACGTAGAAGAACCCATGGCAACAAGACATTTGTCCCTGGCGCTCGAACGCGTGCCGCACGCACACGCATGGACACGCAGTTTAAAACACACACACACAAACTCAGAGTTTCTCTCTCTCTCTCTCTCTCTCTCTCTCTCTCTCTCTCTCTCTCTCTCTCTCTCTCCATCTCTCTCATCCCCCTCCCACACACACACACACACACCACACACACACACACACACACACACACACACACACACACACACACTAAATGTGTAGAGTTTAAGTGTAGGTCAGCCAGCTTGTTGCTGTCAGATAACAACAATAGGCAGACGACACCCCCCCCCACCCCCCCCTCTGTCTCTCTCTCTCCCCTCCCCCTCTGTCTGCTGTCTGTCTGTCTGTCTGTTCTATCTCTCTCTCCCTCCTTCCCCCCCCCCCTCTCTCTCCCTCCTTCCCCCCCCCCCTCTCTCTCTCTCTCTCTTTCTCTTTCTCTCTCTCCCCTCCCCCCCCCTAGTCATTTTGGGCGTGTGCCTCTCTGTGTGTAATATGATCACGCCCCAAAACCCATCTCTGCCTTTACCCTAAGTCTCTCTCTTTCTCTTCCCTAATTCGGCGTTTATGGGACCCGTTTCGCTTCAAGCCTTTTCTCTAAAAAGTGCTGTCATTAAAGGGGGAAAATGGAAAATAACAACACAAAAAGAGACAGAATGAAAAACAGAAATAGAAGGGAAAAAAACGGAGACCGGGGGGATATGAGAGAGAGGGAGGGAGGGAGGGAGGGAGGGAGAGGGAGAGAGAGAGACAGAGACAGAAACAGAGAGACAGAGAGAGAGGAGAGACTGAGAAAGAGAGAGACAGACAGAGAGACAGAGAGAGGGAGACAGAGACAGAAAGACAGAGAAAGAGAGATAGAGATAGAGAGAAGGGAGAGCAGAAAGACAAGACATGCACAAAAAAGGAAAGAGAGGGCGATAAAGAGGCAGACGAACCTAGAGAGGCAGACATGGAGAGACACAGACAGACAGAGACACAGACACAGCGAGTTTAAAAAAAAAAAAAAAAAAAAAAAAAAAAAAAAAAAAAAAAAAAAAAAAAAAAAAAAAAAAAAAAAAAAAAAAAAAAAAAAAAAAAAAAAAAAAAAAAAAAAAAAAAAAAAAAAAAAAAAAAAAAAAAAAAAAAAAAAAAAAAAAAAAAAAAAAAAAAAAAAAAAAAAAAAAAAAAAAAAAAAAAAAAAAAAAAAAAAAAAAAAAAAAAAAAAAAAAAAAAAAAAAAAAAAAAAAAAAAAAAAAAAAAAAAAAAAAAAAAAAAAAAAAAAAAAAAAAAAAAAAAAAAAAAAAAAAAAAAAAAAAAAAAAAAAAAAAAAAAAAAAAAAAAAAAAAAAAAAAAAAAAAAAAAAAAAAAAAAAAAAAAAAAAAAAAAAAAAAAAAAAAAAAAAAAAAAAAAAAAAAAAAAAAAAAAAAAAAAAAAAAAAAAAAAAAAAAAAAAAAAAAAAAAAAAAAAAAAAAAAAAAAAAAAAAAAAAAAAAAAAAAAAAAAAAAAAAAAAAAAAAAAAAAAAAAAAAAAAAAAAAAAAAAAAAAAAAAAAAAAAAAAAAAAAAAAAAAAAAAAAAAAAAAAAAAAAAAAAAAAAAAAAAAAAAAAAAAAAAAAAAAAAAAAAAAAAAAAAAAAAAAAAAAAAAAAAAAATTAAAGGGAATGGAAAATACACACAAAAGAGACAGAATGAAATACGAAATGAAGGAATAATAACGAGCCGGGGATTTGAGAGAGGGGGAGGGGTGAGGAGAGGAGAGAGAGTACAGACAGAACAGGAGACAGAGAGAGAGGAAACTGAAATGAAGAGACATCTAATTAACAACAGAACAAACATGAGATGGTAAGTAGAAGAGAGAAAGTTAAGACAAAGTCATGCAAATCAAGGCAGTAGAGGTTGATACGTATTAGTAAGAGGCAAAAATAGAGGGACTGGGTGACAC
>CM060318.1:72818645-72821145 GCA_030674155.1 Stramonita haemastoma
GTGTGTGTGTGTGTGTGTGTGTGTGTGGTGTGGTGTGGGTGTGTGTGGTGTGAGAGAGAGGTAGTGAAGAGAGGGGAGGAGAGAGGAGAGAGGGGGGGGGGGGGGGAGAGGGTGGTGTGTGTGTGTGTGTCCGTGTGTTTGTATGTTTGTGTGTGTGTGTGTGTATGCGCGCACGCGCGCACGCGTGCGTGCGTGTGTGTAAATTAAAACACCAGAACCCTGCTCCTCTGGTTCCCCACACCATCTTTCCCTTATACCCTCACCTGCAGCAAACTGTTTTTAAAAAATCCCCCCCAAAATCTTACAAACTGCATATCCCATAAAATAATGTTTAAACAATATGCAGCGCAGCAACAACAACCACCTGACACACACAATACAGATGAACATCCGGGCACCACTCACCAAGTCTGTCTGTCTGTCTATCCACAGCAAAGGGAAGGAATCCAGCCTTTGTAACGTTGCAGCACAGCAGACGACAGCTGCACTTTTGCCCTTTTCAGTGCATCTCAGGTGTCATCTCTTTTTTTTGGAGGGCAGACAAAGGTGTGTGAACAAGTCCCCCTTTAGCAAGTGATCTGCAACACAAAAATATGAAGACATGGTTTTTAATCCTGGGGTTTGAAAAGGGTGAGAAAATTCTTGGAAAGTTATAAACAATAAAAAAAATATTGTTGTAGGCTTATAAATTTACGAGCACAGCTATCCTCGTCTGTAATTGAAAGAAATACCCTAACTCCCCCTCTCTCTCCTAAATTACCAAATGTATGTGTTGTCTGATCATATCGCAAGCACAGGAGAAGATATAGGAATCGGGGGTAGGCGGGTGGGGTGACATTTGTGTGGAATGTGTAAAGTTGATGAGAATGAACGTCATTTTTTCCCCTTGTCCAAAGCAAGATAATCAAAGACCCGAAAATATATCTAAAAACCATTTTCACAAACCGTTTTTTTCCCTAGGCATATCTAAGGCATCTTGAAGTTGTTGTTTTTTTAATTTTAATCTCCAAACACTAGAAAAGAAATCAATGTAAACTGTCCATGTGCGTATTATACTGTACTTACAGAAATGTCTGCCTGTGTGTGTGTGTGTGTGTGTGTGTGTGTGTGTGTGTGTGTGTGTGTGGTGTGTGTGTGTGTGTGTGGTGTGTGTGTGACTTTTGATATTCTACTTTTTTAATATTGATATCACACATACATATCTTGTTTTGTTTGTTTTTTAAATAATAAAGACCCTTTGATTTGAACATTTACAGACCACTATAGGAAAGAAATTGTCTCCTCACGGCTGTCTCTTTCCTCCTGAAGACAATCATACACCTACCTCAAACTGGGTGTTTGTTTGAGTTAAAACTATCGCTCTAACATGGTAAACTTTCTTTTTTTTAAAGTAGCAAATGACACCTAATTTTTATTTGATAACAAGTAGTCTGTGTCCCCAGCCTCTTAGAGATATACTGCAACTTGTCCATTTAAAAAGTGACGCTAGGATAAGTCTTAAAAAAAAGAAAAAGAAAACCACCTAAAACCGTAAAAAATTATTTCTTAAAAACCTCAACAGTCCAAATCCCTGCAACTAAAGGCCTGACAACCATTCTAAAGCTAATGTAAACGCAGAACGCGAGGAGGACACAGAGAGTTGTCGCTCTTTCACTCCAACTGAAGCCTTTCCTTTCATCCCTTCTTTCTCTCTGAGTTAAAATTTATCTCTTTTTCATCCGGAAGAGCTCTACCCCTTTTCTACTCATCAACAATTTCAAAAAGTTATGTCCTGAGTCTCGAATAGCGCTCTAATGGCGGTGCCACTGTTTGTAAACGACCCCTAACAACCTGCCCCCCTAGGAGAGAAAAGGCAGCAGAGGCAGTTAGACCGCATGCGCTCATTTGCATTTCGCTGGGGTGGGCCCTTAAACTTCTTTTCTGCTTTCCTCTTTTCTATCTTTGTTTATGGTTTGAACTGTCTCTTTCTTTATCCCCCCAATCGTTTTCTTCTTCTCCATCTTCCATTATTTCTTGAATAATATTTTCATTCAGTTTCTCCTTCTCCCCTACTCTTCTCTCCCTCCAACCCTCCTCCAAGGGTTCTTTTCAGAATTAAATGAGGTGAGAAAAAAAAAACACCTTGTACCAGTGCTTTGTGATGAGAAAACTACTCTCTCTCTCTCTCTCTGTCTCTGTCTGTCTCTCTCTCTCTGAGCGCGCGCGCGCGCTAGCGTGCGTGCGTGCGCGTGTGATTTTGCTGTTTTACAATATGTTCTTTTTAAAGTCAGCAAGTTGGTCCATCTTTTACCCCCTACAATAAACAGCCTGACTTCAAATGTCCTCTTAAATTGTCTGCTCCTGAAACCGATCTACCCCCTGTGTTCATGTTTTCCAGAGGTAGGTCAAAAACCAAAACTGCGTTTCCACAGTCCAGCCCCCTGTTCAAATGATAAGAACTATCCCCCAGCCTGGAAAAGAAAGAGAAAAACAAGAGGGAAAAGGTAACGGCAAAGGTGTC
>CM060318.1:72828645-72838645 GCA_030674155.1 Stramonita haemastoma
TGACTGCCTGCTGCCACCGACACTGGCCAAATTCTAATTAGCGTAGCTTGTCTCCTGTCAGCCTGCCCTTTTCTTTCTTTTTTATTATCTTTAAAAAAAAAAAAATTTTAAAGGAGAGAAGAAGAAAAAAACAGACTTGAGAAAGACAGAAGGAAAACAAGCTAGTGGAGGTAGCGCAGCCCTACTGAGAAACAGACAGACATAAAGAGAGAGAAAGAAAAACTGGGAAAAGAAGACGAAGATGATGAAAGAAGAAGAAGAAGAAGAAGAAGAAAAGAAGAAGAAGAAGAAGAGAAGAAGAAAAAAAAAAAGAAGAAGAAGAAGAGAAGAAAAAAGAGAAGAGAAAAGAAAAGAAAATGACGATTACGAAGACAACGAAGAAATGATGATGATGATGATGATGATGATGATGATGATGATGATGATGGATGTGATGGTGAGTGGTGGTGGTGGTGGTGTAGTGGTGACGACAAAAACGATGATGGTGTTGACCAAAACAAGGAGGTGAAAGAAGATAATACAGGTACAGATCGAGTTATTTAAGGGGGGTTCGGAGCTTCACTACGGGGTTTTTTGTTTTTGGCGTATTTTCATCGTGTGCGCGCAAAATTCATTGATTTTTCAATGGGCAGGGGGTGGAACTTGCGGCTCACGTTTTTTTATACATTTTCCCCGATCGGCCCCAAATTTGCATTTCCTTTGCGGGGTTGGGGGGGAAAATGTGTTTTGACTGGGGGGGCCAAAAGGGTAAATACGCCCCCACCCTTTTGGGTTTGGGGGATTTGGAAGGCGGTTGTAGAGTCAATCCCTTTTCACTATAGTGCTGGGAAAAATTGTAATCTGTTGGGGTTTGGGATTTTGGGGGGGCCTTTCACGGTGGCATTGTAAAAGAGGTATTTGGGATACTGGTGTGTTGAACCCGGGGGGGGCATGGATTTTGTAGGGGTGGTGGGGTTTGGGGGGGGGAATGGTGTTGATTTCATTTTGGTATAAAGGTTTTTATTTTTTTTGTGATTTAAAATTTAAAATTGAAATTTGGTGTTGGAAATAAAAAATATATAGAGAAAAAGACTACCTCCCCCTCTTCTCTTGCAACAACAAAACATGTGTTTAGTTTGACAAGCTATCCAATTTCCCTTGACGAAGAGTAAGACTAGGCTGCGCTAAGGATACTATATATATATATATATATATTATTATATATTATCGTTGCCTGGTGCGGTAGATCTAGTACGGTGCGGTGATCTAGCTTGTGAGACAGCCGAAGGGATTATCTCCCATGTGTGTATGTATGCGCGTGCGCAGTGTGTGTGTGTGTGTGTGTGTGTGTGTGTGTGTGTGTGTTGTGTGTGTTTTGTGTGTGTGTGTGTGTGTGTGTAAGAGATTTTGTAAATAACATTGTTTGTATGCTAGATGTAGTGTGCTAGACTTAGCGCGACAGGAGACTTGATTAGATAATATTCCATGCAATTTATCGCTGCGTAGTACTACTATTTTCTGACTCGCCTGTAAATTGTGAGACACTTCGTACTTTAAATAAGTATCGTTAAGTTAGTTTTTGTCTTCACATTGGTCTTTAAACGTCTTCAACCCTTAGTCTTCACTACATTAGTCTTTCAAACCATCTTAAACCCGTACCGAATGCTGAGTAATGAATAAAGAATGACCAGCCAGCTACCGTCTTCCCCCCCGAGTCTTCTGTTGCCCAATTGTTGAGATTCGTTGCTTGAGAATTGTTGTTCTACTCTTTCCCTAACCTGTCTTTTCCTTACCTCTCGGTACCATCACATATATTTACCACTTGCAACTTCATTTTTCCTCTCCAAACAAACTGAGGTGGAAATTCCTTGTGGTCCAGACCGTCTTGTTAACCTACAGCCGGGTTTGACAAATCCTGCATCATTAGCCATGCAGGTAGGCAACTATCAACTGTCAAACTAAACCTAAATATAGAGCCTTTGTCTGATGGAGATTCCTTATTTTTGCATTGCTGACACAGCTTGGAGAGACAGAGAGTGCGACAGAGAGAGAGACAGGAGAGACAGAGACAGAGACAGAGGAGAGGGGGGGTGAGGGGGGAGGCATGTTGAGCTTCATCCTGCACCAATCAATCACACTGTTTCTTCTTTTCGACAGTTCAGGGCATTCATGGAGAACCTAAAACGCAGTTGTTTTCAAAAAAACATAAAAACAGGTCAGGAAGTTTGTCCATGCTTTGTATTTTGACATGCTTGTGTGTCAATCGTTGTGGTTTTTTTGTATGGTCGTTTGTTTGTTTGTTTTGTCTGTTTTGTTTTTAAAGCCTTCTCATTGTCGCGCTGTTTATTCATTCACTTCTTTCTTCATTAAAAGTGAAGGTGAGACGTTACAAGTGCAGCTAATCTTTCAAACTCCATCATTTGCATTTGCTCTTTGAAAGAAAAAAATCACGCTCAAAAAATATTAAGATGGAAATCTTTTTTATGAAACATCAACAGTAAATAGTTTGCAGCAAGTCTGTCAGATCTGTCTCATGCCATTCGGGCCCTGCTGGGGTTACTTGGGAAATCCTGGCACTGAAACACGCTCTCACAATTATTGGTACCCTTTTCTTTACTTTGGCAACAAAAATAAACAAACAAGCAACCATTCCACAAAAAGGGGTCTTTCCTATAATATAATCTCTGGCCCTACATATTTTCAATTCGGTTTCTTTTTTTCTTTATTTTTTAAATGTCTGCAACCAACACAGATTATGCTAGAAGTGTCAAAATTCACGGTTTTTTTCTTTTCTTTTCAAAAATGCTATCCATGGGCATTTGGTTGATACTCATACTACATAATCTCCTTTACCACAGCAATGTCTCTATATTTCCATCATTGTACTTCATTGTTATTAATTGAAGTCTTCATGAAAGAAACATATGTCAACCTTGTCCTTGCTGTAGCTCTAGTTACATGCAGTATTGCTCTTTTGTTGTAAGTTTCACTTGTGATAAAAGTTTTAAATCGAAGGTCCGCGAGACAGGTTTGGTACTATAAATGTCCGTTCTGAACGATTCATGTAACATTGCACAGACGGAAAGTCTTGGCCAGTAATTTGCACCGTGAATATAAGGAGGTGTCTGGTTCTTATTTTTCTCCGCGTATTTTTTTTCTTCTTCTAAAAAAAACATGTTTTCAACTGCAGAAGTCAGATCTAAATACCAAGAAAATGAGAAAGGTACATGTTTAACCTCCCTCCCACACCTCCAGGTCCTGTGAGGACCGTGTGATTATGTTTAATTAATAACCCCCCGGCCCAGCCAGTAGCACGTAAACCGTGTGATTACCTGCTCGTCACTTTTCAGCACGGCTTGTCACACACCAAAGTCTTCCTAAATACCACAGAAAGTTCTGGTGTGCTGTTAGGGTATTTATTACAGCTGTTTCTTGTCACCTGTATGTTGGACACACGGTCATTACCTCCCACTAAATTTGCACACAGGTAATTTAACGAGCCTAGCGTCTTTCTGTGCAGCCGCTGTCGACATTAAACAGTTCTCTAAAATTCCACAAGGAGAAGATCAGTTGTCTGGGAGTCAGTTAGTAAAACATCTTTCCATCTGGTCATCCCTGTGCAGACGTACATGCTTAGCTCCAATCCCCACCAGCCATTTACCCTTGATTTAACGAGCGGTGACCTTTCTGGTCAGCCTGAAAACGCTTCGTTTGTCTGTTGTGATTTCAACAACCTGAGAGAAAAGAAAATGAAAAAACGTTAAATACAGCGACAGTGGGTTAATACACTGCCCAATTGTGCACACTGGTGGGGGGGCGGGGTGCTCGTCATTCCTCCTGGTTGTGTGGGGGCGAAGCCAGGCGCAGACGAGGAGAATCTTCCAAGAAGAAGAGACATTCCTCCTCCAGAGGAGTACATCCCAGAGGAGACATCCTCCAGAGGAGAATCCCCCCAGAGTGAGACATCCCCCGAGGAGACATCCTCCAGAGGAGACATCCCCAGAGGAGACCATCCCCCAGAGGAGACAATCCTTCCAGATGGCGAACAACCCCCAATATGATCCCACCACAACTCCTCTCCACACCTCTATTCCACCCTTCTTATACACCTCTTCTACCACCCCTCTTCTACAACTCCCCATATTATTACCACACCTTTTCCCACCCTCTTCTCCACCCCACCCTACCTATCAACCAATATTCTTACCACCTCTTATACCACCAATATTCTCCAAACACCATATTCTCCACCCCCCTCTTATTCCTCCCCTCTTCTCCCACCCTCTTCTCCCACACACCCATCTTATCCACTCACCACCATCTTCTTCCCCCCTCACCCATAACAAAATCTATCCCAATACATTTCCATCCCCAATAACCCACAACTACACAGCTTCCTCCTTTCCCACCCCCCAAACTACAATTTCCCAACATACCCACTTCCCCCTTCTTTTTTATTTCTTTTTTTACATCTTTTATTTTATCCTCATTCCCATCTCTACCCTCTATCCATTCATTTCCCTCCCCCCTAATCTTAATTACTTTATATCTCTTAATCACTTTCTATATCCCTTCCTCCACCACCAAATCCTAACCTCTTTTCATTTACTCTTTTTTTCTTTTTCTAAATCTTAATCCCCATTTAACCTCCTCAATCTCTCTTACATTTCTCATTTCAACAACATACCAAAAATTCTCATCCCACAATACATACATTTCACCTTCATTACCCCCCCCACCAAACACAATCAAAAACCACCACCATAAATTCCCCCCAATACACCTCCCCCCCTCCCCCCCCACACCCCCCCCCCCATATCCCTATCCTTTTCCCCTATCAAACACCACCTATACAACACATCATTCTCTCCTCCCATACCTCTTACCTTACATTAACCATCCAAAATAAATTTAAACCATCAATACAACCCATTAATAAAACCCCCCAACAACAACATCCCGCCTCCCCCCCCCAACATCACTATTTCCCCACCAAACCACCCCCCCCTTCTCATCCTCCTCCCCCCAACCACTCCACCACCCTCTAATTATCAACCCCAACCCCCCCCTACTCCCAAAACCCTTATAAACTACCCATACAACCTTATCCCCCCCCCCCTATCAAACAATCTCAATACCCCCCTCAACCAAAAATTACACCCCCATCCTACCTAATCCCATAACCAAATAACATCCAACCCAACCCCCCCATACCACTTTCCCAATCCTCATAAAACCAAACAAAAATTAACTCAACTCTTCCATCACCTATACCCCCCTCCCCCAACCCCAACCATCCACCCCCCCAATTTACCACCCCACCTTCCAAACCCCTCCCCTCCCCACACCCAACACAACACTTCCCCCACCCCCTCCCCCCCTTTCCATCCCATACCCATACCCCCCCCCACCACCCCCCCCCTCACTAAACCTAATATTCAAATCCTCCTCTTACCCCAAATAAATACACCAAACCCCCTCAAAATCTAACCCAACCCAATTTCACCAATCCCCCCCCCCCCATAAATTTTTCTCCTTTTTTTTCTTTTTTTCAACCATCTCCTCCCACCACCAACCATCCCCCAAATCTCCATCCCACACATCCCCTCTAATCAAACCTTACCTATAATATATCCTCACTATCCACATACCTAACTTATACTTATACCCATACCCATACCACATAATCACCTCCCCTAAATACCCCAAACCATTTTATTTTCCACCCCCTTACTCAATCATCAAAACCCTTTACTAAACAATAACATAATATATACACACCACAACCCCCTCACCCCCCAATAAACCCCACTCTCACCACTCAATCACTCATATATCCATCAACACCCAACCCCCACACCCCCCCCCACACCTACCCATAAAACCCCACCACCCCCCCCCACTATCCCTCTTCCACACCTCCTAAACCCACCCCATCACCACCATCCACTCCATCCCCCCAAAACCCCAAACCCCCACCCCCCACCCCACACTCATCCCCACCTCTTTTTACTATTCTCTCTTAACCCCAATCCCCACCCCATCATCCCTCAACACCCATAATTCCCCCCCCCAACACTCCCCCCCCCTTCTCCCCCCCCCCAAACCCCAACCCACCACTAACCCCTCCTCCTACCTACACTTCACACCAACCCTCCCTCCCCCTCCCCTTCCCACCCTTACTCACTCCCTCCCCCCCTTAACCCATTCTCCTTCACCCTCCCCCCCCATCTCCCTCATCCCCCCCCCTCCACCCCCCCCCCCCCCCCTATCCCTCCCCCCCCCTCCCCCCCCCTCCCCTACCTCTCCATCCCTCCCCCTCCCCCCCCCCTCAACCCCCCCTTCCTCATCTCTTCTTCCTATTCATCATTATCATACATTAACATACTATTTCCCCTAACCTAACCTATTCCTCTTCTTCCTCTCTTTCATTTATTATACAATACCCTCAACCCCCCCCTATCCATCCCTTCTTATCCCTCTAACTATATTCCAAACCCACATCCCAAATCACACACCCAATCCCCAACCCACACACATGCCAAAACCCCCCCTTTACTAACAACTTTACCTCAATCCCCAACCACCCAATCTCTATCCCCCTCTTATAAATAAATAAATACATAAATATCTATATATATATATCCTATATCTATATATTATATTACCTATATATATATAAATATAAATATATAACTATATAACACAATAACTAAACTCTATAAAAAAAAAAATATATATATAAATACCCCATTACACACATACACACCCCCCCATACAAACACCTACTCAAACTCCAACCATTCCACTATCTTCTATCCCTTTTCAAAAATACACTATATACAATCTCTAAATATATATATATATAAATATATATAACACAAAAAAAATAAAAATACATATATCACTCTATAATAACTCAAAATACACAAAAACAACCCCCCCCCATCCCCCCCTCAAAAACCCCCCCCTCAACCAACAAACCCAACCTAACCCACCAAACCCCCCCACCCCAACCTCCCACCCCCCCCAAACCCACCCCCCCACAACACAAAACCCACCCCCAAACAACCCCAACCACCCCCACACCCATTCCCCAAAAACACCCCCCCCCCCCAACCCATCTCAACCCCCCAACCCCCCCCCATCCCAAACAAAAACAACACCTAAACCAAACAAAACACCAAACACCAACCCACACACACTAAAATCATATACCTTCCCCACACCCCCCCCCCCCCAACACAAAAAACCACCAATCCCATCACACCCCCCACCACCCCCCCCACACACACCACCACCCCCACCCCCCCCCCACCCCCCCCCCCCCCCCCCACCCCCAAACACAACCACACCCACCCCCACACACCACCAACCCATCCCCCTACCCCCAAACCCCCCACACCAACCCCACCCATAAACCAAACCCCCCAACAAACCCCCCCCCCCCCACACATCACATAAAACAAACTATCAAAAACCCCCCAACAAACCCTCACATCCAACCCCCCAACCAAATCCCCACTACACAACATCCCCCCAACACATATATTCTAAACAAATCCAACCCCCACCCACCCACACCACACCCCCCATATACCAATAAAAAAACAAACACCCATACAACCCCACTCCCATCCCCAATACCCTACAACACCCAACCAACCAATAAACATAAACACCACTCAAACCCCTAACAAAAAACATATCCCTTCATAACTAAACAATAAACAAACACTCCTCTCAAATAAAACAACACAAACCCACCCCCCCTCCCACACCCCCCCTTATACACCTCATCCCCCAACCCAACATCACCCACCCCTAAACATAACTCCAATACTCATACTACCCTACACCCCAACAAACCCTATTCCACCTTATTACCCAACTCTTCATCACACCCCCCTATTTCAACCTACCTCCATCCACCCCCTAATATCCCATACCAAAACCCTTATCCTAAACACCATACCCCTTCCATCCCCCAAAACCCCTCCTCCCCCATCAAATACCCACCCCCCCAACCCACTCCAACCATATCCCCCCCACACTACCAACAAAAACCCCAACACCACCCTTCCCACCCCATACCTTCTGCTGATGCTGATGATAATTACAATAATGGACAACAGGATGGCAACAATAGCGATGATGACGACACAGACGACCGATAAACAACGATATGATGGGACCGATGATGAGGACAACGATAATGATCACGACTTAATAACGGACACACAGAGGAAAAAAAACACAATGGAGAGTTCGTTTATCGTATATACGCGCGAAGTAAGGCGGAAATTTGTCACAACACTGTCATACATTTCATAACATATCAATCCTGTTGAAGGTCTTTGTTAAAAACAAAAAAAATCGCTGGATCCATGTCTCTTAGTCTTAGTCGTTTGTCAGTTTGGCCCACACGAGAGCGTAAATATTCCTCCTTTGAAAAGCAGCCTATCTTTCTGAAAACAAGGAGACTGTGTGGAGTTTACTTTGAAGTTCCAACAGATACCATTTCATTTTCGCAGCAACCCCCAGAATTGTTTTTTTTTTAGAACATGACTTCAATAGAAAGAATCCAGGAAAGCGACAGTATAATATTATCTAGAAGTGTTTGATGTTTAGAAATAGCTCTTACAAAAGTTATTTCTTATCCCCGGAAAGGCATGTTTATTGCTTTCATCATCAGAAGAGCTTTGTTTTTATTATCATTATAAATCAGATATTTACAACAAAAGGCGGATAAAGATGACAACTTCACTTATGAATAATTTCAGGGCTTATGGCTTGTCTTTGTAGATGTAGTCAAAAGTTTAAACATTATTCTAAACGCTCGACTCCCGGTGTGTAAATATAGAGGTGATATTCAAAAGTGGGCGTAAGAAGAAGGAGAACAAAAGTTGGACATGTCAGGGGTAAGAACCGTTTCCTACATGTACAAGGCCCCTGACAATTTTACCCAGAAAGAAAAACATGCTGTGGCCATCACACATTACTCTCGAATTCCAAGACACTTATACTGCCTACTTCACTTCTTTCTTTTAATCAAGGACAAGTACTACTGCTCCTTCTGCTGCTGCTGATGATAATTACAGAATGGACAACAGGATGGCAACAATAGCGATGATGACGACACAGACGACGATAACAACGATAATGATGACATGATGATGAGGACAACGATAATGATCACGACATAATAACGACACACAGAGAAAAAACAAAAAAGACACTTTTTTCTAAAGAAAGCTTAAAGCGACAATCAAAGAAGAAGAAAAACAAACTGACCTGATGCAACAGAAGTGTGGCATCGTAACACACAAGGCACTTTGTCCAGATGACACGTGTTCAAAAACTCAGGGGCGGGACCGGTGGGGCAGGGCGTAAGGGTGAGAACCTGCAGAAAAGAAAGAACGACATTGTAGAATGGATTCACACGCAACGAACGTGCACAAGTGACTGATGCATCACTGTTTTGAACTTCGGAATAAGGTTGATCTGAGGTCTCTGTGTGAGTAGGCACAAGAGAGAGAGAGGGGGAGGGAGAGAGAGGAGAGAGAGAGAGAGAGAGAGAGAGAGAGAGAGAGAGAGAGAGAGAGAGAGAGAGAGAGAGAGAGAGAGAGAGAGAAAGAGAGAGAGAGAGACAGACAGACAGACAGACAGACAGACAGACAGACAGACAGACAGACAGACAGACAGACAGACAGACTGAGAGAGAGAGAGAGAGCACAGGTTAGTGTGTCCACGCACAAGTGCATACACGTTCGTGTCAAAGCACGTGGGCGCATGATATACAGAAATAAAATCAATCTGAATGATTTGTACAAGGATAAAGACAAAGCATTACAATAGAAAAGAGGAAAATAATTTTTTTAAAAGAAAAACACACAAGAACAAACAAACAAAAATTGTTCAGTACTTTTCCTGTATGAAACAAAACCTCTACACATAATTCAAATCCTTTTTCTAAAAAAAAGAAAGAAAAAAAGCGCGTTTTTTCTTTTTTTTACCGTGA
>CM060318.1:72843645-72853645 GCA_030674155.1 Stramonita haemastoma
CTCTCTCTCTCTCTCTCTTAATTTTCTCACAGCTTTTTGTGGTTCTAACCGATTTGCACACGTACACACAACCCACACAAACACACCCACCCACACACACACATCCTCGCACATCTGCTGACGCTTACATTGTTTTGGCGACAATAAATCAAAGTGATAAAAAAAATATGAAGCAACTCTCTCTCTCTCTCTCTCTCTCTCTCTCTCTCTCTCTCTCTCTCTCTCTCTCTCTCTCTCTCTCTCTCTCTCTCTCGGCTTTGTTGTTTTCTCACGAAGTCAATGTTACAATTTACATGCAATTTCAACGCCAAAGGATTCTATGCTTTAGTCGGATAACGTTTAATTTGTTTTCTTTTATCTTTTTTTTTTGTTGTTGTTGGTGGTGGTAGGGTTTTTTGTTGGGTTTTTCTTAGGCTTTCTGTGGGTTGTTGTTTTTTTTTGGGGGGAGGGGCGGGTGTTTTGCTTGTTTGTTTGCTTTAGATCGCATGTTGTTGTTGTTGTTTTTCGCTTTGTCGCATTTTGTTGTTGTTTTTTCGCTTTGTCCTTTTTTCGCCTCTTCCTAAGAAATTTGTCATGTTGCTCTTTTCTTTTCTTTTACCTTATATAATAATAATAATAATAAAGAAGAAGAAGAAGAAGAAGAAGAAGAAGAAGAAGAAGAAGAAGAATACATGGAATTTATATAGAATAGCTATCGTCACTTTAATCTCCAATGCAAATTTGTTTCCTTCTGAAATCGACTAATCCTAGATGAACACATGTTGTAAGAACTTAACATCCCTTTTATTTTATATTTCATACAATTATTTTTCAAGTTGAGTTTTATCAGTACCCGAATCATTTTTTTGCTGCTGTTGTTATTTAAAAGTCTTGATTTTTTTTGTTTTAGTAAAGGCACATTTCTATTTTTTTAAAATAATGCTGCACCTTATTAGTAAGACAGAGATATGAATGACTGGATCAAGTGAGGATGATCGCTCATTAAATTATGATTCTCTCTCTCTCTCTCTCTCTCTCTCTCTCTCTCTCTCTCTCTCTCCTCTCTCTCTCTCTCTCTCTCTCCTCATGCGAAGATCAGTTCGGTTAATGACCCAGATATACTACCTCCCTCCCCCCCCCACCCTCTCCACACCACACCACACCCTACCCCACTCCACTCCCACCCCACAAAACACCGAGAAAAAAAAAAAGCAGTCTGATCGCTTGCTGTTTGTTTTGACTCTAAGGGTGGTGGGAGGGGGGTGAAAGGGGTGGATTTATTTGTTTCTGTCACTAAGACCCCATGTTAGTGTGACTGATTCAATCAGCATGGTCCTTCCTCCAAACACCGCTTCTCACACCTAGTATAGTACCTAGATCTAGCTCTAGTTGGAGTTTTCACTGTTTCGGGAAGTGGGAGGGGTGGGAGAGCGGGGAGGCAGGGAGACGAAGGGGCAAGTGTGTGTGTGTGTGTGTGTGTGTGTGTGTGTGTGTGTGTGTGTGTGTGTGTGTGTGTGTGTGTGTGTGTGTGTGTGTGTGTTGGCGACAGAGAGAGAGAGAGAGAGAGAGAGAGAGAGAGAGAGGAGAGAGAGAGAGAGAGAGAGAGAGAGAGAGAGATTGTGTGTGTGGTGTGTGTGTGTGTGTGTGTGTGCGCGCGCGCGCGCGGTGTATGTGTGTGTGGCGCGCGCGTGTGCAGAAGGAGTGGGGAATTATTGTTGGTGTCAAATTTAGGCCCTTAAGATTGGTAAAGACTTTAGTTTGCCCTTATTAAAGTGGAAAAACCGCTCTGTGTGTGTGTGTGTGTGTGTGTGTGTGTGTGTGTGTGTGTGTGTGTGTGTGTGTGTGTGTGTGTGTGTGTGTGTGTGTGTTGTCATCTATATATTACCTATAGCTCCCCCATCGTGAAATCCATGCTCTGTTATGGGAACTTTCGACTACATTTTAACAAGATATGAAAAAAGAACTTCATGTCTTCTTAACCTTTCATAATATTTTGTAACTGGATGCTTGCGTGAGATTATAAAACTATTTTGTTTGTTCAACCTATTTTTTTGCCTTTCCGCCTATTACAATACTTTTCTCTTTTTTTCATATCGGTATGGGATTTTTCTGAAAGTTCTTTGAAGGCAAGACCGAGGGAAAATGAAAAAAGGCAGACCAGCAGCTTCCCTCATTGGCAACATCACCGAATTTGTGGTATGAGAATCCATGACGTCAGCAGAGCCATCAAAGACGAACAAATGGAGAAGGGGGATTGTGTCGGTGTTATTGGGTGCGGTTATTGTTATTACACACACACAGAGACAGACAGACAGACAGACACACACACAACACAAGACACAGACACAGACACAGACACAGACACACCACACACACACACACACACACAACACACACACACACACACAACACACACACACACACACACACACACACACACACACCACACACACGAAACACACGCCGAACTCGGTGATGCCGACAGGTGAGAGAGATGATGGGATTCTTCAGCATCCTTCCTACCCCCATCCCTTGTTCTCATAATTTTTTTTTAAAATCCTCATTTGAGGCAGAGACGGTATCAAACAAAAAGCAGAGTGACAAATAAACGATGCAATGCTTCATGCAATCGCGTGAAGACAAACTTGATTCAAAGTACTGGCCCTGTAGAGTTAAGCGAACCTGTAGAGCTAAGGTGTTGATAGACAGATAGATCAATTTTGTCTTTATTTGATCTGTCGCGCGCAATATTCAAGAGACGGGAAAGCACAGTGCAGCTAGTGGTCAGCGCATTGACTCTCCCCAAGCTAAAACTTCAGCAGCGTGGAGCGTGGTTGCTCGCGGATAGGTGACGACGGTTCGTGTCCCCTTGGCTTCAGTACAGTCCCCGCAGTTCACCCAGCTGTAAATGGGTACCTGCCCTCATGAGGGTCAGGAAAAATAAAGCAGCGAGGGAGAAGAGATAGGCGCCGCCCTCAATAAGCTGGCTGGCCCCTAAAGAAGCTGAGGTCTCTGGAATCTCGCTTCCGAGTGGCAACATCGGTTATGATAGGAACACCTGTACCTGTACTTTCAGCCCCGATTTGTAGACACACCCTCTCAACAGCAAAGCATTCCACTGGCGTCCAACGACCCTTCCCTGCAGTTCTGAAGCAGAACCAGAAGATGAAACAACAACTCCTCATATCTCTGGAACCAACGCTGGAGTGAAATGAAAACGGGGATCCCAACAGGCCAGGGTAGGAGTACCCAAAATAGGGTCCCACGGACTTGGGTTTCTGTGTCTATATTTACACAGGACAGGTCATGGAAAACTCATCACTCTGCCAGCCTCCAAACTGCCCTGCCTCCCAAAATAACCGGAACACGCGACCTGATAAACTCCTGATCTCCACCAAGTTGCAAGTCCTCTTGGCTTACTTGTTGCCATGGATACACGTCACTCAGTCTCCAAGAGCAGACGACAATGACAACACGCGCCAAAGATTCCGTTTAAGATCAGGAAGTGAGTGGTGGTGAGCAGGCGGACGCGGAGATTTTTCCGGCCACAGATTTCTTCTTTTTTTTTGCCCCCCCTTCCGCAATCTGAAAATACCGTGATCAGTATCTGCTTCCAGCCAGTGAAACCGTAACGTTACAGCTTGTTTCAGTTTGTTCCACACACACACACACACACACACAGAGAAAACAGAGGGGCACTTGTCTTCCAAGGCGGAGGCACGACACGACACCCCATCACACCCCACCACAACCCACGCAACCAACGTTTTCCACTCATAACAACTTGATACAAGCATACATACATACATACCACGGTACGGGGCCTGCCTGCCTACTGGGGGGGGTGTGTGTGTGTAGACCTATGTATACGTTCTGGGTGTCTGGTCGTTGATAAAAGCTTCCTTCATTAAATCTAAATTCAAGCCAACTTTCTCCCTATCAGGTTCCGTCTAGCGTTTCCAAAGAACGGGGGCGAGGGCAAGAGAGAAAGAAAGGGAGATGACCGCCAGTTAAGAACAGTAAGCACAGGAAGTGACGCCGCCGCCATCACTGATAACTTGTCTGACAAGATGACGGTGCTAGACTGCACGGCTCCCATCTCGACCTGTTGCTGCTGCTGCTGCTGCTCTTGCTGCTGCAGGTTTCTGCTGTTGCTGTTGCTGCTTCTGAAATGGGTGCAGCAGCTTCTTCTTCCACATCTCCAGCTCTGGCTGTGCTCCTCCTCCTGAGGCCAGATCCTATCTTGTTGATGCAGCCCCACACTGCACAGTTTCTAAAAGACCTTTTTTATACTTTTATTTTTTTTATTTTTATTTTATTTTATTTTTATTTTGAAGAGATGAAGTTCTGACAGAGTTTACTTGCCCCCCCTCTCTGTCTCTGTCTGTCTGTCGTATCTGTCTGTCTGCCTGTCTGTCGTATCTCTCTGTCTTGTTCGTCTGTCTGTCTCTCTCTCTCTTGTATGAGTACCATGGGTGGGTGATTGTGTCTTGGAGGGAAGGAGAAGGGGGAATATATCATATGAACTAGAATGGTAAGTCTACTACAATATCTTGTGCAGAAAATGTATCTGTGAGATCAAGCTGGCTTCTTGACAAACACTCTCTGTCTGTCTGTCTGTCTGTCTGTCTGTCTGTCTGTCTGTCTGTCTGTCTCTCTCTCTGTGGATGAGTGAGTGAGTGAGTGAGTGAGTGTGTGTGTGTGTGTGTGTGTGGTGTGTGTGTGTGTGTGTGTGTGTGTGTGTGTGCGTGCGTGCGTGCGTGCGTGCGTGCGTGCGCGTGCGTGCGTGCGTGCGTGCGTGCGTGTGTGTGTGTGTGTGTGTGTGTGTGTGTAGGCATCTTATTCTGAAATAGCACATAATCATCCAAAGGGACAAGTGCCTTCTTTTTCTTCTTCTTCTTCTTCTTCTTCTTCTTCTTCTTCTTCTTCTTCTTCTCAGTTTATTGAAAAGAAGGGGAGATACCCCCACCCCCTAAAAGTAATAGAAGATAAAACTGAAAACAAGATAAAATAAAGGATGAGGAAAGGGGACAAACAGACAGGAGACTGATGAACAGAAGAGCAGAAAAAAAGTGAGAGAGAGAGAGACAGAAGAAGAGACAGAGACAGAGAAGAGAGAGAGAGAGAGAGAGAGAGAGAGAGAGAGAGAGAGAGAGAGAGAGAAGAGAGAGAGAGAGAGAGAAGAGAGAGAGAGGGACAGACAGACAGACAGACAGACATACAGAAAGACAGACAGACAGATAGAGACAGACAGACAGACACAGACAGAGAGAGATGGTTCAAAACCATGAGAAGAATCAAGACAGAGACGAGATACGTCAAAGAAAATGTAGATGAAAGAAGAAAAAAAAGAAAATGACGAATAAAACAAACTTGAAAAACGGTGGTAAAGGCATTCATTCGAAGTCCCCCCCCCGTCACGCCGTTTTCAAACATCAGTCCCCATTTAACGACCACCGCCTGCCAGTTTACAGTCCATTCCACTGTTCGCCACTCACATTTGCCAATACCGTTCAAAATGGATTTCACTTCAACTTATCCAGTGTGAAGGGCAGACTATTCGTACTTATTGAACGGGAAACATTATGTACAAAACAAAATATACCTATAGACCCCATCTTTCATATTTCATTTTTATCTGACTTTGTGTGAAGGATAACCCATTCATACTTATTGAATGGGAAACATTATGTATAAATAAAAATATATCTTTGGAATCCATCTTTTATATTGCATTTTCTCTGACCTTGTGTGAAGGACAAACTATTCATACTTATTGAATGGGGAAACATTATGTAAATACGTTTAGATTCCAGCTTTTCTATTTCATTTTCTCTCACCTTCTGTGAAGGACAAACCATTCATACTTATTGAATAGGAAAAAGTATGTGTAAATATATGTTCTTTTATTCATAATTCTACCTTTTTTTGCATTCACACTCACAGAAATATAAAAGTACATCTTCCAACCTTCTCTCTTTGTTATTCAGGTAGTGTACAATACGCACGCGACGCGCGCGCGCGCGCGCGACACACACACACACACACACACACACACATAGTCACACACACACACACATACACACACACACACATGCAAGCACACACACACATGCAGCGCCTAAGCACAGACTTGCAAACACAGCACAGACACGTCACACAAATTAAGATATCGGTTTTACTTTTTTGTCACTGTGTGTGTGTGCGCGCGTGCGTGCGTAGTGTGTGTGTGTGTATGTGTGTGCACGCGTGCACGTGCGCACGCTCACCCAGTTACGCGCCGACGCACGCATGCGTGTGTGTGTGTGTGTGTGTGTGTGTGTGTGTGTGTGTGTGTGTGTGTGTGTGTGTGTGTGTGTGTGTGTGTGTGTTAAGGGCAATGGCGCTACAATGCTCTCCATTCAGCAGGGTCTACGTGTGCAGATTTCATGGTGTAAGGGGAGCAACTCGAAATATAAGAACGTCAGCCTACAACGACCAAATTACTTCCCTTGGTTAGTCTTCCCTCATTTTTCTTGGAATGCAGATGGAAAAGGTCTGTTGAGAGATTATCAAGACCGAGACATTTCTTATGTTCAAAATTAATCGTGCTCTTTTAATTTATACATGTTTTCACTCATGAAAACTGGAAAAATAAAGAAGAAGGGGAATTTTCATTTTCTCCTTTACATAAGGAAGGGGGATTTTCTTTCTCTCATTTACATGGGAGGGGTTTTTTTTCCCTTCATTCCTTTACATGGGAAGGGAGGATTTTCATTCTTCTCTTCTTTACATGGGAAGGGGGATTTTCATTCTTCTCTTCTTTATGTGGGGAAGGGGGATTTTCATTCTTCTCTTCTTTATGTGGGGAAGGGGGATTTTCATTCTTCTCTTCTTTATGTGGGGAAGGGGGATTTTCATTCTTCTCTTCTTTATGTGGGGAAGGGGGATTTTCATTCTTCTCTTCTTTATGTGGGGAAGGGGGATTTTCATTCTCTCCTTTACACAGGAAGGGGGTAATTTTTATTCTCATCTTTACATCCTTCTCACCCTGCCTGCCTCCCCCTTCCTTCACTTTTTATGTGAGCATCGGCAGAATACTGCAACACAAATATACCCAGCATGCCCCATGTCCCAGGAGAAAGACAGGCTCCACCAAGTTAAACTCGCCAAAGACACATAGTATAAAAAAAAAATCAGCACTACCCAAAGATTCCTCTAAGGGTTATATAGGTAAGAGAAGAAGAATGGCAGATGAACAAACCACAAAATGAACAAACATGCAGACAGAAAGACAAACAAACAAACAAACAAACAAACAAACAAACAAACAAACAATCATACACACACTTATTAAACAAAAATGTAACTCACCAAGATTAGCGAGCTTTTGTGATCATCATGCTGGTGCAGATTTGCTTTAGTGTGCATCTGAAAACAGAGGGAGAAAAAACAAATCATTAGAAATAGAAAGAAAAAAAAACATTTACCAAAAATGAAATTTTAAAAAATAGTCAAGTTAAAAACCATCACAGCAAAAAAAAAAAATGAAGAAAAAGAAATTTACGAATAAAAAACGTTAGGACATAACATCCAAGTGTTTAGCTGAGAAACTCTTTGGTTTATTTAAAACGATCCCTAAAGTCGGAATGCGGCTACCTATACAGTGGAGAGGGGGGAAAAGGTCGCCTAAACAAAAATCTCACCAAAGCTCAGAGCTCTACTGGAGGGGAACAAATTCTGCAGGCTGAAAGGTTGGCCAGCTAAAAGTGAAAACTAAATCAGATCTTTATGCACCACATGCATTTCATTTCTCCCCTTCAACCCCACTGACTGTGGCTACAAACAAGGTTTGGTTTACAGGATCAGGCTAATTACAGAACATTTTACACAAACTTCTTTTTGCTTACAGCAGTAAAAATATCAATCACTTTAACGAGTTTGCCAGTAAAAATCAAAGCAATAAATCAATAGAAAAATAAATCTACAGATAACCCAAAACACAAAAACCAATCGCTCTGTTCCTCTTTTCAGAGGCGATCAATCTGGCGAGAAGTCGGTCTGTGGCGCACAAGGGAGCATACTCCACTGTAAGGGGCACTAACACTGAATCTTAAGAAAGGTGCTAAAATACGTAGTTACTCCCCTTTAGCCAGTATCCAGCCATCTTTGCCGCGGGTTATCAGTCAGTGAGTAGATCGACTGCCTACTCGTACCCACAGGGACATTTTGATATAGAATATCGATCTTTATTAACTTCCCCTCTCAAAAGCTACCATATGGTCACAAAAAAATAACCAGATGCAAAATAAAAGATTCGTTAGCTCAGTCATAACAAGCTGCTGTCGTATGTTGGGCTTTTGGGGGGGCGTTGAAATCTTTTTTTTAACATGTCCAAAAACATAATTGAGTGCAACACCGCTTTCTTTAAAAAATCTTACCTGTAACACAAGTACGTACGTACAGACACACAAACGCACCACAACACGACAAAAGTCAACACAAACACGACACGACACATCACAACTAAACCAAAAGCCCTTCAAACATATTGGATAGAGTACGAAATACAGATTGAACAGGAGGCCTGCCTGGCTAAAATCGCTAGGAGATTTAACGCTAAATTTACGGGTTACGAGTTCGATTCTCCCTAGCAACCGGCTGCCTCAGGTGAGAAGAAAGAGAGACCTTCACATCACAGACAGCACTACGTTGCAAAATTAATACCAGTCCCCTTCCAGTCTTTGGGAGGGTGACTTAATTAAAGAAAAATTAACGAAGGTCCTATACATGAACACACGCACGCACAATCTCCACAATCTTTCACAGACGAAAAGACCCATCTTGCGCAAAATAGAACAGCTGAGGAAAAAAATCATCCAAATTAAAAAACAAACAAACAAAAGACAAAAACACTGCCGAAACATGCCTAGCTGTGCTGAGTTTAGACATCACCTCTGCAGTCGAAGTGTGGCAACCTACAAAGTGAGAGAACAGTGACATGCACACAAAAAATCTCATCCACGACGAATGAGGAGTTTTGATCGATTTAATGAACGAATGAGGAAAAAAGAGAGCAACATGTACAGTGAACCAGGACCTCATCAATGAGACTTTCCTCGAAATCTGCAATACTTTTATCTCCACAGAAAAAATCACACATATACACACCTCACAATGACTAAGCTGGGAAAATCCTACAGGCAAAAGCCCTCCATCCTAATACGTCTTACTTTACATCATTCCGCTACCGGAACACACACGCTAACTAAACCATTCACAAACAGCTGAACTAGAGGAAACCAGTCACTACTATACAGGACACTTGCAACTAAACAACGGCTCATAAAATGGACGTAACTAGCTTGTGGTTTTTTCCTCCCCCAACTCTCTCTCTGTCTCTTCTCTCTCTCTCTCTCACCCTCATCTCTCACTCTCCTCTCTCTCACTCTCTCTCTCTCTCTCTCTTCTCTCTCTCTCTCTCACACACACACACACACACACACCACACACACACACCTCACACACCACACACACACACACACACACACACACACACACATCATCACACACACACGCGCGCAATGCACCACACGCGCGACACACACACAACCCTGTTAGCCACATTTCTTAAAACAAATAAAATTCCAATGTAAAGAAGGCGCTCCCAGTCCCTAACTAACCGGTAAGGAGTCTCATTCATTTCTAAAACAACAGTATCACCATTACAGAATGAATTCAACCAAACCCTTACAAGGTAAACAACACAAAACTGTAGGGTTTATACGCTATTTCCTTCATTATAATGCAAGTTTTCCCTGCTCCTAACACAAGAGACAAAAGGAGGTAGTGCCATGACGACGACGATGACAACGACAATGACGACAACGAAAAAGAAAAAGAAAGACAGAAAGAAAGTTTGGCAGCAATCTCTGATATTTAACGTGATTCAGAATACACACACACACACACCACCCACACCACACAACACACACACACACACACACACACACACCACACACACACACAATCCACGTTAAAT
>CM060318.1:72863645-72866145 GCA_030674155.1 Stramonita haemastoma
GAGAGAGAGAGAGAGAGAGAGAGAAGAGAGACAGAGACAGAGACAGAGAGACACAAGACACAGACACAGACACAGGACAGACAGACAGACAGAGGACAGACAGAGACAGGACAGACAGACAGACAGACAGAAGAACTGGGTGGCTCTGCACAATGGCAAGGCATTCTTTCTCTTCTCATGGCAATAGGCTATACATAGCAACCTGAATTAATTTTCCAATTCATGCCGAGAAAATTTGTTCTGACACTACAGTCTTTTGTACCACACTACACTACACAACACTGGAATGCAGTGCATTGCTCTGTGTTGCAATGTACTGTTCGGCACTGCATTGCACTAATGACTATATACTGCGCTTCACTGTAATTGCACAACACTACACATAGCCTGCACTACAGTCTACACTGTAACCGCACTGCACTATTCTACACTACACTGCATGCATACAGTATAGTACTGCAATACAATGCACAGAATTACACTACACTGCAATGACATACACTAACATTGCACTGCAATCTTACGCTGCGCTATACTACACTGCTATACACTACAGGCTAGACATCACATTACATCATACTACTATCATAACAGTACAGTACAATATGTATAGTACGTACACTGCACTGCACTACACTCAGCACTCACTACACTACACTACACTACAACACTACACTACACTACCATCACTCACTACCTATCGACTTCTTTTGTAAATTATTTTTGAAAATCTCATCTCACACATAAGAAACAAACAAAAAAACAACGACAAAAACAGGAAAATGGAGAAAGACAAAACAGAAAAAAAGAAACCAAAAAGAAGAAAAGAAAAGAAAAGAAATAGAAAGAATGAAAACACAAACAACCAAAGAAAGTAAAAAGGAAAAGGAGAGGAATGAAGAAAAAAAGAAAGAAAGAACCCTGTCAACTGGAAGCAAAGGAAAAGAAAAAAAGGAAGGCAGAAACGAAGACAGAAAGAGAGAAGAAGACAAAAAGAAAGACAGAGCAGAAAGAAAGAAAGGCAGAAAGGAAGAAAGAAAGAAACAAAGAAAACAAACGAGAGAGAGAGAGAGAGAGAGAGAGAGAGAGGAGAGAGAGGAGAGAGAGAGAGAGAGAGAGAGAGGAGAGAGAGAGAGAGAGAGAGAGAGAGAGAGAGAGAGAGAGAGAGCAACACACATACAGACAGACAGAGACAGACAGAGACAGGACAGAGACAGAGGAAATAACGCAAGTGAAAACATCCTAAAGAAAAGAGAGAGAGAGAGAGAGAGAGAGAGAGAGAGGAGAGAGAGAGAGAGAGAGAGAGAGAGGAGAGAGAGAGAGAGAGAGAGAGAGAGAGAGAGAGAGAGAGAGAGAAGAAACAGTGCAGCCCCAAAATGCCAGCCATTAGGCCTGTGTCACAGGGAGTGCTTGACTCTAAAAGGTTTTCCAAACCATCCCTTCGTTATTGTTCTGCCTCTGTCTTTTCCCGATCTTCTTCTTCTTCTTTTCTTCTTCTTTTTTCTTCTTCTTCTTCTTCTTCTTCTTTCTTCCATTCTTCTTCTTCGCAATTCTTCTTCTTCTCGTTCTTCTCTTCTTCTTCTTCCATTCTTCGCCATTCTTTCTTCGCATTCTTCTTCTTCTTTGCAATTCTTCTTCTTCTTCGCAATTCTTCTTCTTTTCGCAATTTCTTCTTCTTTCGTAATTCTTTCTTCGCAATTCTTCTTCTTCGCAATTCTTCTCCTCCACCTCCTACCTCCTCTCTCTTCTCCTTCTTCTTCTTCTCTTCTTCTTCTTCTTCTGCTTCTCTGCTCTCTTCTTCTTCTTCTCTCTTCTTCTCCTTCTTCTTCTTCTGCTCTACTACTCTGCTGCTACTACTACTACTACTACATCCTCCTCCTCCTCCTGTTCATCTCCTTCTTGGTTTTTTTTCTTTCTTTCTCTCCTTCCTAGAGTACACACACGTTGCTCTCACTCACTCTTAAAGTCTTCATTCAGATGTTGTTTTTAATGCACAGACGGAATAATTATGCACTGTGGATGACTCATTCGTCCCACATTGGTTTCTCAGTCAGACTGAAAGTAGGTGTACACTGGATGAAAGAAAGAGAAGAGAGAGAGAGAGAAAGAGAGAGAGAAGAGAGGAGAGAGAGAGAGAGAGAGAGAGAGAGAGAGAGAGAGAGAGAGAGAGAGAGAGAGAGAGAGAGAGAGAGGAGAGAAGAGAGACAGAGACAGAGACAGACAGAGACAAGAGACAGACAGAGACAGAGAGTTTAAAAACCTGAGCGCAAAATATTTACCATATCTTTGCCACAAGAAGACCTCTGTTTACACATTCACCTGGCAAAAAAAACAAAAAACGTTAACACTTTCATCTTGAAACAAAACAAAAGAGCTGCCAAGAAAATGAAGACAGAACTAAAGTGAACTGAGAAAATCCCAGTCAAGCGATAGAAAATACAGTCACCGGTAATTCCACCCCCAAAACTGTATAATCAAGGAATCGAGGTCTTCCCCAGCC
>CM060318.1:72871145-72886145 GCA_030674155.1 Stramonita haemastoma
TGGCGTGCGTGCGTGCGTGCGTGTATGATTTATCAATCAATTCCAAAGGGACTCTTGCTCTGACAATGACATGATTTTCTGGCTGCCAAGCCACAGATTTCGTTGTGTATGATGGCGGAGCACAAAATATAATTAATATAAACTATGAGCTTGCAGCTGCTCTAAATGAATGTCTGTACAATTAGTTACTTTTCTGGAGAAAGAAAAAAAGTTGTTTAAACCCATAACCTTTTCCATAAAGCATTTGTCACTTCCTTACTCCCCCCCCCCCCCCCCCCCCCACCCCCCATCCCAACTCTCCCCCGACCCTTTTGAAACATTTTGTTTTAATTGAGGAGCAAAACTACATTAATATATTTGCATAAACTATTTCTGATTTTGTATCAGTATGCCTTGAAGGCTTTTTTCTCGCGGCTTTTTTTCTTTTTTTCCCTCTCAGTACATTCGTGTGGTATATTTCTTACAGGGGCCAAAGGACTGTCTTGATCGCAAACCGTATGCATTTATGGTACGCTCGAACTCGCACTGTGTGTGTGTGTGTGTGTGGTGTGTGTGTGTGTGTGTGTGTGTGTGTGTGTGTGTGTGGTGAGAGAGAGAGAGGAGAGAGAGAGGAGAGAAGGAGAGAGAGAGAGGGAGAGGAGAGAGAGAGAGAGAGAGAGAGAAGAGAGAGAGAGAGAGAGAGGTGTATGTTTGCATAATGTGTGTGTGCGTGCTTGCGTGCGTGCGTGCACGAGCGCGTGCGTGTGTGAATACCCTTTCGTGCACATACATGCACAATTGCACCTATCCATCTGTCTTTTCTGTCCATGCAGCACAATTAACCTTCATAGTAGCTAGACAGACAGACAGACAGATATACGGACAGACAGACAAACAGACAAACAGACGGACAGACAGACAGACAGACAGACAGTCAGTCAGTGACAATGACCCAATCTCCTCTTCACGGCTGAAGGAAAGGACGACCTAGCATACCTGTAAGTCAGTCAACTGAAACATACCTGGGAAAGGTATTCCACCGTGAAGCGTTCTCCTTCATCAGTCTGTCTGTTTGTCTGTATGTCGGTCGGTCTGTCTGCCTGCCTGTCTGTCTAGTCTGTATGTCTATCTGTGTTTGTGTGCCTCTGTCTGTCTGTCTGTGAATCTGTCGGCCTGACTGAATGTCTAGTTGTCAGTCATACGTGGCTTGATACCGTCATGAATCAATTTAACAGAAAGGGGAGAGACAGACAGAGACAGAGACAGAGACACAGAGAGAGGGGGGGGAGGAAGAAAGAAACAGACAAAGAAGAGAGAGAAAGAGAGAGAGAGGAGAGAAAGAGAGACAGAGAGACAGAGAGAAAGAGAGACAAACAGAGACAGAGAAAGAGAGACAGAGTGAGGGAGAGAAAGAGAGACAAACTGAGACAGAGAAACAGACAGACAGAGAGAGACAGAAGGACAGAGACAGAGAGAGAGGCATCTGTATTATATATACATAGCATACACATGTCCCGGGGACACATCATAGTCATTCAAGGAATGCGGATCAAGAGGACTGAACAAGTCACCTCTCCACCACACACACATTCATCTCTCTCTCTCTCTCCTCTCTCATCTCTCTCTCTCTCTCTCTCTCTCTCTCTCTCTCTGAGTGTGTGTGTGTGTGTGTGTGTTGTGTGTGTGTGTGTGTGTGTGTGTGTGTGTGTGTGTGTGTGTGTGTGTGTTGTTGTGTGTGTGTGTGTGTGTGGTGTATGTATGTGTGTGTGTGTGTAACTTAAGTAGAGAGAGAGAAGGCGGCAGAGAAACGGACAGACAAACAGATAGGCAGTCAAGCAGAGAAAAGAAGAAGAAGAAGAAGAAGAAGAAGAAGAAGAAGAAGAAGAAGAAGAAGAAGAAGAAGAAAAGAGAAGAAAGAAAGAAAGAAAGAAAGAAAGAAAGAAAGAAAGAAAGAAAGAAAGAAAGAAAGAAAGAAAGAAAAAGAGGAAGGCAATAAGTATGTGTGTGAGGAGATAGGTATCAATCTGTATGTTCGTGACATATACTTTCCCAGCCTGAAGTGATAGGCCAGTATATTATATATAGGGTCTAGCTGTTTTGCCCCTTTCAGGTGCGGTGTGTGTTGTGTGGTGGGGGGGGGGGGGTTGCCCCATCCCACACCCCACCCCCACCCGTCCCCCTTCACGACAATGACGGACAGACACCATCACAACAGGCCCCCCCACGCTGACGTACCAGTGCTCCCCTTCATGCTGACTGAAATCCACCGCTGTGTACGTTCAAATTCCCCCCTTCTGTGCTTGAAACTTATTCCAGTTTTCAATGATTTCTTCACCTAGAAAAGTACATCATGTCTCATTACATCAGACAATCATTGTCCGAATTAACCTCCTCTCCTCTCCCCCTCCTCTCCCCCCCTCTCCCCCCCCTCCCATCCAAAATTGCTTAAACTTTTTTTTTCCAGTTTTTTCAATGAATGTTAAACTTACTACAAACTCCAAAAAACAGCTACAACTTCATGTCTCATATCATACAGATCATCATTTGTCACGAATTAAAAAATCTCTCTCTCTCCTCTCTCTCTCTCTCTCCTCTCTCTCTCACTCTCTCTCTCTCTCTCTCTCTCTCTGTTATTTCCGTGATAGAAATAGTTTCACTTTCTTACCGTGTAGGTGTGAAAGATTTCTACAGAGGACGCTAAACTAAGTCTGCTGTAATCTCTATACTATATCCAGGGAGAGAAAAAAATAATTATGACTGATAAAATCTGTACGACCCCTTAAAATGCCTAAACATATCCACTAGACTTCAAGTCAAAAGTAGTGAAAACAGTGACCGTTCTTTTCCTCACTCACTCACTCACACACTCACACACACACACACACACACACACACACACACACACACACACACACACACACACACCACCTTTGTCTAAAATCACTTTTTAGTGGAAAGACGTTAAAAAGAACACACACACACACACACACACACACACACACACACACACACACACACACACACACACACACACACACACACTTTCTTTGTTGCTCCAAGATGCCTTCTGTCATAACCAAGAATTCTTGACAATGCCTAAAATAGCCAACACTGGTGACACTGTTTTCAAAACAGCCAAAAATAGCCACGGCTCTCTCTCCCAGACGCTAAAATAATCACAACTCTTCAAACCTGCTTTAAATAGCCACAGCTTTTTTGGAGCTGCCTATGGAGGAAAAAAAACCCTCCTCACAAACCTCACTATACTGTCTGAGATAAGCATAACTCAAAACATATTGCCCCAAACGGTTCAAGTTCTCTCTACACAAAAGATCTCTTTTTCAACACCTTCAGATAAAATTTACAGCTGAAGTTGCCTGGAGCAAGCCCACGTCCAGGCAACCCCACGTCTTTAAAATCACTAAAAACAACCACACTTGCAAATACAGTTAAAAACTGTCCACTGAAGCTCTTGATAAATAAGTTTTTTTAATGAAATGAAATAAAATAATATAAAAACCCATTGCCTCTTGAAAAATGTCAAACCACTCTAGTTTACAGACCCTGACACAGCCATTACTGTCAACAATTATTTTGTTGAAAAACAAACAGGAGACAAGCTGCTTAAAAACAGTCACAGCTATTCAAAAATCCTATCAACCAGACTAACAAAAACCTAGAAAACTAGAAATGCTCCTCATGCCAGTAAAAATGTGTCCAAATGATAAACACAACTATGGAATCTACAGAGGAAAAAATGTACACAAGTTTTTGCTTTTTTAAATACATTCACAACTGGGCCTTTCACTACTTCAAAGCGTGAACTAGCCAAAGCCATTCAAAAGCCGAAAAGGCTTAATTAATTGTGTAGTTAGACCCTAACACGCTCAGTTCTGCAGCATGCTCACGATAACGTCTTACATCCACACTAGCAGAACGAGCCAAGGAAACTGTTTCTAAGAACTTGAGCCAAAAAGAAATTAGTAATGACTGAATTCAAAATTACCATGTCACACTGAAAGGATGAAAAATAAAAAAGATAACCAAAAAACAAACCAGTGCTTTCAACATTCCATACAAAAAAAAACTTCCTCAGACAGTTCCCATACTCACTGCCAAAAGCAAACGGCCTCCAACCGAAATAGAATAATACCAGATTTCTGGAATTCCAGACCAGCAATAAAACGGATTAGGAAAGAGCAAGCAGCTCGTGATTCCGGACCCACCTCCCCGACCATTTCTATGACGCCAGATGATAAATGTCACCAATTTCGGAAAGCTTTGACAGTCAAAAATTGTTACTCACCAGGCAAGACCAGACAGGCAGGCAGGCAGCAGGCAGGCAAGGCAAGGCAAGGCAAGAGGACAGGCAGGCAAGGAGCACAGGCAGGCAGGCAGGCAGGCAGACAGGCCGACGGGCGGATAGGAGCGAACAGAGTGGACACTTGTGGCTGTGGGTCCTAAATAAGAGGGCGAAAAGACTTTGATAAGATCTGGACAAAGGCGAGCTTGCCACGAGGTCCGGTACTGTGTGTCTGTCTGTATGTACTGCTGGGCACATGAGAAAGAAGTGTAGCTCTATACATGTAGGGTCCAGGGCCCCAGCTCTAGATTGCCTGCCTGATTGGAGGCGTCCCACGCACGTCCTTTCTCTCTTTCCTTCTCTCTCTCTCTTTCTTTCTTTGCAGATGTGTGCTTACGTGTCAACTTGGCGCACGTGCGCTGGCGTACCGATAGGGCGCCGAGTCGGTCATTTGATTCCAGGCGTCATTTGACTCCCCTCTGTCTTAACTTGCCGGCAGATACGCCCCTCATCTCGGGTTTCTCCACACAATCAACCACCTACATCCATGTCTGACCACCCACCACCCTCTTCACTCTGTTACCAGCCTCCCATCACCATTGTCCTTCTCCTTGTTCTCCACCCCCCATCCCCACCTCTCTCTCTTCTCTCTCTCTCTCTCTCTCTCTCTCTCTCTCTCTCTCTTCCTCTGGTAATCTCTTCCCCACCCACCCCCTTTCTGTGTTGTCTATCTGACACAATCGCAGTCAATCACTCAATGTCTCACAGCATGAAACGTTCTGGCTGGTTGGCACTTTTACTGTGTTCACTTGGGTATTGTGTGTTGCCCATGGTGGCACAGCAGAGTTCTTTTCTGCCTAGCTTAGTATAGTAGTTTATTTCTCTGGCCCCAAACACACAGGCGCTCCATCCAACTGTGCCAGTTACACTGGTCACATAGTAGTAATTATGCAATGCCCAAACTAAACAAAAACGCTTTTCCATTCCAACATACTGAAGGGAAGGAAAAGTGTGTCCAAGTGTTTTACTACACAAACAGGTTTTTTTTTCTTTACACCCTATGCTAATAATGCCATCTTCATGCTCAAGACTTAAGTAAGAAGTGGAAAAAGCCAAACCCTTCAGTTGATTCAATTTAATTTTGTTCACTTCAAAGGAAATGCATATATCAAATACTGCATTCAGAGATGATGAATTACTTCTGAAACAAGGTGGGCGTGACACCTCATTGCTCACCCCACAGTCAAACAGACTACAAACAGGCTGTGTCACCGCTGAACGGCAAAAGGAGATGCCCCGATAGCTCGGTGAGTGCCTGGAGTTGAAGAAGAGTCGTATCAAAATTTGTTTATTAATGAATGACACAAACACAAGCGTAAAGCAGCACAGCAGGGGAGGACCAGACCACCTAGCCATGGCTTATACTGGCTCCTCCGCCCTGGAGTTGAACAAACTGCAGATTGCTTCATCATCCTAACCCCCCCTTTCTCACTGCTCCCCCTCCCCTTTTTGTCTTTACACTATCTATCTTAATGAACTGTCATAATGTGTCATGGGCCTGAAGGCAGAGTGTAGTTACTCAGATGGCTAGGTCACATAGAGAGCATTTAGTACCAATTAAGACAGAAACTAATAAATCTCTACGAAAACTACATGTAACTCGATACACTACTTTGTTGAGTGCACATATATTTTAACGACGCTAACGATATATTAACGGCGGTATAACCCCACACGCATTGGACAATACTATTAAACAACAGACTATTCGTTGTCAACAAACAGAGAGGATGAATCGTTGTACGTTCACAGCACAGTTTCCACAGCACTGCTGCCTGTAGGACCGCTTCAGCTTCAGTCAGTCAGGGCATTAGCCAGTCCCTCTGATCTGGCCACACGCCAACCCCCTCCTCAAAGGTCAACGTGGGTGCAAAGATAGGTCAGCGATTTTTAGCCAGGCAAAGGACCGCTACAGAAGTCAAGCATACTTGCTACATTGACAGGTGTGGCTTTAAAACACTACATCTACTGGGAGCAGCTTTGTTCAAAGGAAGCAACTTCAGGGCTGCGAAGTCACTACGTATACAAAAAACATACTGATTATGACTTTGTAAAAACACTCTACAAAGCAAAAGAAAAAAAAGTTGTCTGTTAAAAACTCAAAACTTGTTTCTTTCTTGCGTTTCAAAAGCCAATCAATTTGTGGGTTATTTCCTTTTTCAAACATGAATAGACAAACTTAAGGAGAAATTGCCGAACAATAATGTGCAGACGTTTCTTGTGGGAGAATGTGAACTTTGATGGAAGAGGGAAGATTTCTGGAATATACTGACGATAATTCATACAGCTGTGGATGGGCAGGTGTTAAAAAAGAAATGTTGCTTTGATGTCTTTCTCTCTGGCATGGAGAAAACAACTCTGTAGCACAGCAGCCGCTGAAGATACTGCTCTGCCAACAACAGCAGTGGACACAAAAGAAAACACACAAAAATCCCTGAGACAACCAAGCTTTTACAGGTCTTCTTGTAGAGCACGGTTATGTCTCTGCTATTTTTTTTAAGACAAAGAATCACAACTGTTCCGATAAAGTTCAAGGCCAGTCAGTTTAGCAAACAAGTACTGTGTTATTACACAGAGCATCATGACTTACTTGTATGTTGTCGACATTACTACAAGGCAGAATTAGCCAAAATATTATAAGCACATCCCACACAAACGCAAAATACAACAAAATGCGCATGTGTTGTTCTGGCCAGCTTAAAACAGCAGAAGAAGACGTTTTAAGTGACAAAGCCTTCTCATGACAGCTCACTGACAGAGATATGAAGCATAATCCTCAAACATCTGTACCACATGAAATCTACTAGTCTCTGCTGAAACGGCAAGACAACGTGTCCAAAAATGAAGAGCATCCTGAATGTCCACATTCAACAGCTGTACAGGGAACAGGACACACGACATGCAGGAGTGTAGCCTATCCTGCAGCTGACGAGAGGGAACAGAGGTGTAGGCTAATAGTACAGCACAGTACAAACCTACAGACCCTGTCCTCCCAGTGTATGCTGCAGCTGTCAAGAGGGGAATACTATAGAAGGTGTAGGCCTACATCACAGTACAAACCTACAGACCCAGTCAGTCAGTCCTCTGCCGACCTGTGCCTATCTGCTGGCAGACAGTCAACTCCTGTGCTGGGCCCAACCTCTCCAGTCCCTGATGGCGGAGGGCCAAGCAGTGGGTCACAGGGGGTTCACCCTCAACCGGACAGGGGAAAGAAAGGTGGGAGGAAGACTTGGTAGGGGTGGGGGAGGGGGAGGGGGGAGGCTGAACCAACCGGAGGGGGCTGAACCGTCGGGGACAGTTGACTGACGAGTTACCTGTGACGATTATCCCCACAGCTGACCGTTTTCAGCAACTGCTTTTCTTCATTGCAGACCAACAACAAGTGTGGTCTTTTGTCTGGACCTCGACACCTGAAGGTCGTGTGGGTTTAACCAGCTTGTAAAAATAACAACACTTTCCTTCTCCTTCACTGAATAAAATGACAGGTCTTGTAGGGGAAAAGATGTCTCAATATGTATAAGGACATTGTTTTAATGGTTGACGTTAAGGACATTAGTTAATGGTTGACATTAAGGACATTATTAATGATTGACGTGCATGCCGGTCATTAGCAAAGCATTACTCACTTTTTTTTTCTTTTTCTTTTTATATGGTTAGAGAGAGGACCAGCAATAATGCATGTGACAACCTTCAATTTTGGCATGCCCCTTTACGGTCCAGTTTTCCACATCATGTTTAACACTCGTCCTCGGAGCCGCTAGAGAAGACTCATGGATGGTTATTCTCAGACATGGAATCCGCTCGCTATTATTCTCAGAGTCATGTAATCGCTGCTGTTCTCAGACTCATGGAATCGCTGCTATTCTCAAGAATCACAGACCAATGCTTCTTCATCCTAATTTTTTCATCAACAAAGACATCGGTGGTTGAACTGGGGAATGGGCACGAGAGAGAGAGACAGAGACAAGAGAGTGTGAGTGAGTGTGTGTGTGTGTGTGTGTGTGTGTGTGTGTGTGTGTGTGTGTGTGTGTGTGTGTGTGTGTGTGTGTGTGTGTGTGTGTGTGTGCGTGTGTGTGTGTGTGTGTGCACGCGCGTGCGTGTATGTGTGTGTGCATTCGCGTGCATGTGTATGTGTATGTGTGTGTTGTATGTGATAGGTGTGCTGACTGGAAGTGAACAAAGACTGTGTGGAGTGGTGACCAGCACAACACACACACACACACACACACAACACACACACACACACACACACACACACACACACACACACACACACACACACACCTTGACAGCAGGCAGGCAGCAGTGCAGTGCAGTCATTAGAAGCGGCAGGATGTGGCTAAACACTCTGGCACCCACAGTCAGGCAATGACAGATCCAATCAATAAATCAATAATGCCAGCTGACAACTGGCGATTGAGAAGGTACTTCTGAAAAAGGACCACGGGAGGGAGGGGAAGGAAGGAGGGAAAGGGGGGGGAGGAGGGGACGCTAAGGTGATCTGATGCCTGGAGTGAGGGAGATGCTTTTCTTTGGTACTGGCATCACCCCAAACATCCATATATATATAACGCTTTGAACTTCTGACTGCTTTTCATCACTAGGAAGTCGGAGTGATAGCTACCTATATGGCCAATTACCTAGACTAAACACTGCCATACACACTATCTTCTATCCTGTATGTACTTCTAGTCTGACAGTGGTTTGCAGGCAAAATAAATATATCTCAAATACTGGGTGATCTCAATGTGTTAACAACAATTATCATGCTAGGATGTATAACTTTATGACTGACTCGCTACACAAATGAATTAATGCATACTTCAACAGAATATGGGCCACCTAGCAGTCTGTTATATCTTTTTTTTTTCTTTCACGCCGTAACAATGTGGATTCAAGTCCCGTTAAGTTAACTAACAGTAACACAAACCCAGTTTTTCATTATTGAGCAAGCGAAGAAATTGTCTTCATTAACAGTGACAGTGTAATTTATTGATAGTAGTTGATCTTGCCCCTGTGGGAGAGTTAAGTGTGTGTGTGTGTGCTGTGCGTGCGTGCGTGCGTGCGTGCGTGTTTGCGTGGTGTGTCGTGCGTGTGTGTGTGTGTGTGGTGTGTGTGTGTGTGTGTGTGTGTGTGTGTGTGTGTGTGTGTGTGTGTGTGTGTGTGTGTGTGTGTGTGTGTGAGCGCGCACATGGACGCACGACCTTTAGTAATACTAGATAGAATCTGTGAATGAAAGAGCACCCACTTTTTCTACGCCACGGGAACATGTATGTCATGTATATATTACACGGTGTACAAGCCTGTACTCGCTCATTCAAACTGTGCTTGCATTTTGTTTGTATGTGTTTGTGTCTGCTGAGAGAGAGAGAGAGAGAGGGAGGAGGAAGAGAGAGAGAGAGAGAGAGAGAGAGAGAGAGAGAGAGAGAGAGGAGAGAGAGAGAGAGAGAGAGAGAGAGAGAAGAGAGAGAGTGAGAGAGAGGGAGGAGAGGACGAGAGAGAGAGAGAGGAGAGAGAGAAGGAGGTGGGTCCAAACTGAGGCAGAGAGGAACCAGGGCAGGTGCAACACCTCAGTGGGGGGTCTCAGAGAGAGACAAACTCCCCCCACCCACCCCCTTCCTTATCCCATCCCCCTCACCTCTTCAAATTTTCACACACACACACACACACACACACACACACCCACACACACACACACACACACACACACACACACACACACAACATGTCTATCTCTCTCTCTCTGTCTCTGTCTCACCCACCCTCTCTCTCTCTCTTCTCTCTCTCTCTCTCTCTCTCTCTCTCCCTCCATCCCTCGCACCTTTCTTTCTTCCTTCTTCGCACCTATTGAAAAGTGTTTATTTAGGCCTATAGCATATTTATGAGGAATTCAGAGCTCTGTCTCTGTCTGCTGTCTGTCTTCTGTCTGTCTGTCTGTCTTCGTCTGTCTTCTGTCTGTCTGTCTGTCTGTCTGCTCTGTCTCTCTCTCTCTCTCTCTCTCTCTCTCTCTCTCTCTCTCTCTCTCTCTCTCTCTCTCTTCTCTCTCTCTCTCTCTCTCTCTCTCTCTTCTCGTACTATGAAGTGGGTGGCCTGTGGTTCATTCATTCAGTCCTTCATGTCCCACTGTGGTCCCGGCCAGGGAGGGGAGACAGGAAAGAAAGAGACAGTGAAAACCATCACTGCCAACCTTGTGGTTTTTTCTCTCTTCTGTTCCTCGGCAAGTATACAGCTCCGATGTCCATCATAAATGGTCAGATTTTGCGCATATGCAACTTTTGGGGCCATCATTAAGGTAGCCACATTCCGACTTCGGGTATTTGCAAACAGTTTAGGATGACTCTTAGCCATGCCTCTGTCTGTCTGTCTGTCTGTCTGTCTGTCTGTCTGTCTGTCTGTCTGTCTGTCTGTCTGTCTGTCTGTCTGTCTGTCTGTCTGTCTCTCTCTCTCTCTCTCTCTCTCTCTCTCTCTCTCTCTCTCTCTCTCTCATCTCCTCATCTCTCCTCCTCCTCCTCACTCACTCACTCACTCACTCACTCACTCACTCACCACACACACACACATACTCTCTCTCTCTCTCTCTCTCTCTCTCTCTCTCTCTCTCTCTCTCTCTCTCTCTCTCTCTCTCTCTCTCTCTTTAAAATACACCTCTCTTTCTGACTGTAGTTAACACACATGCAAAATAAATAAAGTGATAGATAATTAAAATCAATCAATCAATCATAGACCATTCCCCCCAAACAAACACGAAGAAGCAAACACTCAAAATTAATTTCGCAGATTTATTCGTTTGATGCGACGATACAGGATTGCAGCCGCACGCGCTTGTGTGTGTGTGTGTGTGTGTGTGTGTGTGTGTGTGTGTGTGTGTGTGTGTGTGTGTGTGTGTGTGTTGTGTGTGTGTATGTACTGTGTGTGTGTTATATATATATATATATATATATATATATATATATATATATATATATATATATATATATATATATATATGAGTGTGTGTGTGTTGTGTTGTGTGTGTGTGTGTGTGTGTGTGTGTGTGTGTGTGTGTGTGTGGTGTGTGTAAACACTCGAAATTAATATGATAGATTTATACGTTTGATGCGATGATAGAGGAGTGTTGTGTGTGTGAGTGTGGTGTGTGTGTGTGTGTGTGTGTGTGTGTGGTTCGTGTGTGTGTGTGGTGTGTGTGTGGTGTGTGTGTGTGTGTGTGTGTGTGTGTGTGTGTGTGTTGTGTGTGTGTGTGTGTGTGTGTGTTGAGTGTGTGTATTTGTGTGAAGATAATGTTCTAGAATCCAGGAAGTTTTCTGTTCCTAAACCCCGTAACCCCACTTCATATTTATAAATGAGCAGAAGGGGAGAGAGAGAGAGAGAGAGAGAGAGAGAGAGAGAGAGAGAGAGAGAGAGAGAGAGAGAGAGAGAGAGAGAGAGAGAGAAGAGGAGAAGAGAGAGAAGAGAGAGAGAGACAGAGTGTTCATTTCCTTCTTCCCTGTAGAGATAGATCAACTCCTCAAAAATATCTCTTTTAAAAGAAAACCGTTAAAACTGTTTCCACTAAAATGAAATGGACGCACAATCTCATAAAAACAACACACAATTCTCCTCTCTCTCTCTCTCTTCTCTCTCTCTCTCTCTCTCTCTCTCTCTCTCTCTCTCTCTCCTCTCTCTCTCTCTCATTAGAGTTTCGAGTCTCTCTCTCTCTCTCTCTCTCTCTCTCTCTCTCTCTCTCTCTCTCTCTCTCTCTCTCTCTCTCTCTCTCTCTCTCTCTCTCTCTCTCTCTCCCATCTGCACACAGAGACACGCGCGCGCGCACACACATTCTCTTTATCACACACACACACACACACACACACACACACACACACACACACACACACACACACACACACACATATACACACACACACACATTCTCTATTTCACTCAGACACAGACACACACACAAACACACACACACACTACATAAATACCCGCACATACACACACAAACACAACACACACACACAACTTCTCTCTTTTGCACACAGACACACACACAAACACAAACACACACACTACACCCCCCCCCCAACACCACATCACACACACACACACACAAACACACACACATACACTACACACACACACACATATAGGCACACTACAACAATACACACACACACACACACACACACACACACACACACACACACACACACACACACACACACACACCACATACTGGAGTCCGAAGCGGTCAGTCACCGCATGCCAAGGGCTATATATGCTCAAGGAATGCTCCAATGTTGACGTACATTATGTCACTCTGTGCTGGTATACGCATTGTTGCATTGGAGGTACTCTAGTGCCAGTACCCGTCCACTTGGGACTAACAAAGTATTTTGCACAGAATGTAGGCTTCTTTACATTATGTGTTAAGTCAGGGGGGGGGGGGTGGTGGGGTGGGGGGGGGGGGATGTAGGAGTGAGTGAGAGAAAAGGTGCGGAATGAAAGTGTGTGTGTGTATGTGTGTGTGTGAAGGGAGAATGTGTGTGTGTGTGTGTGAAAGAGAGAATGTGTGTGTGTGGTGTGTGCAAGGATGAGTGGAGAGAGAGAGAGAGAGAGAGAGGAGAGAGAGAGAGAGAGAGAGAGAGAGAGAGAGGGGAGAGAGAGAGAGAGAGAGAGAGAGAGAGAGAGAGAGAGACGGTGACTCTGTTTCCAAGTGCACACACATACATCCACACACATACCTTCACGCACACATGCACACACACGAACACTAACATCACTTGCACATATGTAAGCACATGTACACACACACACACCTGCACGGACGGACGGACGGACGCGCGCACGAACGCAAGGACTCACAGACGCTCGCACGCACGCACAGACGCGCGTGCACACACACACACACACACACACACACACACACACACACACACACACACACACACACACACACACCACACTCACACATCTACAGCTGTAGTTGTAGCTGTGAAAATGCACAATAAAACTTTGAGGCTAGCCTACTAAAGAACACAACAGCTTTTGTTACAATACTTCCACTACTGCTTTTGCTACTTACTACAACCACTACGTATTGTTTGCTACTACTGAGGCAACTACTAGAATTACTACTCTACTACTACTACTACTACTACTAACTACTACTACTACTACTACTACTACTACTACTCTACATTGCTGCTGCTGTTTCTTGGCTACTACTCAGAACTGCTACAATGTTGACTAGCCTAGGCCTACTGACTACTTTTACTACTTCTACTACTACTACAAGACTACAGAGAGAGAGAGAGAGAGAGAGAGAGAGAGAGAGAGAGAGAGAGAGAGAGAGAGAGAGAGAGAGAGAGAGAGAGAGAGGTCTTCAGAAGAAGAAGAAACAGAAAAGAAGAAGATACAGACAAGAAGAAACAGAAGAAGAAGAGCCACATACCTTGAGAGCGGGAATCCCAACAATGTTGTCAGCGGGCGTGTACCCACACAGTGAGTGACTGTGGGGCCCTGCGTAGCCACCAGCCAGCCTGAGAGCCTGCCTGCCTGCCTGCCTGCCTGCCTGTGTGTGTATCTTTCTTATGGCCTAGGCCTACTGACTGTATGAATGTGGTGGAATAGGCAGCTTCTACTAGAACAGGCCTAGGCTAGGCTACTACTAGCCTACACCACATTCCAACCACCAGCACATTTTAACAGTGAACAGAGTGAAAGGCTTTCTCACTGTGACTATCGCAGCCTACTTTTCAGCTTGGCTACCATACAGCTACTATCATATTACGGCACTGTGGGGGCAAAGATAGCTATTGTGTTTGGTCCTCCCACCCCAACCCCCACCACCATCACCCCCCTCTCCTCTCCCTCTCTCTCTCTCTCTCTCTCCTTCTCTCTCCTTTCCCTCCTTCCCTCCCTTCATTCTAACTCTCATCCTCGTCTTCCGGCTGACGAAGTAGTAGCTTTCTATAGACGATTCCCGTTATTGCAGTTGGGAGTTTTGTCGTGACTGATTGACAATTTAGGTGAAGGTTGTGTCGGAGAGTGATTCTTCAGACTTTTGTTTGTAACGTTAAGTCCTGAATATCACAAAAAAGTGATATTGAACTGTTGAAACAAGGAGACTTAACAATAACATGTGCAGGTTTTACATGTGAAGGTCATGGTGTTTTTTGTACACCTCTGGAACGGATGACAAAATGTACAAAACCTGCATGCACTCTGTGCCTAAAAATAAATTAATGCAAAGAAGTAGATAACAGTTTATTCCATTATCTTGCAAAATAAAAGAATGATTGAAAAGATAAATGAACACATACACAAACACACACACACACATGCGCGTGCGCCACACACACACACACACACACATGCAGGCACACACACGCACCCATGCACAGAGAGGAGGAAGAGAGAGAGAGAGAGAGAGAGAGAGAGAGAGAGAGAGAGAGAGAGAGAGAGAGAGAGAGAGAGAGAGAGAGAGAGAGACAGACAGACAGACAGACAGACAGACAGACAGACAGACAGACAGACAGACAGACAGACAGACAACAGGCAGACAGACAGACAGCAGACAGGCAGGCAGGCAGGCAGACAAGAGACAGACAGACAGAAATAGACACAAAAACAGACCCTCCCAGCCTAACAAACAGCCTGGACAGTCAAACAGACAG
>CM060318.1:72896145-72901145 GCA_030674155.1 Stramonita haemastoma
GACACTTACAGGTATGCCCATGTCATGTCCCCTTTGATGATGTATTATGGTGTTTTCTGTAGTGACACTTACAGGTATGCCCATGTCATGTACCCTTTATTGATATATTACATATCTGTGTGTGAGCGCATGTGTGCATGTGTACGTGTGTGCATATGAGTGCTCATGCATGCATGTGTCTGTGTGTGCTACGTGTGCATACATGCTTTCTATCACTCTCTATGTAAACGCAAACATGCGCAATCAAAGCCTGTCTCCATTTTTGACATCACTTGAACTCTCAACCAACCAACAAACAAATCTAATGTAAAAAAAACAAACCCCAACTGATGTCTTATCACAATGGAGTAAGGTATCAATGACGGCAAACTTCACACCATTATAATCTTATAACAGCGCCCAGCTAAACACGATCTCAGACCAATTCACACAGATCTCAATGTATGATCTTGACTCAAGCAAACTAAAACCGACCTGGGACGTGAGGCATAAGCCACAAGTATGTACTTGCATCTCGACCTTGTCTGAAACCTAATCGTGCTGAACAAAGCAGAATCTGATCTACCCTGACAGGATCTGCCCAATGCCTGCTTGGCTTGGCGAAACCAGATCTCATTCCTCTCCATTACCCCCCTAGCCAATCTTTTCATCCAACTAAGGATATATAATAGAAACTCTATCCATCTCATTTTCCCTCCCATCTCTCACCTTCATCTACAAGAACACACGCAACGGGAGCACGGGTGTGGGAACACATATGCACCCCCACCCACCCACATGAGGCGACACACACACACACTCACACAAACACACAGTGACACACACACACACACACACACACCATGGCTCAGTCTGCCCTAGAGGTGAACACCCGTCTGTTATTCGGCATTAATTACTCTTCCCAACCTATTTCACAAAAGTGATGACACAACCCTTCAACTCCCACCCAAAAAAAAAATCTGAATTAACCAGATAGGTATTGTGCATGTTTTCATCCATACATTCACAGCCATTAATTATCAGCAAACAATCTAAGCACACGTGACCTCAATTTTCACCAATCATCACACGGCTCGCCCCCACATTGCAGGCGTGAAGAGGTGAGCTGAGAACATGTGACCTTGCTATCGACCAATCAGCGAGCACAGCCCCAACATGGCTGCAACCCACAGTCATGTCAGGACCTGTGACACAGCTGTAACACAATCTTATGGTGGGAGGAACAGTATGGGATATCTGTTGTGTCAAAAGCAAGGTTTTTTTTTTTTTTTTTTTTAGATCTTTCTTCATGAATATTGGTATCTTTGTGCATGAAATAGCTAGATGTATCTATCTTTATCATAACTAATGAATAATGTCAGAAAGAAGCATGTTATCAGAATCATATTTTCTTTATATTCATAAACTTATTTTGAAGAACAGGGTAGCTTACAACAGGAACCGTTCAAACTTACCAAGTTGTTTCCACTAGTTTAGCACAAAAGTCTTGTCTGCTTTAGTGGCAAATCTTTTTTTAATTGAAAAATCATTCCCCCCCACCACTACCACCAGCACCCCCCCCCCCCCCCCCACACACACACACACCCCTTACCAAGAAAATATAAATAAAAGTGATGAAAACTCCACTGCATTCATGATGAAGACAATGTTTTTGAGGCTTCACACATCCACCACACACCTGGGCAGAGCAAGATGGGGCTTAGCCCCTAAGCAGTAAAAGGTCAAAGGCCTCAGTACTTTATAGAAGGAAGCTTCTTCTGTGAGGACTCTCTGCCAGCTCTCCCAGAGTTCCATTCTTCCTCTTCTGTTTCTTTGGAATGTCCTGTATACAGGAATTATCATTTTTCTTCTAATGCACCAATTAGAAGACCAACTCACAAATCTAAAAAGATTACTCCTATACAGAAGTAACAATACTTTTAAAAAAAACACGTCTTTCAACAGAAAGAATTCTCTTATAGAAAGTCATTGTGAGAGGACACCGAAACTGACTGAACCAACAGTGGTGACACATGGCACCACACTTCACCACAGCTAACATGGCCAGGCCGGATTGGGCCAAGGTCGGCCATAAGTGGAATGCTGCGCCACACGTAGGCCCCACACTCCCACCACGCCATCCCATAATTAGCACACCCCCTTCCCCTCTCTCCAGTCTTGCACTACCCACCAATTTAATTCCCTTTTGTCTCCGATGATAAGTGGTCGGGGTCATGTCGGGTCGGCTTTCACACCAATCAGGGACAGGGAAGGACTGCTTTGATAACGCCGATTGCCTGGCCCAAGATGTGGAGGTGGAGGGAGACAATTGGCCATCAACACTTGGCAGAAAACTCATTATACTCCTTCATGGGCTAAACGATAGGCAAGGGAACCTGGAGGTTTGCTTTGCTCAACACAATTACTACCACGGTTTTGTGTGTGTGTGTGTGTGTTTCTTTTTTCAAAAACCATTTTTTCAGAGGTGGAGGAGGGTGATGAATGGTTGAAAAGTGTATAAAGCTTGATACTTGGTGGATGGGTTACCAGTTCGATTCACACCAAAGACGCACCAAATTGAAAGCATTTGGACAATCTTACAATGATCCATGGATATGAAATCTCCTTTCCCTCTTTTGAAGAAGAGAAGGTCATCCCATACACTTTAGACATAGATGGTAATTATTTTAACATCACATGGCAGGTGACATGCCAGACTGGTGTCAGATTTACACACTTTCAAACAGCAAGTTGCTCGAGTTAATAAAGCACATAAATCGGAAATATCCCTGGGACTCTGATAATTATAACCTGTACAAGGGCAAAGTGTCCGATGTAAACGTAATCGCTGAAGAAGGTAATATGGCTGCCTTAATGACAGGGAAAAAGGTCAACTAATGCAACAATCTCCAGAAGGGTTAATCTCATGGTTGTAAGGGAGGAAGGAGGAAGCAGGTAACTATTTTGCCCTTTTCACACAGTCCGACTGGACACCTTCTTCTTAAGGCGATCATTAGGAGGAAAAGACATAAACTTTCATTGGTGCACATGCTGGAGCAGGAAGAAAGACTGGCAGAAGGGAATTCAAACAACGACAGCAGTAAATTAACACAATAAAACACGAAAAATCTGGACAATAATTGTTAAAAAAAGAGAAAAGTAATAACATATAGATCGCTTCTGTTAGCAGTTCAGTGATTCTGTACATGCCAATAGGCCAGCATAAATTGCAGAAGTGGAGGAGTTCAATGTTAGCATAAAATAAAAAAAGGAAGAACATTTGCATTCCTTATTCTTTTGCATGCATAGCTTCTTTCCTCAGAACCTCGTGTGTGTGTGTGTGTGTGTGTGTGTGTGTGTGTGTGGTGGTGTGTGTGTGTGTGTGTGTGTGTGTGTGTGTGTGTGTGGTGTGTGTGTGTGTGTGTGTGTAAGTGTACGTGCGTGCGTGCGTGCGTGCTTGAGGCGCGCGAGCGCGTGCGTGTGTGTATGTGTGTGTTCTTTCTTTCTTCCTTCTTTTTATGACTTAAACATCTCTTCACTCAAATTAGACTAGAAAGAAAATATAACGTTGAAGTTTACCCAAAAAAAAAGTGTGTAAGCCCAGGCGCGCCCGTGTCTTCAATTTTTATCCACTAGAAAGTGATAGACAGGATGCCCGCGTGTGGTTTCAAAAAATGTTAATGAACGAGTATGTATCACAAAGAACATTATCTGGGTCTCTAATGGACCTGTAATTTTGTAAACAAACTATGGACGGTCTTTGTACCAGAATGAGAACAAATAGGAATGCCGGAGATTATGTATGTATCCTTTGTTTTTTTCAGTGACTAATCCTTTGTTTTTTCAGTGACGTAGCCATGGTTTTTTCTGTGAGTGTGATGTATTCTTTATTTTTTTTCAGTGATGTATCCTTTGTTTTTTCAGTAATGCATCCTTTGTTTTTTCCAGTGATGTATCTTTTGTGGGTTTTTTTGTGATGTATCCTGATTTTTTCAGTGATGTATACATACATCCTTTGTTGTTGTTGTTTTTTTTTTTTTAGTGATGTTTCCTTTTTTCCAGTGATGTTTCCTTGTTTTTTGAGTGATGTATATATCCTTTGTGGGGTTTTCAGTGATGTATCCTATATTTGAAAGACAGGACAAAGTAATCCCTCCAGTGATGCTATTTTCAATTCAACACATCTATAGCCAAACCAGCAGGCTGCAGTAATATGATCGTGGCTCCATACACCCCCGGCCCATACGCCTCCACGCGCCAGCTGAACAGGCTGTTGTCAACAGTCTGCTACACAACTGACTGAATGCTGTGTGTGCTTTTGTATAAATGAATAAACTAGTAAGTGCCTGCCCCAAATATTCCCATCCGAAAAACTGATGATGATGATGTGATGATGATGGATGATGATGATGATGATGATGATGATATTCATAACAATAACAACAACAATAATGATGATGATCATGAGGAGAGGAGGAGGAGGAGGAGGAGGGATGATAACCAAATAATTACAATTATTACTATCATTGGAATTGAATCGATAATTTTTTTCATCATCAGTTTCATAGAATGGACGATTCTTCTAATTCTACTGCTAATAATAATAATTAATAAGGATGATGATGATGCATGATAAAGAAAAACACTAATAACAGAAATGACAACAACAATCAACATAAAAGAATCGACGATTTTTTCTAAAATTATGATGTTCATGATAGGAACGATCTATGTAAAGCGACTGTACGTACGTGATATAAACATAATAACATCAAAGTAATCACTGCTATTTTAAAAAAAAGGGTGTAGCTAGTGCTCGTCTTTTATCTATTTTTAAAAAGGTGGCACTGCACTTTTGGCGACACACTCTCCCTGGGAAGGCAGCAGGAATTTCAATAACCACAGAGATAGAAGTTACTGACAGTGGTACACTCTACACTACATAAGTATACTGATCTTCATTGGTTGTTATGTATGTCTAGTACATCCCATTTATCATCATTATTATTATCAGTATTAGC
>CM060318.1:72908645-72918645 GCA_030674155.1 Stramonita haemastoma
TCGTTCTGAACGAATAAGTCATGAAAAAAATTACCAAAAACCAACGAGGGTACACAATGGTACCAAAATTAACTGCTTCCAATCGAAGCCACAAATAACACAAAAAACAACCAGTCATGAATTATTAGCTTGATACTCTAGATAATTATAAACATGTATGATTATAATGCTTTCTAAACTAAGACATTTGGAACAAAGAAAATCACAAACTAACAAAGAACTATGACTAAAACAAAAACAGACAGACAACTGAACAAAGAGTTGCTTCATGATTATAACTGACGTTTAAAAAATGCATAAACACAAAACAAACAAAAACTCAAAAGCTACATGAATTCATGTTTATATCGCAAGTCACCCACATGGAGTCAATCAAACTGAGTCACCTCAACCAAATTAATCATCTCACCTCAATCGAGTCACCTTATTCCAGTTACTTAAATCGATCAATCCAGTCACGCCAAGGGACGGACTCATCTATATTAAAAAAAAATAATAATAAAGTTCATCTAAATCTAGTACATTTTGCAAAGATTCGGAAAGAAATCAACGAGAAACTTATCATCGATATAGCTATCTTGACCACAAAAAATATAACAAAAAACATGTAAATGAATTAAATTAAACCCATATATACTACCACCACCACCGCCGCCACCACCACCCAAAAAGCCCCCCTAACAAATTAATAAACCAACCAAACGAAAGCAAAACTACAGACAAAAAAAAAACAAAGACAAAATGAAAACACAAACAAACCCACAAAAAAACACAAATGAAGAGCAACGACAACAAAAACCAAAACAAATTCACATAATTGTGAGAAAGTGAAGAAAGAAACAAGAAAACAAAGGGGATTGGGGGGGGGGGGGGATGAGAAAACGGGCAGACAAATACAAATGAATAAAAGAAGTATTTAAAGAAAGATGTATGAAAAACAAGAGGAAATTGAAACTTTAAAAAATTCTAAAGAGAGAGAGAGAGAGAGAGGAGGGGGGGGGGGGGGGGGGGCGCAGAAGGAGGAAAAGGAAGGCAGAACTAGAAAACAGGGAAAGTAACGGCAGAGGAGAAAAAGAGAAAAATTGCTCGATAAGGAAATCAAAAACAATTAAGAAAACAACGAAACCAACACCACACAAAGGAAAAACAAAACAGTAACATCAGAAAGGACAGTGAAAAAAAAAAAACCAAACAAACAAACAAAAAGACCAAAGGAAAAAGAAAGAAAAGGAAAATACAGCAGGGGGGAAAAAGCAAGACAAAAAGGGCAAAGAGACAGACAGACAGACAGACAGACAGACAGACAGACAGACAGACAGAGACAGAGAGAAATGAGAAGTCAAGCCTTCTGAGATATACTAATTAATTTTCAAACTTTCCTATGGGGAGTACAAATTGAAACAAAGAATCCAATGGCAACATTTATTCAGTGCCACCACCAAAATCTTAAGGGATTGATTCTGAAATACAATATCCAAACATAGATAAATACCAATTCAAACATTAAAAAATATATATCTGAAAAAGAGGAGACTGCGTTCAATAAATAGGGGAGCCAGGAAGAGAGGCAGGAAGTCTGTGGATGTAGATTATGATATACCATTACACAGTCCAGTCATTTTATAACCTTGGGAAGAAAGAAAAAATATAGAAAATAGGGGGGAAAGAAAGAAAAATGAAAGATACACAATTACAACAAAAAAATACAGAAAAAATTAACTGACATCACATTTCCATCAGAAGAAACTGAGTGAAATATAACAACAAACAAAAAAACTAACAACAATAACAAAAAAAAAATGCTGACTGATCTTTTGATTATTCAGTTGAAACACACTTCTATTACCAGCACAAAGGAGACAAAAACTATTTATCAATAATTATATTCTGTCTCTCTATCACCACACAACCTAGTGACCTACTAAACTCTGGAGAAAAAGAAAAGAAAAGAAAAAAAAGACAAACCAAAGAAAAAAAGGATGAATTTTTTTTTTAAAGCTAATTCACTGTTGGCGTCCTCCAAAGTGGAACACACAAAAACAAAAACAAAATTCTTTAAAAAAACCTCACCAACCAATTCAGTTTCAATTAAAAAATAGAGTATCTGAACATATAAGTTTATGCAAGTGCGGGTGTGTGCCTACACACACACACACGCGCACATGTTCTGCCCGTAAGCATGCACATACACACAGGGGCACAAGCCTACAGCAAAAGAAAGAGAGAGGGGGGGGGGAGAATGAATGAATGAATGAATGAATGAATGAATGAATGAATGAATGAATGAATGAATGATCTTTAATTTCCAAGGGTGACAGAGCAAGCATTCACACACTTTTTTTCATTGAGCCTTGCCCTGATTGGGGAATAGCACTCCCACCCACCCCCAAATACCCCACCCCACCCCACCACCCACCCAAAAAACAGACCAACAACAAAATAAAACAAAAACAAACAAAACCACCATCCCAACAAAAAAGTTCAACCTATGATTTTGAAAAAAAGAAGATAGGTATACTAACAAAGGCATAGATCTAACCACTAAATGATTATTCATTAAACAAAGATAGATGTGTATTCAACAAACACAGATCCCTAACTGACCGAAATTAAATGTCAAGACAGATACACCGATCATAATTAAATAAATCAAATAGATCAAAATAGATAGAATAAAAAGAGAGAAGAGAGGAGAAGAGAGAGAGAGAGATGAGAGAGAGAGATGAGAGAGAGAGAGAGAGAGAGAGAGAGAGAGAGAGAGAGAGAGAGAGAGAGAGAGAGAGAGAACAAAATCGCAGCTTTTCACAAACCCACACAATACCACCAAACAACGAACCTCGACAACCACAGCAACAACCAAAATAGTCCGAACAACCACAACAACCACCACCACACTCTCACCACCACCACACTCTCACCACCACCACCAACCACAACAGCACCACCAGCAACAACGACAACAACAACATAAATAACAACAACAACAAACCTTGCCAACATCGAATTGTCCCAAAACGGTGGTTGCAAGCAGCCTCTCTCTGTAGCCTGCTAGGCTACTCTACAAGGTCGGCCTAGGCCTAGTAGGCTCCTAACTGGTCCAGCTTTCAACCGTGTTGCGCGAAGCGAGCGACCAAAAACACAGCGCCGACTTTGTGAATGGAATGGAGTGGATCTTTACCACAACAAAGACAGCCATTCACACCCTGGGCCTACCACACCACCTCCACAAAAACCATCACACAACGGACAGTTGTTTTGCTGCGACGCTCTGTCGCATCTAAGCAAAGGCTGTAATGTGCATGCACATACCCTACGGTTTCGACGTACAAAGATAGCCATTTGAGAGATGTCTGATCTTGTTTATCTATGACAGATTACAATGGTTTGGTGTCCGAAATCACGGTGGTTTACTTGTATCGTCCTCTGTGTGTGTGTGTGTGTTGTGTGTGTGTTGTGTGTGTGTGTGTGTGTGTGTGTGTGCTTGAGGCAGAAGCGCCATTCTACTACTAGGCTAGGCCTATACTAATCATTTTGTGGTAGCCTTCGCTTGTGGGACAGTAGTTATTCGTCTGGGGGGTTGCGTGCGGGGTTTTTTTCATTATTTATTTATTTGTTTTTCTATTTATCTATTCATTCTTTTATTTCGAGGATGATGGAATAAGCACTCATGTGGTTTTATACATCAAGTCCCCGTGTGTATACAATTTTGTCAATTTTGTCATCCTTCCCACTGGCACACAATATGTGTGGTGTGTGTGTGTGTGTGTGTGTGTGTGTGTGTGTGTGTGTGTGTGTGTGCGTTGTGTGTGTGTGTGTGTGTGTGTGTGTGTGTGTGTGTGTGTGTGTGTGTGTGTGTGTGTGTGTGTGTGTACCTCTGTGTGTGAGTGTGGTACCTATGTGTGTGTGTGTGTGTGTGTGTGTGTGTGTGTGTGTGTGTGTGTGTGTGTGTGTGTGTGTGTGTGTGTGTGTGAGTGCTGTAGTGAAGTGTGTGTGTGGGTACAAACTAGTACATGTCCCTTCATGCAAAATAAATAATCAACAGATCTGATTAAAAAAAATGAAATAAAATATTCTTTGCATGCACAGACATGCCTACGTCTGTGAGCCTACAAACAGAGGGCTGCATGAGTACGTGTGCTCGTTGTTTGATGTGTGCAAGTTTACAATATTGTTTGTGATAATGCCAGTTTACAGTTGTTTATATGTATAAATTATGCAAGTTTACATGCTTATATTTATGTAGGTTCACATAGCTGTTATTTGTAATCATGCCTATTTTTGTACTTTGGCAAATTTACATACTTATGTTTGTATTTATGCAAGTTTAGAGTTGCCGTGTTATGCAAGTTTACAGACGGGTGCATTTATGCAAGTTTACATGTTTGTGTTTATGCAATTATAGATGTTTGTATTTTGGCAAATGTAGAGATGTTTATATTTTTCGTATATAAGTTTACAGTAGTTTGTGTTACACAAGTTTACCAATTACTGTATTTAGGCAGGTTTAACATGTTTGTCTTTTTGCAAAATTACATATGTTTGTATCTATCCAAGTTTTTTTTTTCTATAAGTTTGTATTTAAGTAGGTTTAATGATGATGACGATAATAATAATAATAATAATAATAATAATAATAATAATAATATAATAATAATAATAATAATAATAATAACAATAACAATAAAAATAATATAATGAATTTATATAGCACTGAATCTTGAAAAGCAAACAAATCAAAGAGTTTTCACATGTTTGTATTCATAAAAGTTTACAGATGTTTGTAAATTACACTTTTATTAATGCTTGTGTATACAAGTTTACAATTAGTGTATGATCTATATAGATCTATTATGATTATCTACATGTCTGATATTTTTTATACAATAATTATGTATTATAATTATGAAAACTATGTATGATAACTTTTTTCGTGTGTGCACAATTTAACTTTACATATGTTATGTGAGTTAAAGTTAACAGACACCTGATAGCAGGTCACCATAAGTTTTAATATGCACAAATTTACAGGTGTTAGTGGCTGCAAGCTTACAGATCAGTTCCTATTATGTGCAAGTTTTCTTAGATGTGTGTGTGTGTGTGTGTGTGTGTGTGTGTGTGTGTGTGTGTGTGTGTGTGTGTGTGTGTGTGTGTGTGTGTGTGTGTGTGTGTGTTAACAGACATTTGCGTTTGTGCAATTATGCACATGTTTGTAACAGCAAGTTTACATAAATTTTTATTTGTGCAAGTTCACATATATTTTGGGTACATTTGCGACTTTACCGATGTTTGTGTGTGCAGGTAAATGTGTGCTTGTATGAGTGCAAGTTTTAAGAGGTTTCAGTATGTGTGCAAGTTTACACAATATTCTCTGTGTGCAAGTTTACAGATGATTCTTTTTTTCTATGTGTGCAGGTATACAGATGATTCTATGTGTGCAAATTTACAGATGTTTCCATAATTATGTGCTCAAGTTCACAGATGTTTCTCTAGATGTGCAAGTTTACATGTATGTGTGTGTGCAAGTTTACATACATTTGTAAGCGCAAGTTTACAAATGTTTGTATAATCGTGCTAATATAGAGATGTTTGTGTCTATGCAAGTTTACAGAGGTTTGTATACCGAGATGTAAGCTATCACAAGCTGGAGAAGTGACACAAATATCTTACATTCTCTCTCTCTCTCTCTCTCTCTCTCTCTCTCTCTCTCTCTCTCTCTCTCTCTCTCTCTCTCTCTCTCTCTCTATATATATATATATATATATATATATATATATATATCTTCAACACACACACACACACCCCACACACACACACACACACACACACACACACACAACCACACACACACAAAGACCTGCGGATAGGAGAGAGAGAGAGAGAGAGAGAGAGAGAGAGAGAGAGAGAGAGAGAGAGAGGAGAGAGAGAGAGAGAGAGAGAGAGAGAGAGAAGACAGACAGACAGACAGACAGACAGACAGACAGACAGACAGACAGACAGACAGACAGAAAGACAGACAGACAGACAGAACTAGTATAGTAGTAGGGGAGAGTAGGGGAAGAGGTGAAAAGAGAGGGGACAGCAAGAAAGAAGAGATGCTATTTTAGTATGCAGTGTGTGGGGAGGCAGGCCAGAAAGGGAGAGGTGTGTGTGGTGGGGAGGTGATGGGACGTGGGGGGAGGGCAGAGAGGTGGATACAGGCAGGAAGAATGGGGGAGGGGGGTGAGACAGCTGAAGGTGAGAGATTTGATGCGACAGATAATCCTAGCCCTTCTCCTCCCCTCTCCCTTCCCTTCAGCCCCCTTCTCCCTTCCCCCCTCCCATGACCTTCCCACCACTACCATCACCCTCTCCCATCATCCCTGATTTCTTTTCCTTGGGACCTCTGCAAACCTCAGCCACAGCCACACGACGGAGATGGGTTTTTGTGTTGTTGTTGTTAGTTGTTGTTGTTTTTTATCAGACATCTTGAGTTTTGCTTTTTTTAAAAATCACTATACATCGAAATAGATGGTGCAAACATGCCCAGCATGCAATTTAATTTTAAGGAAAAGGATGGGCTCCGCCAGGTTCAACTTGTCCCAGGACACACACATAGCCTGGCGAGCACATCCTTCAAAGGTGCACGCTATACAGCGACCTGAGGAAGATTGTGTAGCCGACAGAGATAATCCTACAGACCAAGCTGTGTACGGCCCACGAGAGGAGCTGGAAAGGACATGTCATTATTTTCCCCAGACACATCTGACGGTGTAAAGCGAAGGAGGAGGAGAAGAAGAAGAAGAAGAAGAAGAAGAAGAGAAGAAGAAGAAGAAGAAGAAGAAGAAGAAGAAGAAGAAGAAGAAGGTGACTGCCTGAAAGTGAAAGACTTCAGTGCAGTGACACAACAACTTCTGAAGGAGTTCAGGGAGAAGTCAGCAGGCCATGTCGAGTCACAGAGTGAATCTGTGTTACCTACCACCTTCACTTGGTAACACTTCATGTCAGACAAGGGGAAAATCACACCTTTATAAACACACATCCTGAAAAACAGAGCATAATTAAAATAAAACAAAAACAAAAGCGACTTGCCTTTTTCCAGTAGGGATCTGCTTGTGCTTGCTGCTTCTTCTTCCTCTGCTGCTTGTGCTGTTGCTGCTTGTGCTGTTGCTGCTTGTGCTGTTGCTGCTTGTGCTGTTGCTGCTTGTGCTGTTGCTGTTTGTGCTGTTGCTGCATGTGTTGCAGTCCTGGTCATCGCACAGCACCCCAGAGCTGCTGCCCTCCATTCCTCCATGCATGCGTGTCGTGTTGATGATCCCTTGTAAAGGTTCAGAGTCTGGTTCTTTGAGACCTGCCTGGATATTTGAACTGAAGTGTTTGCCTGTGTTTACTGATGGGTCAGGTGATGTTGAGTGCTGTTGGAGACATGTTCCTTCCTGCCTTATCCTGGAATAGTTCCTGTCGACTAAGATGTTCAGTCATCGGCGATGGCATGTCGATGATACATTTCTGATGATGGATTTAAGTCACTGCAGATAGCCTTATATATAAATATCCAGCTCATGGTCGTAGCTGCACTCAATGACTTAGAGCCGCCAGTGATCTGACCAAAACTGCCACCACCCCTGTAGATGTGGAACTTTAAAAAATCGTTTCCTAATCGTTCATTCATTTACATGACAGAGACGTTGTCGTTTTTTTGGGGCAGCTGTTCAAAGTTCAGGTCCAATAGTCAACCCACACAAACTGGTGTTGTTACTTGTTATCATAATACGTTACAATGTTGGTTGTTCCGTTGGTGTTACGCCAGTCTTCATACCCTAGGTCTTCTTTGATGATTGTCGAGTAGGCCTATAATAGCACACAAAAGAACAAACCGAATTTACAGTTGATTTATTTTCTATAAATCGTGAACTGCCGAAGTAATCAGACGCTGTTACTCAATTCTGTTTGCTTATTCATGTTTCTCTTTTTTTGTCTTGCTTTGTTTTCTAAAAAAAAAATTGTAGAATTAATAGCCTTTAACTGTTTCGAAAATTGTCTTCTTTTGTCAGATATGTCCCTCATTTCATTGAGTTTATCTACAGCCGTCTTCTGATGAGATAATAGCACGTCACGTCAGTCGACGTCATCGTTATCATCATCATCACCATAATCCTTTTTTTCCCACAACACGCGATTATCATACAGCTACCAATTACTGAACATGCCTGAACAGCCTCACATTTCTGGTTCCTGTTGGTACACAGATGCAGACACGGCATCTCAGGCTGGCGGTGTGTGTTATGATGCCCAGACCGTAACACTGCTGGCCGCATACCTGACCCCAAGACACCAAGTCACGCACCAGATAATGTATATATAATAAACCTTCTCACTTGTCCCTACCCAGACATTCTACGGCACCACTCAGTCAGTCCAGTCTATTGTTCAGGCTCTAGGCGTTTGCCGACACTCGCAAAGACTCCAGACAATTGTCAGGGTGATAGATCAGTCTCCCACAGGCTGAGTAGGTCAGGGCAAGGTCAGACTGAATGCACAGAGTCGACATTACATCCACTTGTAGGTGACCAGCTAGCCGTTCTTGGAGTCTGGATTAACTGACCCGCTGCAGGAGCACAAAATGAAGTTCTACCATGCCATCATATTCCAGAATAATTCCGGAAAGGGGGAGGGGAGGGGGGGGGGGGGTAAAGACTTCTGTTTAGTATTCTCTATGCGTGTTGAGTAAAAACTGTCAATATACAAAGGCAGGTTGATGGAGAAGGGGGGTGTGACATTGCGCCGAGACATTCCAAACATGTTCATGATTTCTCTCACTGTAGCTCATTTCAGTCAGTCAATGATTCTTGCTATGCAAGTTTTACAAAAAGGAACAAATAAAATTTAAAAAAGAAATATAAATACATTAACTCATAAATAAAGTCAGCTAATCTTTTCAAAGATTGCATTTTTAAAGTTTAAAAAAAACCCACCAAAACAAATATCTGCATTCCATTTCTCAAACAAAATCGCAAAGCGTCATGAGCAGTGTCAGGTGACTGTGATGTCATCAGAAGAGGACGGATTCTATTCTGGGATCTGGCAGGCAGGCAGGCAGGCAGAGTTGGCTGCACTTCAGCAGGCTGACTATCTCTCTCCCTGCACATCCACTGCACGCATCTTCTCCTCTTCCCCAATGTTGCCCAGACCCCCTCCTCAGATACCACGATGATGGATGGACTGATGGCCATTTCAGCGCTGCCAGAGCCAAGATTCTTTCTCACCTTTGCCAAAGGTTTTCAAGGAGAGCCGAAATGACATAATAACGCAGGATTGTTTTCTTCTTCTTGGCTTTTCTTGTTTGTTGGTTTGTTTGGCTTTTTTGCGACAGAATCAGGCCTCTTTACGTTGATGTATTTAAAATGATTAAGCTTGCGACCATGCTTGTGTATCTTTCTATAATAATCTTGAATGTTAACATGCTGGAAATCAGAGACAAGGGAATGTACTTTTTGTTGTTAATTTCGGGGGAGAATGGACAAAATTGTCCTGCAAACCATCACATGGTAAACCAATGCTTACAGACATGAACAAAGCCTTCACTGTTACTTTCGTTGCTATCACCTTTCTTTTGTGCTGGTGATACTACTGTTCATGTTACATTAATTACTGTGTACTGGTTTGTTGTTTACGTACGATCATCGGTGGATTCTGGATGTTTTTTGTTGGTTGTTTTTGTTGCTTTGTCTTTTTAAATTGTTGAACTTATTGCTTCCATTGTTTATGCACAGGTTTTGCTAATGATACTGAGGCATATTTCAATTGTAACAAATGTTTGAAGTAGAGATAGAATTGTATAGGAAAGTAGGAACGGACATTACAAATGCAGTAAATTTCACAGCAGTGACCTCACTGATGATGACGAGGGTGTGATGATATCAGCAAGTTTTGTTTGTACATCAGCGGACCTGTCTTTGTCTCTGTAACATGACGTCAGCAGAATCTGTGATAGTTTTCAGACGCCAAGTATGCAGGACATGTG
>CM060318.1:72923645-72928645 GCA_030674155.1 Stramonita haemastoma
AACAAACTACAGTTGTTGCAGGTATCATTGTGAACATTGACTGTACGCCAAAACTACAACAGGACATACACCACAGCCGGGTGGTTAAGATCGCCTGACTTTCATACCATGGATCCATGAAGTCATGGGTTCGAATCTCAGCAGCGTCTGATAAATTAACGTAATTAGGGTGAGTGTGGGTTTCTTATTGTTTTTTGTTTTTTAAAACAATTTCCCAAGTCAACTTCAAGTGCAGATCTGCCAATGCCTGAATTCCCTTCATGTATAGATCTATATACACATACGCAAAGTATTATATGTACGTTAAAGATACCGTCATTCATGTCATCGTTCGCAACGTTACAGAAACAGAAACATACCCAGCATTCATCCCGAAGTCAAAATGCCGTTACCTTCATGGTAGGCAAAAAATGGTCGATTGTACGTAAAATCTGACTATTGGTAAACCTGGAAGTTGTAACCAAGGAACGGGGAAAAACAACAACCACCCCCCCCACCCCAACACACACACACACACACACACACACACACACACACACACACACACACACACACACAGTGCATCGTGCACGCAGAACATCTTGTGCACACGTTAAATCCTGTTCCGCTTTTCGTAAGAGTAGGCCATTGTGTGGCGGTGGGAACATTCCGCTTTTCGTAAGAGTAGGCCATTGTGTGCCGGTGGGAACAGATGACATGACAAGATTTGCAAAACTGCATACACACGGGGACTGAATGTAAAAAAAGCACATGAGTGCTTATTCCATTATCAGACACACACACGCGCGCACACACACACACACACACACACACACACACACACACAAAACACACACACACACACACACACACACACACACACACACACACACCAACACACACACCTCTTCTACTACAGACAGCATCAACACACACACCTCTTCTACTACAGACAGCATCTAACAATAAACTCGACTTTGACCGTGCAAAAATCTACGACGATTAAATTTTTTCCCCATCACAATAATTGCTCAATACTGACTACTATACTATACTGTAGTGTTCTCCGACAGGGGACAACAGACAGACTGAGAAAACAGCGGTGTCATTTAATACCGGATAGTAAGAAGGAAGAAAAATAAAGACAGTACTGACGGGGATAGGAGGAGGGAGGGGTGGGGGGGTGGGGGTGGGGTAGTGGAGAGGCAGGGGGGGATGGAGAGGGGGGGTATGGGGTGGTGGGTGGTGGGGAGGAGACGTGTACTTATGACCCGTGCTTTACTGGCGTGACTGTGACGTGTTAATTTATGAGTGAAGGGGGATATCACAATGGGAATAGCTGGTTTGTCTGTCTGCATATCACATGGGCAGCTGGGGTTTCTCGGGATGGATGGATGGATGGATGGACAGACTGGCTGGCTGGCTAGCTGGCTGGCTGGCTGGCTGATATGATATGATAAGAATGGATGGATGGATGGAGGTTGTGTGTATGTGTGTGTGCGTAGGTGCGTGTGTGTGTGTATGCGTGTGTGTTGTGTGTGTGTGTGTGTGTGTGTGTGTGTGTGTGTGTGTGTGTGTGTGTGTGTGTGTGTGTGTGTGTGTGTGTGTGTGTGTGTGTGGAGGACGTGTGTGCACGCGTGTATTATTAACTTGAAAATCTATTCCACATTCATGTACACAGGAACATGATACATTGAAACAGACTTGAGACAGACAGTGAGACAGATACAGATAGACACTGAAATAGGCAATGAAACAGACACTGACACAGACAGACTGAAATTGAGACAGACACTGACACACACAGACTGACATTGAGACAGACATCGACACACACACACACACACTGACACTGAGACAGACATTTACACAGAAAGACTGACATTAATACATCCGGACTGAGAATGACACACTCAGACTGACACTGAGACAGACATCGACACACACAAACTGACATTAAGACAGTTACCGACACAGAGAGAAACTGACACTGAGACAGACATGGAGTTAGCATCAGTGCTGACTCCACTCTCCCCAAAAGTCCTTTGGATGAGACTGTAAACCGAGACCCCGCGTGCGAACGCACGCAGAACATCTTGCGCACAAGTTAAATCCTGTTCCGCTTTTCGAAAGCGTAGGCCATAGTGTGCCGGTGGGAACAGATGACATTTACAAAACTGCATACACACGGGGACTGGATGAAAAAAGCACATGAGTGCTTATTCTATTATCTCTGATATAAAAGAAAAAAGAAAAAAGAACACACACACACACACACACACACACACACACACACACACACACACACACACACACACACACACATATGGAAAATCAGCACATAATGAAAAAGTCAAAGATATTATTTCAAAATATAGGTACAATAAAGCAAATTGGGATCTGTTTCAATCTTTCCTTAAAGTATATGATACTAGTTGTATAGAAAGTGATGACATAGAGGTGTTTTATGATAGATTTACAAAAACGGTTTTAAAAGCAGCAGATTTTTCCATTCCCAGATGTTCATCTGTAAAATCTGATAAACGTGCAGGGAACATATGGTGGAATGAAACGTGTGAAAATGCTGTTAATAAGAAAAAAATAGCATTCAAAACGTATTTACGAAATAAATCACCGGTTAATCATAGCTTGCTAAAACTAGCAAATAAAACATGTGGCAAAATTATTGAACAAGCAAAACGTGAATTCTGGTCAAAGTTTTGTACACAGGAAATTTGTACTCATAAGGATATGCAAAAAGTTTGGAAAAAATTTAGTGAAATGAAACACGGTATAAATCAGCCATCTTGTCCAATTGTAATTAAAGATAAAGAGTTCCCCTCAAATTCTGACAAGGCTGAAGCTTTCATTGATATGTTTGCTAATACAATGAGTAATACATGTCTTTCACATTCAGAAGTTACTTTTAGAAATGAAGAAACAAAAAAAGAAGTTTATAACGATCCTTTTCCAGATAATACTTTATTTATAAATACTCCAATAACTTTACAAGAAGTTACAGATGTTATTCAATCTCTTAGTAATAAGAAAACATCAGTAGGAGCAGATGCTATTTCAAATCAAATGTTGAAACATTTACCAGACAATTGGGTTCTTTTACTACACAAATTATTTCAGCAATGCTGGGTAGAGGGTAAGCTACCTTTGATTTGGAAGCAGTCTATCATTATTCCTCTACTAAAACAAGGAAAATCAAAAAGTGATACAAACAGTTATAGACCCATTGCGCTTACATCACACATAGGAAAACTTATGGAAAAAGTCGTTTTAAATAGGCTAGTGTATTATTGTGATAAAAATAAAATTATCCCAGTAAATCAAGCAGGATTTCGAAAAGGGAGATCAACTATAGACCATTTAGTTAAATTGACTACTCAAATAAAACATCAATTTGCACGAAGACAGAACATTCTTGCCACTTTCTTTGATATAAATAAAGCTTACGACCAAGTTTGGCATGCTAGATTGTTATATAAATTAAAACGTATTGGATTATCAGGTTCTATCTATTCCTATTTCCGAAATTTTCTCACAGGAAGAAGCATTCAGGCAAAGGTTGGTAATAATTATTCTACACTTAGGTTTCCACAAATGGGTATACCACAGGGTTCAGTGGTTGCGCCATATTTATTCAATATTCTACTGTATGACCTCCCTGAGTCTGTATCTGATAATGTTGTTCTTGTTCAATATGCTGATGACCTTTGTATGTGGAAAAGGGTAGCAATGAAAAAGGTAACACCAAAAAGACATTTGAACTATGTTAGAAAGTTATATCAACTTGAGCTGGATAAAATTTATAAGTATATGGTAGAAAATGGGTTAAGTCTTTCCACAGAAAAGACACAAGTTGTGCTTTTTAATAATGGTGCTGATCCTCCTAAACTTCCTGTTTTCAAGATTGGTGAAAAAGCTCTGGATTATAAGCCTATGGTAAAATTTCTAGGTATCATAATTACTTCAAAATTAACATGGCATTGTCATATCGAATATGCTTTGAACAAAGCCAGAAAAAGTCTAAATATACTAAAGGCAATCAGTAAGCAAATATGGGCCCAGGATTCGGTTGTACTAAAACATTTATCATTATCACTGGTTCGTTCTAAACTAACGTATGGCCAAGAATTATTCTTCAGTGCCCCCAGATATCTTTTGAACAAACTTCAAAGTCTAGATTGTAAAGCTTTCCGGATCGCTTTAGGAGTTCCGTTTCATGCATCTTCTCTAGGAACTTACAGAGAAATAGGAGTATTACCCTTAGATGATTATCGTAATTTAGCCGTTTCAAAGTATATCCTAAGAAGTTCAACAGTTGAAAACAATATTACATCGGAAATTTCAATTAGATCTGACTTAGACTTTCCAAACAGAGCTAAAAATATATCTTCTCTTGCTTCAATTGGCACATATACTTCCAATCTTCTTAAAGAGGCAACTATTAATCCTAAAGATTGGCAAAAATCCACCGCTATCTTAACACCTGTTCCAAAATGGGAACTTCAGAAAGCATACTTTGATATCAACCATCTCTCATTAAAAAAAGAAGAAAATGCGATTATTCTTTGCTCTTACACAAATGCACACTTAGAAGATACATACCCTTCTCATCTTAAGATATTTACTGATGGGTCCCTTCTTGAAAATAAGGAAGCGGGGGCAGCTTTTATCATTCCAGCTCTGAAAGTTGAAAAGTCCTATCATATTGGCAAAATCATTCCATCTTTACTGCTGAACTTACCGCTATTTTGATGGCTTTGTACTTTCTGCTTGATTTTCCAAATACTGTTTTGCAGATTTTGTTTTGCGTTGATTCTAAATCTGCATTACAGTGTCTTAATAACTCTACATCGATGGTTAGGCAGAATCTTATTACTGAAATTAATTTTTTGATACATTTTCTCATTCTGAGGGGTTCGAATATCACTTTCTGCTGGGTTCCATCTCACTGTGGTCTTTATTTCAATGAAAAGGTTGACAAAGCAGCCAAAAAGGCAGCAAAA
>CM060318.1:72936145-72948645 GCA_030674155.1 Stramonita haemastoma
GTGGTGGTGGTGGTGGTTGGTGGTGGTTGGTGGTGGTTGGTGTGGGTGGTGGTGGTTGTGGTTGGTGGTGGTTGGTGTGGTGTGGTGGTTGGTGTGGTGGGGGTTTGGTGGTGGTGGTGGTTGTGGTTGTGGTGGTGGTTGGTGTGGTGGTGTGGTGGTGGTGGTGGTGGTTGGTGGTGGTGGTGGTGGTTGGTGGTGGTGGTGGTGGTGTGGTGGTGGTTGGTGGTGGTGGTGGTTTGGTGGTTGGTGTGTGGTGGTTGGTGGTGGTTGGTGGTGGTTGGTGGGTGTGGTTGGTGGTGTGTTGGTGGTTGGTGGTTGGTGGTGGTTGGTGGGTGGTGGTTGGTGGTTGGTGGTGGTTGGTGGTGGTGGTGGTTGGTGGTGGTTGGTGGTTGGTGGTGGTGGTGGTGGTTGGTGGTTGGTGGTGGTGGTGGTGGTTGGTGGTTGGTGGTGGTTGGTGGTGGTTGGTGGGTGCCGATGATGGCAGATGTGATGGTGGTTGTAGTGGAGATGTTGGTGGGTGGTGGTGATGGTGTTGAAGGTTGGTGGTGGTGGTGATTGTGGTTTGGGTCATGATGGTGATAGTGATAATTGGTGATGGTGATCCTGGCTATGTTTGGATGGCTATAGTTGTGGTCTTTGTTGTTTGATTTTTTATATTACTTTTTTGTTTTGATTTATCATCAAATGTTCAGGAGACCGTTCCGTCGTCCAGTTCTCCTGACTTTTCAAGTCGCTCTCTCAATATCTTTCTCGTATACAAACAAACAAGCGAACGCGTACGCGCGCGCGTGCACACACACACACACACACACACACTAACACAAACTAACATACACACACACTAACACACACACACACACACACACACACACACACACACACACACACACACACACACACACACATACAGACACACACAGAGTATGTTCATAATAGTTAGATCTAGTGTATTTTTGTTTGTTTTTGTTTTTAGTTTGTCAGGCACAATTTCAATCAGTGCTATGCCTTTACATAAAATAAAACCATCTCTCCCTCCCTCCCTCCCTCCCTCTCCCTCCTTCCATCCATCCCTCCCTCACTGAGAAGATGGATCAGCTCTTATAAAGTATACACTCATTCCTAAGGTATTTGAGGGTATAACTGGTTGGTCCAGAATTTAGAAAAGGAGAGAGAGAGAGAGAGAGAGAGAGAGAGAGAGAGAGAGAGAGAGAGAGAGAGAGAGAGAGAGAGAGAGAGAGAGAGAGAGAGACAGACAGACAGACAGACAGACAGACAGACAGAGACAGACAGACAGACAGACAGACAGAAACAGAAACAGAGATAGAATTACACACACACACACAACACACACACACACACACACACACACACACACACACACACACACACACACACACACACACACACACACACACTTGACAGTCAGACAGACAGACAGACAGTCAAAGAAATAGGGCAAGGGGCATAGCAGTGCATACTTTACTTCACGCTAGGGTGGTCACACACATTCAGCAGGATGAAAGTGACCACGACATGACACCTGCTGACACATCAACAACCCGCACAGCTCCCCCAGATGACGTCACGTGTCACGTGATCTTGTAAACATGGCATCCATGTCAGAGTGGCAAGTCCCCGCATAAGTAAACTGGGCCTGACTTTCTCATTTGCATTTGACCTCATAGACTTATATATATATATATATATATATATATATATATATATATATATATATATTATATATATATATATATATATTACATATATATATATATGTATATTTATCTATATATATATGTGTGTGTGCGCGCGCACGCGTGCCTGCGCACGCACACAGGACAGGATAGTCTAGCGATTAGAGCGTTGAGCTTGTGATCTGACGCCAAAGTTCCCGCCACCACAGAGACGCCCGTTCGAGGGGTATGTTACCCTGGAGGTAACTAACATCAGTGCTGCCTCCACTCCCTCGAAAGTCCTTCAGATGAGACTATAAACCGAGCTCCCCTACACCAACACATGCACAACATCTTCAGCGTTACTTACCAGATGCTTGTTCTGGCAGCAGAGATAACCGTTTTGGAAAAGTAGGTCATTGTGTACCGGATGATAAAATTATTTTTTTAAAAACAGAATGCAGCTACCTGAACGGTGGGTTAACGGTTGCATACGCAAAACCTCTCCATTGGTGAACCACGGAACTCTTCCTGGGTGAACATACACACACACATTTTGCATCTAGGCAGCGATGAGGACATCAAATAGTACAGTTACAGAAAATAAGAAAGAATACATAAAGCTTTTTGATGATCAATACCAATAAATACACGAATGATTAAAGAAAACAAAAACAAATGAACAAACAAACATAATGAGAGATAATAATATAATATTATGTTATATATATATATAATATATATAACATAATAAAGAGACAATGGTCTGACCCCTCACAGGCCTGGGTAGAAATGCTACAATTCTCACAACTTTTGAAGGCAGACTGGACATCTGAAATCTGAATCCGACCACTGTCTGCAGGGAAGATTGACCATTACAGTCAGACAGACTGGTGATGCCGGATGAAGCTCGAAGCAACCAGAACAGGATTTGCTCCATGAGTACTGACCACTCACAAGAGTCTGTCTCTGCAGTCTTCCCTTCTCACACTATCTTATTTACAGATTTCACTACATCATCATTTCGTTCTCACTGTATTGTCTTTCACATTTCACTTGTTTCTTTGACAGCATAGTTCCACTTCTCTCTAGTTCTCATTATTTGCATATTTCTTTACAGCATAATCTGACATCTGATTATTCTCTCTTTCAAATTTCACACATTTATTTTTACACATAGTCACTATTATATCACTATTCAGATTTCTATTACAGCATAATTTCACACCTTACTCTATTTTTCTTCCAAATTCCACACATTTCTACAGCATAGTTCCACCTCTTACTGTAAGTCTGTTCCAAAGACCCCACAAGTTTCTGTCTACCTCTCCTCCCTCTCTTCACCCTGTCTGCACTGCCTAACCCACAGCCACAGCAGACTGCTGGGAGAGATGAGGCTTCAGACAGTTTGCTTTGGCTGTGGTGCAGTACAGTGGGCAGTGGCAGCAGCAGCAGCAGCAGCAGCAGGCTGTCTCTGTGGTCAGCTGGCCTCACACTGGCACCCCATCCCCACCTTGCTTTTCTTGGAACCCACCACTGCCAAGAAATATGGAAACCCTCGCCTTCCTGGCACGGAAGGAACCCGGCATATCCCACTTCAGTTCAAAAGTTAAGCGAAACTGAATGACCTCTGTGCTTTGCACGCACACAAGTATTCACACAAGCATGCACGCACGCGCGCGCACACACGCACAAACACATACATGCACATACGCACGCAAACGCGTGCACACACAGAGAGAGACTTTGTTTGGTTTTTTGTTGTTGTTTTTTTTGTTTTGTTGTTGCTTTATGTGTGTAGGTTTTTTTTGTTTGCTTTTTGTAGGGGGGTGGGGGGGTGGGCTGTTGAAAATAGTGTCTCCGTACTTTTTCTGAAGGCAAAATACACTAGCAGACAAACAGGCAATATACAAATAAAATGAATAATCTCCCAGGAAAAAACAGCCCAATTTTCACACAAAGAAGTCTAAAATAACGGGAACAGAATGTGATAGAACGTAACACATACCTTACAATACTGCTCAATGCAATTTAGAAAAGTAATAAAAACCCAGTATAATACAGTACAGTACTGTGTTAAAAGTATAAAACATTATATTGAATATCGTTAACAATACAGTATAAAAAAACACACCAAAAAACCCACTCCACCAACCAACAAAATCAAACAAATAATTAAAAAACGAAAACAAAAACAAAACATATAACAATACAATTCTAAATACTACAAAACTGTGCTAAACTGCGCAGTTGTTGTTGTTGTGTGTTCCCCAGCTTAACACTCTGGGGGGTCACCCGGAATGTGCACTCTGACTCACTCATCCCACCTGGGAGTCACTGTGAGATTGAAATTGCACACTGAGTGAGAAGTTTGCGTGTATGACTGTTTTCAAGTACCTCACCATAATTATGATACAGTAAAATACAAAACAATACATTGCAACACTAATTTGTCCATATAATTTTTTTTTTCCAGTTTATGATTCCTTCAATATCCTGCCTGTCGGCACAAGTACTCTGAAAATAATCCTTCATGGGATGATTAAAATATTGTTTACTTGACTGAACAAAGTCTTAGATACATGCTTTGCTAAGTCGTAGAAGACCTACACATATAATAGAGGATGTGTTCATTTAGCTCTCTGCCGATCAAACGTGTTCTTTGAATCAAAGAAAGCACTCGCCAGAGAAGACCATAAAAGGCGCCCTTAAGGTGTCATTAAGAGTTTTTTTTGTCGTAAATTGGTCCGGCTTGACAGAACTGCTCCCTCCCTCCCGGTCTTAAAACTTAGTGTTGAATGCTGGATACCGTATTGTTTATAACAAGAAATGTATGGGTTCAGCTCAAAACGCGTCACTCTTGATCTAAATGGATTTTTACAAACTAGCCAAAAATCTCTAAATCGGGACAAGACATATTTTTCCCGTTATAGATGGGGAGTACTCCTTTAAAGTTCGTAGTCTCGACTGAGTTTTCCTTGACGTAATATACTTTTTATTGCCATCATTTTTAGTCATGTGTACATTTGTTACGATATAAAACAATGTTCTCAGCAGATTAAAAATAACTGATGGCTTCGTATGGACCAGGTTCGCGCAATTGAACGTTTTGTGCCAGTTAGGGACAAGAAGACCTCATAAGGACACCCACACACACACACACACACACACACAACACACACACACACACACAACACACACAACACACACACCACACCACACCACACCACACCACACACACCACACCACAACACACACACACACACACACACCACACACAACACAACACAACACACACAACACAACACACACAACACACACAACAACACAACACAACACAACACAACACAACACAACACAACACAACACAACACAACACAACACAACACAACACAACACAACACAACACAACACACACACACACACACACACACACACACACACACACACACACACACTGGTGCGGTGCGTGGTACAAGTTGGTCAGCAGTCAGTGTCCTCTCACTATTACACGTTGTGGGCTGGCAGCACTTGTGATAGCCGTAAATAGTCAACACTTTGGGGAAGAAACTGGAGACTCTGCCAGTAGTCAGGGTCACTGGCTGACTGGCTTATGTGGTGTGGTGTGGTGTGGTGTGGTGTGGTGTGGTGTGGTGTGGTGTGGTGGGTTGTGTGGTGTGGTGGGGTGTTGCGAGTGCGGTGTTGGTGTGTGTGGTGTGTGTGGTGTGGTGTGGTGTGGTGTGGTGTGGTGTGGTGTGGTGTGGTAAGTTGTGGTGTGGTGGGGTGTGGTGTGGTGGTGGGTGTAGTAAAGTGTGGTGGTGTGAGTGTGGTGTTGTGTGTGGTGGGGTGGGGTGGGTGTGGTGTGGTGTGGTGAAGTAGTGGTGGTGTGGTGAGGTGTGGTGTGGTGTGGTAGTGTGGTGTGGTGTGGTGTGGTAGTGTGGTGTGGTGGTGTGTGGTGTGGTGTGGTGGGGTGGGGTGGGTGGGGTAGGGTTGGTGTAGTGTGGTGTGTTGGTGTGGTGTGGTGTGGTGTGGGTGTAGGGTGGTGTGGTGTGGTGGTGAGGTGCGGTGTGTGTGTGTGGTGTGGTGTGGTTGTGTGGTGTTGTGTGTGTGGTGTGGTGTTGCGAGGTGCGTGTGTTGTGTGTGGTGTGGTGTGGTGGGGTGTGGTGTTGTGTGGTGTGTTTTTTAATTTATTTTTTAATTTATTTATTCTTTTGTATCGAGGATAATGGAATAAGCACTCTTGTGCTTTTTTACATCCAGTCCCAGTGTGTATGCAGTTTGTAATTGTCATCTGTGGTGTGGTGTGGTGTGGTGTGGTGGGGTGGGGTGGGTGGGTGTGGTGTCGTGTGGCGTGTGTGTGTTGTGTGGTGTTGTGAGGTGCAGTGTGGTGTGGTGTGGTGTGGCGTAGTAAAGTGGTGTGGTGTGGTGTGATGTGGTGTAGTAAGGTGTGGTGGTGTGGTGATGTGTGGTTTGGTATGGTGTGGTGTTGTGTGGTGTTGTGAGGTGTGGTGTGATGTAGTGTAGTGTGGTGTGGTGTGGTGTGGTGTGGCGGGGCATGGTGTGGTGTGGTGTGGTGTGTGTGTGGTGTGGTGTGGTGTGGTGTGGTGTGGTGTGGTGTGGCGTGGTGTGGTACAGTGCTTAATAATGTACTGCAAAGCATTACATTTGCATTGCGCTCATTTGTCTTGCACTAGATTATGCAGTGTATTTTTCTGTACTGTATTGTGTTACATTGCATTGTGTTGTATGACATTGCATTGTGTGTTGTACTGTATTGTACCGTACTGTTTTGTACTACCTATTTTCAGCACAGATAATTAATGCTCATGTGTAAAATTCGAGGGTGTCTTTCAAGAAATCTAAGTCGCCACAATAAAGTGCCACCCGCTTTCCGTTGTTTCGTTGTCGTTGTCGCTGTTGTTTCCTTGTCTTCTTCAATATACTTTGTTGTTGTTGTCATCGTCGTCGTTATCGTTGTTACTGTTTTCTTATCTAAGTCAATATGTATTATTAAAAAATCAGTGTTTTGAGAAAGTTTTTTTTTTCTTGAAGCTGTTGTTTTGAAAACTGGAATTTATTTAGGGTACTTTATACAGCGTGAGCTCTTTAACGTGCTGCAATTCACAAGCACTGCACAAAAAAAACCTCAGTATAAAGCCACATCCAAAAGTCTTTCCCTTAGAATCGCTCAAAGTTTAGTCCAGCCGAAAGAAAAAAAGGAACTTCACACCAGATTCGAACTCCAAACCTTCCATTTTCTGTAGAAGTCCAGAAACCATTAGAGGCCACCAAACCCCAGGCATGCCAGTGGTCTGGACCAGCATGAGCGATGATGCTTTGAATATACAATATACAGTAGACACTGAAAATGTACATTCTCAAAAACCAAACGTAGAGAATGATACCACTCGTTCTCTACATTTGGTTTCTGAGAATGTACACCAGTGTCTACAGAAGTGTATACCAGACGGTTATGGTTCTCACTCTCTCCTCCCCTTTCCTTTATTGGAATGTGTAGTGTCTGGTCTTCTCCTGTCCTGTGCTTGTAACTCTGCAGAAGGTCTGGCTGCTGCCCTAATCCGACACATTCCGATCTCAGGGCAACAACTCATAATTATCTGTACAGGATGCATGCTGGATATGTTCGTGTTTTCGCAACTCACCGAACACTGACATAAAATTAATGGATCTTCAATATGCATATTTCACACATATGCGTGTGTGTTTATATAAATATATATATATATATATATATATATAATATATATATATATATATATATATTAGATTATATATATTATATATTAGATATATATATATAGATTCTAGTAAAGACCCCCTGAGGAAGAGGTTGCTGCCTCGAAAATTTGGGGAAAAAGTTTACCAAGTGTTTGCTTCTGGTTGGTTTTTCTTCTCTCTCTCTCTCTCTCTCTCTCTCACTCTCTCTCTCTCCTCTCTCTCTCTCTCTCTCTCTCTCTCTCTCTCTCTCTCTCTCTCTCTATATATATATTATATATATATATATATATAATCTATATACACGACGGAAGTTTATACACTGGCAGGTCTGCACTTAAGAGTTGACCAGGGAGATAGTAAAAATAATCCCAACTCCTAATTCACCACACACTACTGCCGAGATTTGAACCTCCGACTTCATAAACCCACGAGATTGAAGTCAAGAGATCTTGCTAACCACTGGGCTGCAGCGTTCATCATTTACAGACAGTAATTCATGGCAAGCTGACGGTCAGCATGCACTCCTTTCTGACCAGCTGATAGAAGGATAGAAGCCCAGGGTGAATGAACTACGAGGGCTTTCATACACTACTAGGCAACTACAGTGCATGGAGGACTAAAGCACGGGGAGGTGGGATGACTAAAAGAGGTAAGACAAGGGGCAGAGGTGGGGAAGACTGAAGGGGAGGGGAGCGAGAGACAAAAGAGGGGTGAGCTTACACATACACGCGCGCGCGCAAGCACACACACAGGGACAAAGAGAGAAAGAGAGAGAGGGTGGGGTGGGATTATGTGTGTACGTGCATGCATGCGCGCGTACGCGCGTGCTTGAATGCAAATATTCACGCGTGTGATATTATCACTCTATTTCATCGAGTAGTGACAAACATCAGCAATGATACTGTCACCCACCCCACACCCCACCCCACCCCACCCCTTGCTTTCGCCCCTCACTCAGCAAGCAGCAAAAGGATAGGATTTCCCTCCAAAACACGGGCACTGATTTATAGCCCTGTTCAATTTTGCATCAGCACAATACACGGCCGCTATCAGCAGTGCCCATCATCAGTCAGTCAGCTTCAGGACGGCACATCGCTCCCTTTCCCCGGGAACCTTACACAGCATGCAGCCCCGTGACTCCCTCAGTGTAGGACGGGAAAGGAGAGGAGATGACGGGTACAACGCACTATTGTTCCACAGATCTCCTGCTCCGTACATCTCTTGATACGTTAAATCATAAGGATCAATACAGTTATCCGAGTTCGCGACCATCAGCTGTAAAGAATATGCCAGATCCAAGAGATTTGCATGCTTCATTGGGTAAATCCCAAGGTTATGCCGATCCCAGAAAATGTGGGAAAGGTTGTGAGAGACGAGGGGATCAGGAGGTCCACGGCTGACTGGTCAAGGAAAGGATACACGATATGATGATCATGCCCCCAGGGCACAGGATTGTGTCACAGGAGTCCTTGATTTATAGCGATGCACTTCACTGATGGGCAAATTGAATGACTTTGGCTCATATCCTTGTCACAGTTGGCTCATATCCAAGCGAGAGTCAGCCCATATCCATGCCATGGTTGGCCCATATCCATGTCATAGTTGGCCAATATCCATGTCATATTTGGCTCATATCCATGTCACATTTGGCCCATATCCATGTCACAGTTGGCCCAAACCTATGTCAAAGTTAGCCCATTTCCATGTCACATTTGGCCCATATCAACGTCAAATTCAGTGTCCCCATTGATATACCCTTCTTCGCCAAGTTTCAGGACTTGGTGATCATTGCTGCCTGTTCCATATCCCCGAGACTATCAGCTAACAGGGCACGAGTCTCTACAGATCTGACACTCTGCTGGTTTGGAATCATCTTTTGTACCTGTATTGGCCTCAACACTTTGACCACTGACCTTATAACCCTGGAATCTACACTGCACACCCGATGTCCTGCAGTTGTGACTGGACTAAACGGCAAGGGATTCAACAAAGTCCGTCTACGTCTGCAAGCTTCTTCTTTGCGCTTGTTCACCACACTTTGTCTCTCTCAGCAGTTAGTGCCTTTTTTCATTTTCACTTTTGGTGTGCTTTTCTGCTTTTTATAGTGGGCGGGGGTTGCTTTTTGTTCGAGGCATCTTATTGATTTCTTTTGCTAGCACCCTAAACCGCTTTCTTTGACAAAAAGCAAAACAAATTTTAAATAAAGAAAAGAACTTTACGTTACCGTCTACAGTTCTTTTCGCTGGGTAACCTGACTCAATACTATAAGTTAATCAGACCATCCAACAGTCCTTTGGAAGGGATGGTGCAGAGAACCTTTTTGGATAAACTGTAACCTGTCTCTATCACTGCTAGGAGCTCCACACAGTACCAAAAGAGTTCGCCATCTTTCTCCCTCTGCTGATAAAGGGACGCAAATAACTGAAGCCAACATTCAGAAGATCTTCCTACAGCCATTTTGGGGGCAATAGGATTATGGGGGGAAAACGTCAACAATGTCCCCGAACTTTCTCCAGTTGTCTGCCCATCAAGCATGCACATCAAATACCGAGCGTTCCCTCCCTTTCCGTTCACAGTGTACTGTTGGGGAATGTCAGGATGTTTCAGTTTATGGGTCATAATTCACCAGGATACGGGAAGGCACGTGAAGTGAAAAGCGCTCCAGTGCGGGATTCCCAACCGTTTTGTCAACATCCGGGTAGCGTCAAATAAAAGCATACAAAGCTGACTCGCTTCCCTTGCTTTTCTATTTTCTGTCGTGTGTTGGTTACACTGTTGAAAAATGGCAAAATGATACCCACATGACTGACGGACTCACCATCTCATTGGATGAAATGTTGGTTTCAGATATCATCATATTAAAAACTGTCACATTACACAATCAAATGTGACAGTCGTGTTCAGCTCTGTTTTGGTACATTAAAAAAATATATGTTTCTGTTTCTTTTGGTTTTTGCTTGCTTTTGGTGTTTTTTTTATAGTTTGTTTGTATCTAAAACTTTGTCTTTAGTTATGTAAAGGCTTTGTAACATAGTTATGTGGGTCTTGTACAGCATACAACTAACACTATTACCTTACACACAAAAGAAAAAACATCACCTTACAGAAATATGAAAACAAAAATGTCTCTGTCTTTGTCTCTCTCAGTCACTAACTCAGTTTCTCTCTCTAAATTTGTCTGTCTATCCTCTCTCCACCCCACCCACCTCTCTCTCTCTCTCTCTCTCTCTCTCTCTCTCTCTCTCTCTCTCTCTCTCTCTCTCTCTCTCTCTCTCTCTCTCTCCTTCCCTCCCTCCCTCCCCCCACCTCTCTCTCTCTCTCTCCCGCTCCCCTAAGGGGGATATTGCATTATTACATCATGTGTGCAGGCTAGTGGGGCAGCAGGAGAGGAAGGAGGGGAGGAAACAGTCACCTGCAGACTGACTACATACAGACAGCACAACGCCACCTGCCCAATAAATAAAACTGGCTGGCATTATGGAAATGGAGGAGGGAGGGCTGGCTGTTGCACTGGGCCTGCTGCATACCTGCCGGCCAGGCCTATATAATACTATGCATCTGCCAGGCTGTTTCCTAGTTCTTCATGAATATATATATATATATATATCCTTTACTACCCCCACCTCCCCAATCGCCCGGTGGTTTCTTATTTCCTTAACAAACGCTGCTAATAACGTCGTGAGCTATTTGTGTTGTGTGTGTGTGTGTGTGTGTTGTGTGTGTGTGTGTGTGTGTGTGTGTGTGTGTGTGTGTGTGTGTGTGTGTGTGTGTGTCTTGTCTGTCTGTGTCTGTGTCTGTGTGTCTGTGTGTCTGTATCTGTGTGTCTGTGTGTCTGTGTGTGTTAGGATAATTATATGCGTGTTCGGATTTGTGTGTGTGTTAGGATATAATACTGTGTGTGTGTTCATTAGCATGTATGCGTGTCTGTGAGCTTGCGTGCATGAGCTCGTGTGTGGGTGAGAGTGTGTGTGAGAGAGACAGAGACAGAAACAGAGAGATAGACAGACAGAGACAGACAGAAACAGAGACTGGGAGACAGACAAACAGAAGGGCAGAATCACAGAGGGATAGAAAGAGAAACAGGGCAAGGCAAAGTTTATTTCAAAACCCTAATAAAAGCACATGAAAGTGCTACATATGGCATGGAAAAAACATGACACACAGCCTCAGGAAAGTACAGAGGGTTACAGTCAGGAAATACAGATGACCCGGAAAGACAATCAGGAAAGACAGAAAACCAGGAAAAAAGAGAGAGACAGACAGCCAGAAAGCAAAACTAGAGACAATCCACAAAGACGATTGTTCACAACAGAACCACTGTGTACTGCCCAACCATATATATACACGCATGCACAATTACGTACTAAAACGCGTAATTTGTGTCTGTACTGTAGGTATGTGCCCTGTCTGGCCCATCTGACTCCCATAAATAATAACCCAGAGTGTAGGCTACAGTTATAGAACCGATGAATGCGGAATTGATAGAAATCGAATGCGCACAAGCCACATAGTCCTAGAATAGAATCATTAGTGTCTTGACCATACGACTTCGATATTTTTAACTGTAGATGAGGGAGATGATACATGGAGGGGAGCAGGGGAGGGGTGCGAGAGGGGGGGGGGGGGGACGAAAAGGAAGCGGAGAAAGGGGGCTCTACTCTATAGGGAAGGTCGAGGTCAATAGGTCATAAGGTCAGGGAAATGTGTGACCGACAAGTGTTATTCAGACCTAGGAAACGCCAATTTCGTTCCCATCATGAAACATGTAATGGCGACCACTTAACCCTACTACCCCCCGCCCTTTCTCTCTCTCTCTCTCTCTCTCTCTCTCTCTCTCTCTCTCTCTCTCTCTCTCTCTCTCTCCACACATAATACAAGAAAAGAACACACTGAACCTGACATTGAAGAAAGCATACAGCCAGCCACACAGGCAAAAGACCAGCCAAGACGATGTCTTTCTGGAGAATCACAAAGGCAGACAACAACAACAACAAAAAAACAAAAAAAAAAAAAAAAAAAAAAAAAAAATGATTGTATAACATTCCAGAAGAGGTATGCACTAAGGCCTAACACACTTTTCTACAGCAG
>CM060318.1:72951145-72963645 GCA_030674155.1 Stramonita haemastoma
TGGGTGACAGCAGGAACCAATACATTGATGTGGAATCTGCACTGTTCATGTGGCGATGACAAACAAACAGTATCTGTGGACCCTTCTGAGTAGTTCTGAACATCACCCCCTCCTTCTCTGGTTCCGTGTCAGTTCAAATGATACATCGATTGTCCAACAAGAGTTGTCATAACTGAAATGGATGGTGGCGCCTATTTGTGGCAATGCTTTACACACAAGCACACCATTTGGTCGCTTCATTTGACATGAATAAGAGTGTGAAATAAAGAAATAATATTTAGATAGTTTCTTTCTTTTAGCAATGAAGAATAGAAAAAAGTGTTCATGGTCCTAACTTCTCGAAACAATCCTTTCAATAAACCTCAGCTCAACAGGGTTGTGTTGTTTGGGTTTTTTAATGATTATAATACAGGTGGCATACTCGGGAATCAGTCGTGCTTTTTAATGCACAAAATCACATAAGACAGCAGCTGTTTTACCAGCTAGGGCAGGTCACAGTGGTCATAGATTTTGCCTGCTGGGTAAGATATTACATATTGGCTTAGGTGTTGGTTGTTGTTTAGTAAAAAAAAAAAAAATTACCCCAGACAGAATACAACGAATCGTTTAGTCCGCAAGATCACAGTGGGTAGGGCTGCTTCCCCTGCTATAAATGTTTTTTTTTCATTTTATGTCATAGAGAAGGTCAAGGTTTGTTCCATTACAATACTGTATTCAAGTGGCAGCTTTGTGCCCCTTGTTCATGCAACAGTTTGACCTAGAGGATAAAACCTGAGAATGATGTCAGTGCTGAGAAGATCTATTTGTCCACCTCTGTCATAGATCATACTATAGTGATGACCAAAAGCATGGTGACATGGTGACTTCTAAGGTCCCCAGTGTGTGGTGTTTCGTGATGGCTATGGCTGCCCCAGAAAGACTACATTGCCACTCCGGCAGAAGGAAACCCTGCAACACAAACAAAAGGGAATACTTAAAAAAAAATTAAAAGAAGCAGTATTGGCGAAAAATCAGACAGTTCTATGTTCTAGTTTAAAAAATGTAAACAAATAAACCCTTCACTGTGATCCAGCTCAGAGACGTGATGATAGTATTGATGATGATAATAATGATGATAACGTTCGTTCTTTATCATAGTAGGCATGGCTGGTTGGTTGGTTGCCTAGAAACCCTAAATAGTTGATGATTAAATAAGTGAATAATTTTCTGGGATGCATTATCAGTCGAATCAATCAGTTCCTTGATCAAGTAGACTGGGTGGTATGGGGCAGGAGGGATGATTGGTCAACAGATTTCTACAGACTGGTCTGTCTTCAGCCTGTTGGCAGCAACAACCATGTCAGGCCTGGCCAGACTGTGTATGTGTGTTGCTGCACAGTCCTAAGGGATGAATGTTAATTTGATCAGATTCTGATGAACGTTCAATCCAAGATTGTTGTCAACTGTAAATCAACTTCTTCTACAACATTTCTCTTATGTATTTTGGGAGAAGTTATTTTGAAAATTAATGTTCCCTAAAGTCAGAACGACTAACGTAATGGTGGGTATAAACGGTGGCATATGCAAAATCTTATTAATGAATGCCCAAAGCTCTAGCCAAGGAACGGGGGAAAAAAGTTTGTTTAAACATTGCTTATTCAATGCACATACACTATAGCAGACAACAATACCACAGGGAAAGGCATCATGCTACAGCTTTAAGCCCCACCTCATGGCAAATTTACATTGCTGCTTATGTAAAGTGACTTTTTACACATACTCAAAGTCACGTTTCCACACATACAACTATCACTACCTGAAAAAAGGGCAAAAAACATCAGAAATACCAAATTTTAAAAGTTTTTTTTTAATGTAATGAAAAGTACACAAACACACCAGGAAGCAATTGCTAAACCCAAGGGGAAAAGTTTTGAAAAAAGAACAAAAAACGTTGACATGTTTGCTTTGTCGCATTTAGGCATGAACGTTGTTTTCGTGGAATTTATGGGCAATGTGATGTGACTTAAGTTGCACTTCTGGGTTGTCTTTTCCACCATCAAATGTAATGATCAAAATGTGACAATGGGACCTGAGGGAGTCAAGTGTGCTGTTGAATCATCCCACAAAAGGTTAAGTAACCCATTCCTATGTTCAGGACAGATACTGCCATACATGCGAAACACTAATCAGCCAAGTTCTGAGAGGGGGAGACAGACGGACAGCAGAGATAGAGACAGACAAAATTAATGTGTATCTTCAAACACTAAGTTTATCAACTCTCCACTTAACTAGATTTTACAACTGTTAGCTCAGCAGATAAGACTGTGACCCCAGATCATGAATGATACAAGACAAAGATGCCCTCACACACTGAATAAACCAGGCTGTATAACTTGGGGGGAGGAGGGTAGTTCAAAATTAACAGAGATATCATTACATCTTTGCCGGCAGCAGTCAAGTAGAAATGGGGTCAAGTATGACTAGTAGTCCCAAGTCGGCCATTATGCTTTTCCCCCTCACACCACCACCACCCCTAACCCCCCCCCCCTCCTCCTCCCCCCCTCCTCCCCCCCCCCCCTCACATCCCTTCTTATCTGCCGCTCCACTTCCGGTGCTGTGGCCATAATCAGCCACTTCCACACCACACCATCCTCATCATCACTACTTCTTCCTCTCCATACCTTTTTTTTTCTCTTCACCCATTTCAGGTTTTATTTTATAATTTTTTTTATTTATTTAATCAGTCCAACCACTCCCATCCACCCTACCCCCAATAAACCAGTCACCATCAAGTTCCTTTCTCTTGTCTTTATGTCTACATGTCTGTTTATCTCTTTCTCTGTCTGTTTGTGTCTGAATCTGAATCTGTTTAATTAAAATGAATAATTTGATGGCCTGCTTTGGCATTCAGTTTAATCTTTTGATACCTAATCATGTATCACCTCTCTCTCTCTCTCTCTCTCTCTCTCTCTCTCTCTCTCTCTCTCTCTCTCTCTCTCTCTCTCTCTCTCTCTCTCTCTCTCTCTCTTTGCATGTGTGTGCCTTTCGTGCATTGCGTGCACACTGTGGTGGTTGGGGTGTGTGTGTGTGTGTGTGTGTGTGTGTGTGTGTGTGTGTGGTCTGTGTGTGTGGGAGTGGAGTGTGTGGTGTGTGTATGTGTGTGTGTGTGTGTGTGTGTGTGTGTGTGTGTGTGTGTGTGTGTGTGTGTGTGTTGTGTGTGTGTGTGTGTGTGTGTGTGGTTTTATTTATTTGTTTATTCATTTTATTCTTTATTTCGAGGAGAAAGAGAGGTGATACATGAATAATGGAATAAGTACTCATGTGCTTTTTTTACATTCAGTCCTCATGGGTATGCCCTTTTGTAAATTCTGCATGGGTTCCAACCAGTATGTGTGTGTGTGTGTGTGTGTGTGTGTGTGTGTGTGTGTGTGTGTGTGTGTGTGTGTGTGTGTGTGTTGTGTGAGCATGAGGGTGCGTATGTGGTGCGTGCGTGCGTGTCGTCTGTCTGTCTGTCTTCTTTTTTATATTTATCACTTTATGTCACAGCAGATTTCTCGGGAAAATTCGGGCTGCCCTCCCAGAGAGAGCGACTTCGCCACAAGTGCAGTGCATACCCATTATTATTTTTTTTTCCTGTCTGCAACTGTGTATGTTTCCCTATCAGAGTGGCTTTTTTTCTACAGAATTTTGCCAGGGACAACGCCTTTGTTGCCGTGGGTTCTTTTACGTGCGCTAAATAAATGATGTGTAGCACACGGGACTTCGGTTATCGTCTGTCTGTGTTTTGTGTTGGTTACAGTCATTTCCATCTAGAGATGATTATATTCACCAGACAGGAGCTGTTTACCTAGAAACAGGACCAAGAGTGGTATTGACAGTCTTTGCAATAATTATTAGGATATTACATCATCAGAAGTGACCATAGCCTACAGGTGGGTGTCTGGTGAGAACACATCTGGTGCTATGTTCTGCATAGCCTTTTGTCTGGAAATGGTGTGGGATGGGGAAAAAATATCATTCTTCCTTTATGTTTCTTGTCTCTGTGGTGTGTGTGTTGTGTGATGTTTGTGTGGTGTGTTGTGTGGTGTTGTGTGTGTGTGTGTTTGTCTGTCTGTGTGTCTTGTTGGTGTTGGTGTCTGTTGTGTGCGCGCATGCACGCACATGTGTATGTGTGTGTGTGTGTCTGTGTGTGTGCACAGGCACGCACAAGCATACATCCCTGTGTGTGTATACACTCGAGTTATCTGTGCAAATGACCAGACTTGAAAATATTCAACAAGAAAAAGTGTACTACAAACCAGAAACAGTATAAAAACAAAGGTGACCATATTATTAAAAAACACGAAGCTGCCCACAGACCATGAATTGTAACAAAGAAGGCAAAAAATGTCCATATTATACTAGGCTATTCCTACAGTTTTGCCGAGGTTTGAAGCACTGTTCTATCTTTGTCGGCAGCAACAGAGTAGAGAAAAAATGGGTCAAGTGTGACTAGGCTAGTCCCAAGTCGGCCATTATGCTCTTCCTACCCCCCCCCCTTCCCCCCCCCCCCCCCCCTCCCCAACATCCTTTATCTGTTGGTCCACTTCCGGTGTTGCCGCCATAATCAGCCACTTCTCAATCACCATCACTACTACCCCTTCCTTCCTCTTCGTCTCCATCCCCCTCTTCTTTTTTTCTGTTTCTTTTTTATTTCAACTGGGCGTTGCTCTCTTTTCTATATCAGTCCACCTCCTAGTATAGTATCCCTACCCACCCCCACACCATCACCTACAAGATGGAAGCTGACAGAGAGAGAGAGAGGGGTGTGGTGTGTGTGTGTGTGTGTGTGTGTGTGTGTGGGCGTGTGGTGTGCGCAGTGCGTGTGTGTGTGTGTGTGTACTCATTGTTTGTTGTTTATTTATTTATTTATTCTTTTATATCGAGAAATGGAATAAGTTATCTGTTTTTTACATCCAGTCCCCATGTGTATCAGTTTTGTAAATGTCAGCTGTTCCCACGGCACACAATGGCCTACTCATACGAAATGCGGAACAGGATTTAACATGTGCGCAAGATGTTCTGCGCGCGTTAGCACACAGGCCTCGGTTTACAGTCTCATCCGAAAGACTTAAGTGAAGAGTGGAGTCAGCACTGAAATTAACTCCGGGGGGAAAAATTCCCTCAAACGGGAATCGAACCTGGGTCGTCAAATTGCGGGCGCCATGTTCTGACACAGCTATCTGCCTCCCGAGAGAAAGGGAAGAGTATGTAGAGTGGCGAGAGAGTGTGTTGCTGTGGTGTGTGTGTGTGGTGTATTGTGTGTGGTGGTGTGGTGTGTGTGTGTGTGTGTGTGTGTGTGTGTGTGTGTGCTGCGTGCGGCGTGTCGCGCTGGCTGTGTGTGTGTGTGTGTGTGTGTGTGTGTGTGTGTGTGTGTGCGTGCGTGCACGACATGAGTGACTTAGATTGTTCTGTAACTTTTATGAAGACCATGTAATATGCTTTGTTTTTTCTATTATGGCACCAACATCAAGTTTACACTGTAAGGAAAGGATGAGATGGGGGGGAGGGTGAGGGGGGGGGAGGTGTAAGTCGTAGAAAGATGGTACTGACTGACCATTTACTGTCAGACTTTCTTATCCCTGACCATGTCAACAGGTCAGGGAGACAGGAGGATGGTCAGTGGGAGATGGGTAGCCTAGTGATAGTGACAGGAAAACATCCATGGGCAACTTGTATGGTTCGTCTGTTCCCTTATCTTTCTATTTATACAATTTTCTGTTAAACAGTTAAAGAAATAAAGAGGGAAGGAGGAGGACACGAGGATCAGGAAAAGAAACAAAGAGGAGAAGGAGGAGGAAGAGAAGGAGGTGGAGGAAGGAGGGGGAGGAAGAGAAGAGAAGAAGAAGAAGAAGAAGAAGAAGAAGAAGAAGAAGAAGAAGAAGAAGAAGAAGAAGAAAGAAGAAGAGAAGAAGAAGAAGAAGAAGAAGAAGAAGAAACAATGTAAATAAATGTCAGTCACTGGAAATTTTTGTTTGACTTTTCTTTTCCTATTAACAAAACACATCATAGTTATTTTATGTTAACTCAAAGCTTCTTGTTGCTCTAATAAAAGTTTATGTTTTGTGTTCTTTTATTAAGCAATATCGTCTTTTCAAGAATCCACAAAAAAAATTCAACCAAGAAGAAAAGGATTGAAGAGGAGGGGGTAGGAGTAAGCGCACCACCCCCAACCCCCCTCAAAAAAAAAAGAAAAAAAAGAAAAGAAAACAAATAAACAAACAAAAAAACACTTTGGAAAGACGAAAGAACACACCATTAAAAAAGGATATTCATAGAAATATCAAGAAAAATATAATAAAGTCAGAACAAGCTTACCCACTTTTAAGATAAAGGGTAAAGGTGTCCCATAACCTATGTGGTCGTAGGGGAACAAGGCATCCGATACCTCACTTCTCTAGGGGCCAGCATATTGAGGACGGCGCCCATCTCCTCTCCTCAATGCTTTACCTTCCCTGACCCTAAAGAGGGCAGGTATCCAATTACAGCTAGGTGAACTGGGGGACTGTACTGAAGCCAAGGCGCGCAAATGGCCACACTTATCCAACTGGTAACCACGCTAGATGCTGCTTAACCTTAGCTGGGGGAAAGCGAGCGCTCTAACCACTGATATTTTCCGTCCCCGATTAGATAAAAATGGGAAAATTGAAGACAAGCACACACAAAAAAAACAGAAATAAAAGGACCAATTCTCTGAACAAGCTTACTCATCATCTACATCCTCAGTTCAGGCTGATTTAACCCTGAGTCATATCCGGCCAGTGCCTGCTTAAGTCAGTCACTAATGAGCTCATTAGCTTTTAATGAAACCTGTTGTGGGTGATGTCATCTGCATAGGCTTGAGTCACACAGCTAGCTCCCTACGATAGAGCCTAGTGGTTAGAACATTGCGCTCGCAATTTGGCGATCCGGGTTCGATTCCCGTTCGAGGGGATTTTTTTCCCTAGAGTTAACATCAGCGCTGACTCCACTCTCCCACAAGTCCTTCGGATGAGACTATGAACCGAGACCCCGTGTGCGGGAACACAGAACATCTTACGCACACGTTAAATCCTGTTCCGACTTTTGTAAGAGTAGGCCATTGTGTGCCGGTGGAAACAGATGACAAGATTTACAAAACTGCATACACACGGGGACTGGATGTAATAAAGCACATAAGAGCTTATTCAATTATCCTCGATATAAAAGAATAAATAAATAGATAAAAAAATAAAATAAGATACTTCAACTTGTTGCCCACACAAAATATTAAGTAAAAAAAACGCACTCAACTTGTTGCCCACACAAAACATTAAGTAAAAAAAAAAAAAAAAAAAAAAGCACACACACACAAAAACCCCAGAAGCTGCTACTTTGAAATAATTGACAGTGCTGTTCAGTAAGGTTTAATCGGCAGTGGTTACTTTCCCCTCATACTTGTTTATATTCTCTCTAATACAGACATTTTAAAATCAGTGTATCATAAGAAGATGAATGCAATTTTTTTTTAAAAGAAAGCAAAAACAATTCAACAAAAACTAATTTGCTTATCATAAGTCTGTTTTTTAAAAAAAACTGTTGTTATTGCTACTATTAAAAACTGTCGTTGTTGCTACTATTGTATCTAAATTGTGTGTGTGTGTGTGTGTGTGTTTGTTGTTGATTGGAATGGGGAAGGGTTTATTTTAAGGGTTTTTAAATGGTTTATTCTTGGGGAGGGGGAGGGGTGCATCAAGACAACTTAACCATTGTGAGAGTGAAAGAGAAAGCCCAAAACACAGAAATTTGATTCCCCAGAAAACAGCATCCGTTTTCGGAGAGCAAATGCTTCTCCGGCAGAGGGGGGGGGGGGGGGGGGGGGGCGGTGGTCTGTGTGTCTTTGTTTAGTGCTTTGGCTACTTGTGTCTGCTGTTTCTTTGTTCTGTGTCCTACACCAAAATAAAACCCCGTTTCCTTTCTCTTTTAGGTACGTTTTCTTATTCTAGTTTCATTTTATTATATTTTTTTCTGTTATTTTGTTCAATCATTTAAAAAAATTGTCAAGTCTCAGCTTGTTTCAAACGCTCAATACTTTGTGCAAAAAAGCAGAAAATTATTGTTTCACCACTTCTGAATAGACACACTCAGGGCTATTCTGTTCGTGCAAAGAATCTACACATGTCTAACAACCTACCTACAAGAGCAATAGACAGTTTATTCTATGTCAGGTTATCTCACCCACAAACAATATAATAATCAAGCCACGCGGAAGTCAGATACGCTGGGCCTGACTAGCCATTCGGCAGCACAACTCATTTTCGCTCATATAACAGACAACAATAGTTGCTGTCTGAATATTCAACGAAGAAGAAGAAAAATCAAACTGATATAGAGTCTATATCACGATTTATTCCATGAAGAAGAAGAAAAATCAAGCTGATGTACACCACGATTTATTCCACGAAGAAGAAGAAAAATCAAGCTGATGTAGGGTCTATATAACCCACGTTTTATTGGAAGACAAATACTGACAAATTAAACCTTTGATAGGTTTTTAAAATCAAAAATAATTGCAGTCACTACTTTATCAGTAGATTGGTACACTTTCCGCTTTCAGACTGGGCATGTTTCTTAACAGCAACAACAAAAAGCAAAGACAACAAGCACCACCCAAAAATCTCAAACAAAACAACAACAAAAAAGAAGAAAAACACCTTCCTTCAAAATTTCCAGAAGAAGAAAAACAAAACCAAACAATTCTTCATTAAAATTTATGAAGTTTCAAAACTTGCAATAACAAACAAAACAAAAAAACAGTTAAAAAAAAAAAAAAAAAAAAAAAAAAAAAAAAAAAAACGCGCCAAAATTTTCTGAAACTCCATACCACTCACCCACTTTTCAAACCCTGAAGTTGGTAATGCAATTCCTGTATCATCCTATCCCCCCCCTCCCCCTCCAACCCTGTACCAGTGCGTGACATCTTCATGGCATGCCATCCCCATTAGGACTAGAATTCATTGACATGACATGACATGACGTGACATGACATGACATGACATGACGTGACGTGACATGACGTGACATGACATGCAGCAGATCAGCAATGCAACAACATGATTGGTCATGGTCAGCATTTGCTGCCATGTAGGCTGGTTCTCCTGGTCACAGTGACAAATGGTAAATCCAACAACTCGCCTGCGTGCAAGCGCGTGGGTGGGTGCGCGCGCGTGTGTGTGTGTGTGTGTGTGTGTGTGTGTTGCTCTTTGCATAACAACATGTACTCTCCTTTAAAGGAAAAAAATATCCTGAGACATCAGAATTAGGCTGCATATAAGTCAATGTATTTGGAAAAAGTTAAACAGCGAACTTCTCTCCTGGTGTGCACTTTCAATCTCACAGTGATTCCCTGGTGGGACCAGTGAGTCAGGGTGCATGTTCTAGTGACCCCAAAGTGTAAGCTGAGAATCGCCCAATAACAAATTATATACCCAGCGACATTAAGCATTCTTTGGATTCAGACCAGCCTGACCTAAGACCATGATAATGATCAGAAAGATTCCAGCAAAGATGCTGATGGGTACTACCAAATCACAAATGCCCACCCAGTTGATTCTGGTTCACAACAGTTTATTTGATGGTACTGATAGGTAGTAAATCTTGCTGACAATTCATTTCTAGACTATGCAGGTTCTTTATCTTTCTTTTTTTTAATCATACCTTGTAAGAAAATATCCACAATTATCATATTCTGAAGTTGCCTCACAATAAAGACAAATAACTGTAAATCTGCCAATATTTTAATTAGATTAGTTTGGAGGAGATCTCTAAATTTCAAGAATCCTTTCATAACCAAATTTTAGGAAAGATCTTGAAATTTGAAATATCTTTATATAATCCTCAAAAAAATTAATGTGCTTACAATTTTACACTGTTTATAATCAAAAAGTACCACTAATAAATGGCTCTAAAATCAACCTTGTCCCAATGTTGGATTAACTTACCATAAGTCAGGGTGGATTTTCTTTGAAGCTTTCTTTCTTCACAGAAATTGTGCCTGAGCCAGACTTACTCATCATTTGTTTTTTGTTGAAATTTGGATCAGTGTGTGTGTGTGGTGTGTGTGTGTGTTGTGTGTGTGTGTGTGTGTGTGTGTGTGTGTGTGTGTGTGTGTGTGGTGTGTGTGTGTGTGTGTGTGTGTGTGTGGTGTGTGTGTGTGTGTGTGTGTGTGTGTGTGTGTGCGCGGCACATAGGTATGCAAATGCAAATAAAACACAACCCTTACAAATGAAAGCCAGGATAAAAGCAAACAAAAAAATCACAAAAAGGTAAACTGAAATATTTAATAAATAAATTTTAAAAGAACATTCCTCTTATCAACAAAATTAATGAATCATTGGCAAGACAAAAAATGTAGGCTTATCATGGTTTTATGCTTATCACAAACACAAATCAATTAACACAATTAACAAAAAATCACACACACAAAAAGTAAAACTAAACACAAAAAAGCCCAGAAGCTCTGATTATTATTGTCAAGTTAAATTGATTTACTCATCAAGTTCTTTTAATTAAACAGATTTTTCAGTCAAGTTTATTTGAAATTTCATCAGCACCATTACAAAAATAGGATTGACCACACAAAAAAATCAAAATACAAATGTCAAAAAGTAATACACAAAACTTAAAATAAACATTGACAAAAACACAGAAACCCTGTTTTGGGCCAGATAAAGTAACATGCATCTTAATATTCTTAAACTCTGATAACACTTTTTTTGGTTTAATATTACTGAAAAATAAAGGATTTTATTCTGTTCATCAATCAGAATAAAATAGCCTAGAAAGGAAATTGATAAGAACCAAAAGGTTTGGGTTTTCTTTTACTGTTATGCATGTGTGCGTGTGTGTGTGTGTGTGCGCGCGCGCGCGTGCGCGCGTCCGTGTGTGTGTGTTAGAGTGCGTATGTGTGTGTATGTGTGTGTGTGCGTGCGTGCGTGCGTGCGAGTGCATGTGTGTGTGAGTGCCCGTGCACACACGCACGCGCAGGTGTGCATACACACTCGCGGTATGTAAGAGCCATGAGTTTATAAACATATATACATGACACTTTTGAAGGTAAAAAGGACACTGTATGAAAAGGATACGACTAACGTCACCAAACCTTCAGACAGGCAACAATTTTGTGTAAAAAAAAAGAAAGACAGAACAAGAGGAAAAAAGAATGAAAACAGAATTAGCCACACACAGAAGAAGAATCCCGAAGAAGAAGAAGAAGAAGAAGAAATAGCGAAGAAGAGAAGAATTCGGAAGACGCAGAAGAAAAAGACGAAGAATTTCAAAGACGCAGAGGAAGACCAAAAAAAAAAAAAAAAAAAAACCCAAGAAAGAATAGAAAAGCATAATTATACATACATACCAGCAAAGCAACACATCGCCATTTCTTCTCATTCTTGCTACGCAGTTTCGGTTTCACTGCAGGGCTGTAGGGCGCGGCTGAATATACAGAGTAGACGTGGTATAGTAGTAGCAGAAGCCTAGTCAACCAACTCCTTAACAACAAAAAATAAAATAAAATAAAATAAAATAAACCACTGCGCATTTTCAAAATACACTACAACAACCAGACTTGTTTGTTTCGATGTTTCGCAGCAACTGGAAGCAGCCGTAGTAGTCGCAGACACACATTCTGGTTGGGGTTGGGGGTGAAGAGAGAGAGAGAGAAGAGAGAGAGAGAAGGGGGAGGGGGGGGGGGGGGAAGGAACATCCAGAGAAAGAGAGAGAGAAGAAGGGAAAAAAAAACAGGGCAAAAACTCGGGGCAGATTTTTGAGCCAAGTAGGCCCCCTACTGTACGCTAGGAGCCTACAGCCCACATTCGTACAGTCCTTGTAGCAGGAAGTGGTTGCAGCAGTAAATGCCGAGTAGAGCGAGTAGAGCGGTGGTTGTGGTGGTTGTAGTTCTGTAGGACTACTGCGGGCCCAGGCTTTGGCTAGTACACCCCCCTGCGGCGCTTAGGCTAGGCCTAACCATCATCAGCTGCTCCACCGTAGGGAGAGGGAGAGTGGGGGAGTAAGATAGGAGGGGGGAGGGCACGAAGAGAGAGAGAGAGAGAGAGAGAGAGAGAGAGAGAGAGAGAGAGAGAGAGAGAGAGATGGTGGTCCTTGGGGGAGGGGAGATATCGTTTAAAAAAAAAAGTGAAAGAAAAAGCGTATAACAAGCCTAAAGGAAGACCCAATGCTGATTCTAATACAGGCACTATACAGATGTGCAGAAGTACAAAACGAGCCTATCCTAGAAGAAGAAAAGATGAGAACAGCTATATGTTTTGTCTGGGGAGTGCGCGTGCAGCCGTGTAGACAGGAAGTAGTAACCTGGGACAGGGGGGGGGGGAGAATGGGTGAAGGTGGAAGGGGGTGGTTGTGGAGGTGGTGGGTAGTTTGTAGAACAACACACACTATAATAACCACCATCAGACAGCACACGGTGTGGGCCCTGTGTGTTGGAGACAGACAGACAGACAGAGTAA
>CM060318.1:72968645-72978645 GCA_030674155.1 Stramonita haemastoma
GAGAAAATGGAGAGAAGGAAAAGAATAGGGGGAAGGGAGGGGAGGTAGTGGAGTGAGGGGGTGAGGTGAGAGAGAGAGAGAGAGAGAGAGAGAGAGAGAGAGAGAGAGAGAGAGAGAGAGAGAGAGAGAGAAGAGAGAGAGAGGAGAGAGAGGGAGGGGGGGGGGTATCAGCGCAGACAGACAGATGCAGTCTGTCAGTGATGGGACGAGAGGGAGGGAGGGAGGGAGGAGGTGGAGGTTGTTTTTTTTTAATTTTCTTTCCTGTTATCCTTAGCCCTCTACTCTGTCTAGCCGAGTAGTAGCTGAAGACCTAATCTATCTATACCTGGTGTAGCTAAAAACTAACCATATAACGCTTTTTTTTGTTAAATAGAGGGATTCATTTTTCACTACGTCTGTTTAAGCCAGAGACATTAGTCTATATGCAGTTGAAAGATAGAATACAAAAAATATTGAGATACATCTTTCAATCTCCCTGTTTAAAACACACACGCGTGCGTGCGTGCGTGCGTGCACGCACGCGCACACGAACACAAACACATACACATACATAAACACACACACACACACACACACACACACACACACACACACACACACACACACACACACACACACACACACACACACACACACACACACACACACACACACACGTACGTCCATTATACTGCTACTATTAGATCATTACATAGGCCTCATGCATAAAACCTGCAAAACCCACCTTCACATCCCCAGGCTTGTTGGTGGGGGAGGGGGGAGGGGGAGAGAAGATGAAAAGAAGGGAAAAGAAGAAGAGCAACAGCAATAATCAAACGATAGGCTAAAAACACTGCATAGAATATTTTCAGCACACTCTGACTCTCCTAATTAGCTGATATCTGAATTTAAATTGCTATTCTTTATCTGGCTCATTTAGCCTGAAAATTCAATTATCTACCAGGCCCTGATAAAAAAAAAAAAAACCATTCCATTTGGAATTTTTTACTTCTAGAGTTCATTTTTGCATTATTTTCTTCTATTTTGTGTTTGGTTAGTTCAGAGTACAAGTGTGGTGTGTGTGTGTGTGTGTGTGTGTGTGTGTGTGTGTGTGTGTGTGTGTGTGTGGTGTGTGTGTGTGTGTGTGTGTGTGTGTGTGTGTGTGTGTGTGTGTCTCTCTCTCTCTCTCTCTCTCTCTCTCTCCTCTCTCTCTCTCTCTCTCTCTCTCTCTCTATCTATCTATCTATCTATCTATCTATCTATCTATCTATATATATATATATATATATATACATATATATATATATTACATATATATAAATAAAATTATATACATATAATAAACACGCAACTTTGCGCACAGCAAAATACTGTGAATTTTAATGGAAAAATCGTTTCCAGACAATACAATATTTCCATTTAACTAATTTGACGTTGAGAGTATCTGGCCACTTCTGTTGTCAGATTTTGAAGGCCTCGTCAAAAATCCTTAAAAAGAAAACATCCCATGAAATCAGAGTCAGGCTGCCAATATCGTGCGTGAGGTGCTTAAAAGCAGACATTTCATGCAAACCTCACATCTAGTATTTACCTGCAGTCTTTACACTGACTTCCAGGTGGGATGAGTCAGTCATTGAGTATATTCTGGGTGACCTCTAGGATGTTAAGCTGGGGAACGCGCAACAGGAACAAATCGTATTCTGTCATTATGAAAAAAAAAGTTTTTTCCAATATTGATAAACAAAGATTTAATGATAAAAAATAAAGCAAATAAAATTAAAATTAATAAATGGAAAACACGACGAACAGTTATGACTGGCAGAAACAAAATATTACAAGCCAAATTGCTGTGAACAAAATGGATAAAGACAGTGTGACATGACCCAAAGCATTCTGATATCCCCCCTTGTGGTTTTTTTAAAAATGAGATTATTGTGCAGAACAACACCGATAATTCTTTGAGCTGACCCCTTGTAAACGATGCGTGGGCAATGCACACACAGGGCATGCCACCGAACACTTCCGTCAAGTATCAGGCCAAGCTAACCTTTTGTTTTCAACGCTTTTATCGCCAGTAAGGAAAATTATCTGGATGAAGTTGGTTTATGCGCGTGCATACGCCCCGTACACACACACACACACACACACACACACACACACACACACACACACACACACACACACACACACACACACAGGATAGCATGACCTGACCTGACCTGACCTGGTTACTGGACGAACAAAGAGCAATGAGGATGAACTTTCCAGCTCTACAATACAAGGAGAGCCAAGAGGAGAGAGAGAACCCACACAGCCACAGTGTCACCTTCATCCAGTCTGTGGACCAACAGGCAGCCCCATCCCTCCCTCCTCCATCCCTCCTCCATCCCTCCTCCCTCCTCCTCTATTTCCGGAGAGCGTGAGTCCCCATATGTGACCGCAATCAGTCACACCTCCCCTACCTCTTCAGCTGACGTTTGAAGGGCCTTCTTATCTGCAGTTCGAGTCCCCTGCGCGCTACCTAAAGCAGGAAAACAAACTGCAGTCTGAAGAGGCAAAGCGGATGAGAGACCAAGAAAAAAAATCAAACCCGAACCCAAACCTCTCGACCTACATCCATCCACAGCAGCTTATGTCTGGCTGAAGAGAAAGAAATATTATTCCTCTGGTAGTATCATCTTTATCCACAGGATTGTCTCTCTGTCTGGGTGTGGGTGCATAAGTTAGGCCTATAGATTGTCAACGTTCTGTTTGAACGGTGGGCTTACACACAGTGTTAGGTTCTCACCGGTTGCTTTGAAACTACTGTCGTTTGCACATTCTTGAGGCTTTAAGGCCTGCTATGCTACATCGTGTGTGGGAGTGGTATGCAAGGGTAGGTCAATGCAATGCAAATCTGCTGTCAGAGGGTGGTTTTTTTTGGTTATTCAAGCAGAGAGTGCAGCATAGTTTAACAATCCGTCACCTATCCCGTAGTCTTGTGGACAGGTGGGGCACCACTGAAGATTTTGCAACCACCTTCCTTCAGAGGTAGAGGAGGTGTGTTTAGTCTTCTATGAAAAATGATTTGAAAAATTCTGTGAATTCTCTGACCCAGTAGTTTTTTTTTAACCAATTGCTGCATAAGTATTGGTGAGGATGAAGAAATATAAATGCCACCATTATGAGTAAGCATTGACATTCGCCCCTGAGACGAAAAGGCATTGTCTACACTGCCCTTCACTGGGATATCTGGGTCACAACTGATCATTACTTGTTTCAAGTTCATGGTTAAGAGCTGCACCTCCAATTAAAAGGCCATCACTTATAAAGCTTTTCCCCGAAATCGGAATGTGGTTACCTTGTTGGTGGGTAAAAACGGTTGCATGCGCAACATCTCCCCATTGGTGACCTAGGACCTCTAGCTGAGGAACGAAAAAAGAAATAAAAAGGGGGGGGGGGGATAAAACTCACAAATTATGTAACTTAATGCACTGTTGCCATAGAAGCAATTTGATATGCACGCCAAAACAACCATTTTTAATCTTTTAAAACTTTTAAACTGATATCACAGACAAGAATTTGGGGGGGACAAACATGTTTTATAAGCCCAGTCTGCTGCATGGGTAACAGCTTGCCTTCCATACTAACTTACCCAGGCTTCGAGGTTTACAAATGGTGAGGTTTTGCGCATGCGACCGTTTCTGCCCACCATTTCGGTACCCACGTTCCGACTGCAGAGATGTTATCCAAACATGGCACCATATTGCTTTTTTTTTTTTAGAATAAATTTGGTCATTCATTCCTACAGGCACATAATGGCCGACCCTTCCAAACGGCAGTAAGGGGTTTACACATGTGTGCAAGATGTTCTGCCTGTAATCACATTCAGGACTTCGGTTTATAGTATCACCCAAAGGACTTTCATGGAGTGGAGTCGGCATTGATTTTATGGTAATTGGAAAAAAAGTCACAGGAAAAAAAGTCACAGAAAAAAAGTCACAAGCGCGCGTGCGTGCGCGCGTGCACGTGCGTGCGTGCGTGCGTGCGTGCGTGTGTGTGTGTGTGTGTGTGTGTGTGTGTGTGGTGTGTGTGTGTGTGTGTGTGTGAGTGTGAGTGTGTGTGTGTGTATGCATTGTACTGCACTGCACATTTTTCTTGATGATATTGTTCTTATTTTACTTTTATTCTCAGGCCTGCGTGCGTGCGTGCGTGCGTGCGTGCGCGTGTGCGTGCGTGCGTGCGTGTGTGCGTGCGTGTGTGTGTGTGTGTGTGAGTGTGTGTGTGTGTATGCATTGTACTGCACTGCACATTTTTCTTGATGATATTGCTCTTATTTTACTTTTATTCTCTGGCCTGCGTGCGTGCGTGTGTGCGTGCGTGCGTGCGTGTATGCGTGCATGCGTGCGTGCGTGTGTGCGTGCGTGCGTGCGTGTGGTGTGTGTGTTTTGTAAACTGGATTTTACTCGGCTTTGTTTGACCTGATTGTGACTTTTTTTCCTGTGACTTTTTTTCCTACCCAATTTTGTGACTTTTTTTCTGTGACTTTTTCCTGTGACTTTTTTTCCTACAACCGATGTTATGGGGGGAAATCCCTTTTAACAGGTGAACAGGTGCCTTGGTGACAACTCGAACAAACTAAGCTCAATGAATGTCTCACCCTTTTGAGACATTAAAGAGTTTGTATCCGTATTTGCAAACGGATTATCAAAATGTTAAGCGGACACACCAGAACACTGAAAAGTATTTCAAAACTCGTGTATGCATTACATATATCCGTCATTGACCTAATTAACGTGCACACAAGAGGACATTCTAAGCATATCTAATCCATATGGTAGCAAAGACAAATCAGCATACAAAGGCTTTAAAACAATGGCAGTATAATGTTCAGCCACTAAAGTACCAGTGTTTTGTATGTATTGTAATGAACACCACTTCAAGTCACGGCAGGTTCCTCTGCGTGAAATTCCGGCTGCTCTCCTCGGGTAGAACACTTTGCTATAAGAGCAGCGTCGCCCATTGTTTTTTTTCTTTTCTTTTCCTGTCTGCAACTGCATTTTCCCCCCTATCAGATTGGCTTTTTCTTTTTACAGAATTTTGACAGGAACAACTCGTTTGTTACCGTGAGTTCTTTTACGTGCGCAAAATAATTATGTGTAACACACAGGACTTTGGTTTATCGTCTCATCCGAAAGACCAGCACCTAGACCATCACTCACGGTCTAGTGGGTGGGGTAAAAGTTTTGGGCCCAAACGGGGATTGAGCCATTACATATTTCGAATCCGGATTTTTTGCTTTCTAGGGAAGGGCATTCGTTACCTTTAGACCACCGATCTACCAAACTTTTCATGTCCATTATTTTCGAAATAAAAGAAATTATACAAATGAGTAAATAAATTTACTGATAAATTGTCAGTCAACGGTTTGTGGTATACCATTCCATTTATCTAATTTTTTAAAAATTGATGTTTTCTTTTCAATCTTCATGCCTGTATCTTTTGTTTGTTAAGCAACAGATAGAAACATTAAATTGAATTTATCATCTATCTGTGTCTTTATTATTATTGTTGTTGTTGTTGCAGTTGTTGTTATTGCTACTGCTGCTGTGTTACGTTGTTATTGTTGCTGTTGTCGATCTTGATGATGATGATAATGAGATGATAGGAGATAGGGAGGATGATGTCTTGATTTTGTTTGCTTTGTTTAGGCTTGTTGTGTTATTGCTGTTTGTTTTTGATGGTTTCTTTTTTCTTTTCGCCGTTGTTGTTGGGTTTTCTTTTGTTTATTTTTGTTGTTGTTTTTGTTTGTTTGTTTTTAGGGGGGTGACGCGTGCGTCTGCGTGTGTGTGCGTGCGTGCGTGCGTGCTTGCGTGCGCGTGCGTGCGTGTGTGTGGTGTGTGTTTGGGGTCGTTGTCATAAGTCTTGTTATCGCAGGATTTTTTTGTGGTGTTTTTTCTTCTTTTTTGATTTCCTGTTTGTTTGTTTTGTTTTATTTGGGGGAGGGGGGTTGTTGTTTTTGTCTTTTAAAAAAAAAGGGGGGGGGCATTGCTACTTATTTATTCAATGTACAGCCAAATTAGATATACCTTTCTCACGTAATTCTACTGTTCTTCATCGCCCTTGCCTTTATTTCCTTCATTCCTTTTTTGGGAGGAGACGGGAGGGGGAGGGGGGCACTGTTTATAATTATTCTTCTGAACTGTAACCTTACCCCTGCCCTCGTCACAAAGAATTTTAATCCATGACACCTCACAAACCCTCACTCTCCCCCAACCCCCCAACCCCCATCTACTTTTCCACCTGCCGAAACTTTCCACTTTCCATTCCCCAACAATTTGAAGGAAAAATTTCTGTGTCACTATGTCAGTGTGTGACTAACTGTCAGTTTTAGATAGCCTGTTCCCTACTTTTTCCTCTTTCTTGGGGGATGGGGGAGTGTTACCCTCCCCCCCCCCTCTCTCTTTCTCTCTCTCTCTCTCTCTCTCTCTCTCTCTCTCTCTCTCTCTCTCTCTCTCTCTCTCTCTCTCTCTCTCTCTCTCTCTCTCTCTCCTCTCTCTCTCTCCTCTCTCTCTCTCTCTCTCTCTCTCTCTCTCTTCACAGCCATACCTCTGAAACACAGACACAGACGCAGAAAGAAATAGACGTAATGAGAGAGAGACGGACAGACAGACTGATACACACACGCATACACACACAAACTCTCACACACGCACACAAGCGCGCGCATTCACACACTCACGCACACACACACACACACACACTGACAAACACTGACACACACACACACTGACAAACACTGACACACACACATACACACACGCACACACACACACGCACGCGCGCGCACCCCACACACACACACACACACACACACACACACACACACACACACACACACACACACACACACACACACACACACACACACACAGAAACTGACAAAGAGCAGTGGTAAAACTGAACACAATACAGACACGAAGAAGACAAGAACTTTCTGTCTGGGGACTGAATTAAAAACCGATAACTCCCGATGTAAAGGCTGTCAGCTTTGCTCTCCCACATTCATACATATTATCATATCATAAACCTGTCAATAACAATAATGCCTCTTCGCTCGCACTTGTACTCCTGCGAAGAAAAATGTTGAACACATGCAAGCATCTGCCAGTGTATTGTCAGTTTAGCGCGCACGCACAGGAAGATATATATTATATATGCACGCACATATGCACATATAATTATGCATAATATTATGCACATGAACATATTATACACATATAGAAATGAATGATATACAGGCATGCACGCAAATATACCTGCACACACACGAGTATGTGTGCGTGTACAAACACACACACACACACACACACACACACACACACACACACACACACACACACCACACACCACAACACACACGCACAGACAGCAATCACACACGCGCGCGCGTGCACACACACACACACACACTCACAGACACGCACATACACACACGCGCGCGTGTGCACACACACACACACACACACACACACACACACACACACACACACACACACACACACACACACACACTTTTCGAAAGAGTAGGCCATTGTGTGCCAGTGGGAACAGATGACAAAATTTACAAACTGCATACACACGGGACTGGATGAAAAAAAAAGCACCTGAGGGCTTATTCCATTATCCTTGTTATAAACAATAATAAATAAAGAACATAAAAACTCCTCTCACACACACACACACACACACACCACACACACACACACACACACACACACACACACACACACACACACACACACACACACACACTCACTCACTCACACCTCACTCGCTCACACACCTACTCGCCCACACGCACACAGTAACATTCAATAAAAGACGAAAGTATAAAAACAAATGGATAGAGAATATACTCAGATCATTCACAACAAAAAAGAAAGAAACAGAAAAGCAGACACATAAACATAAACAGACAGGAAGACAGGCAGACAGGGCAGACAGACAGACAGACAGACAGACAGACAGACAGACATATAAACAGACAGACAGACAGACAGACAGAGAGCACTGCAGAAACTGATAATAAACAGCAGCAGGAATCGGTTGTAAGCCAACCAGCCCGCCAGCTCACCACGAAAGAACGCAGCACACAGCCCACACACACACACACACACACACACACACACACAACACACACGACACACGCCCCAGCACCACCACGCACGCACGCACGCACGCACGCATACACACACTCACACACACGCACGCACATGCATGCACGCATACACACACAAAGCTGTTCTATACACCATACACACACATGTATACACATGCCTACATACAAGTACCCCCTCCTCCCAACACACCACACACATACACCACAAACACACACGCGCACAACCACACGCACGCCCCCCCCCCCCCCCCCCCACACACACACACAACACAGGCTGCCCTATATACGCACACTTACACACACACACACAAAACACACACTACCCTGCACACACACAAAAACACACAAACACACACACACACACTACACACACACACACTACACACACACACACACACTACACACACACTACACACACACACTACACCCCACTACACACACATACACACACACTACACACACACACCCCTACACACACACACACACACACACAATCACTACACACACAACACACACACACACACTACACACACACACACACACACACACACACACACACACACACACACACACACACACACACACACACACACACGCGCACACCAGCGCACGCACACACACCCACGACACACACACCACACACACTATACACACACACACTCACACAGAGTCAGGAGGGCTCAGAACAACCTGCCCTATGTAATGTGTCCCATTCACCCACTTTTTATGTTAAGTCGGCCACCCCCCCCCCCCCTCCGACCCCACCCCCCCCCCCCCCCTCCGACCCCCTCCCTCCTCCCCTTCCCCAACCCTCGCCCCACCCACCTCTCCCGTCTCCTGTCTCTCCTCTATTTTTTATTTTCCCATTGTTTCTTTCCCCTTTTTTCTTCATCACTAACCCCTCCCCCCCAATCTACCATTTGTCTGCACCCCTCACCCCCACCTTCTTTCGTTCCTTCCTTCCCCTCCATCTTCCCCCTCCCCCCACCCCCACCCCCCCATCCTTCTCTTGCAGCTCTCTGTGTGTGGAGGTTTTTTGGTTTTTTTTTATCTCTAAAATACCATACATTGCTTTCTGTCTTTCTGTGCCTTGTTGTGTAATGTGGCAATCATACACAGCGTTTTAGTTCTTGGAGACAGGGTTGTGTTGTTGTTTTTTTACATTGTCGATCTGAATGTGTCTTTGTGTTTGTCTTTGTGTTGTGTGTCTGTGTGTGTGTCTGTGTGCGTCATTTGTCTGTCTGTCATCTCTGTCTCTTCTCTTCTCTTCTGTCTCTCTCTCTCTCTCTCTCTTCTCTGTCTCTCTCTCTGTCTATTCATCTTCTCTCGTCTTCTCTCTGTCTTGTCTCTGTCTCTGTCTATCTATCTCTCTCTCTCTCTGTCTGTCTCTGTCTCTGTCTTCGTCTGTCTGTCTCTGTCTCTCTCTCTGTCTTCTGTCTCTCTGTCTCTGTCTCTGTCTCTGTCTCTGTCTGTCTCTCTCTCTCTCTCTCTCTCTCTCTCTCTCTCTCTCTCTCTCTCTCTCTCTCTCTTCTCCTCTCTCTCTCTTTGGTCTCATTGTCTCTCTTTTTTCTGGCATCTCCGCACTTTGCTGTGTTGTTGTTTGGAATTTTTTGTTGACCGAGTTTTTTCTGACCACAATCCTAGAATGTTTTGAAGTGAGTGAGTGAGTTGGGTACCTTGTATCTTCTTGTAGCACATTGTCCCCTTAAAACAAGCAAACCCAAAACAATCAGACAAGCAGACAGACTAACAAGTAGCATTAAAGAAACGTAAAGGTAAAGGTGTCCCATAACCTATCTGGTCGTAGGAGAGCGAGGCATCAGAGACCTCAGCTTCTCAGGGGCCAGCATTTTAAGGGTT